>WUAM01000160.1:12465524-12506574 GCA_024336885.1 Actenoides hombroni
AACGGGGGCGCGCGACCCGGCGGGGACGGCAGGTCTACCCCCACGCCGGCGACGGCGGGGCGCCCCCCCGCCCGCCCGCGGCTCGCCGGGCGGCGAGTGCAGCGCTTCGGGAGCCGTGGCCGCTGCCAGCTTCCCCCATCTGCCAGGGCTCGTCATGGGGCTTACGGCTTTGCGGGAGACTCGCTGCGCGCTGCCGTTTCGTAATTAATTGGGGAACGGATCAAACGTCTGGAACTCGCATTTTGGGGTTGCTTATGACGGGCCTCTTTCTCTTCTCACAGGGTATCTGGACAGACCGACAGAACTCTGCTAGCACAAGAAATGAATTGAGCTGGTGGCCCGGATCTGAGTCTCTGTTACTAATAACTCGGGGTGGGAAAATTTGGACACACGTCAGTGACATCCGTGCAAAAGGTCACTCTCTAGGGACGTGTAGTTTTTGCTGGTGATCTGGACCAGCCCTTAATTTATTTGTGAACTGCCATAGTAACTCTCACGGTTGTGGTGAAATCACAAAGTTGGCAGCGCAGCAAAGCAAGCCCTTAGAATTTTGTTTGATCTCCAAGAACTGAAAGCGCTGAGTAAAATTTTCATACGGCTTGAACTGCACTTTGGATTAGTTGCTGTAAGATCAGTGCTCTTCAGACTGAGACCATTTTTCAATTTTAATATTTAAATAGAGACTTATTTGAAAAGACAGTGTATTTTTTAAAGGAGAAAAAATGATCAAGGATGGACGCTCTTGCATCAGTGCTTTGTTTTTTACTAAATTGCTATACAAGATTATTGTAAAATAGTGGCTAGGGTATGAAGAAAAGCCTTTTGTATACACACTGCAGTGGGGTTTTTATATTAGAAAATTGAAGAAATAGCTACAAAAGAAAAATTTGTGTAACCTCTCTGTCACTTTTATGGTATTACCTGCAAAATGGGTTACAGTTTTTACCGTTGGAGTCTGACAAAGTAACGTTTTACTGAAAGGAGTGCGGAACTTGGTATACCTGAGGTAATCAGGATCACTTGAAATTGTTTTTTGTACGAACAAGCAGGAAAATGCATGTCCAAGACTGGCTTAATTAAAGTTCTGGTATTTAGTGATGGAAGGCCCACAGATAAACTTTCCTCTAGGTATAGTTTCAGACCAAAAAAGGACTGGGATCCAAGAGGATGAGAGTCCTCCGTTGAAAAAAGCAATGACAGAAATGCATGTAAATAGTAAAGTACGAGTTGTAATAAACAAATTGCCAACAATAAAGAAGGAAAACTTGGATGAATATGACGAAACTCCCGTGGAAGCTGATGGGGAAACCACCAAGCCAAGCAGTACTTCGCTATCTGAGCCTTTGAATTTAAATCCAGGTTTGAAACACACGCTGGCACAGTTCCACCTGAGCAGCCAGAGTTCACTGGGTGGACCGGCAGCTTTTTCGGCTCGATACTCCCAGGAAAGTATGTCACCCACTGTCTTCTTGCCTCTTCCATCGCCGCAGGTACTTTCTGGTCCGCTGCTCATTCCTCCGGACAGCTCCACAGAGCTCACCCAGACTATACTGGAGGGGGAATCTATCTCTTGTTTTAAAGTCGGAGGAGAAAAAAGACTTTGCCTGCCTCAAGTGTTGAATTCAGTTCTGCGAGACTTTTCGTTGCAGCAGATCAATACGGTGTGTGATGAACTGTACATTTACTGCTCAAGGTGCACTTCTGACCAGCTTCATATTCTGAAGGTTTTGGGCATTCTTCCGTTCAATGCCCCGTCCTGCGGGCTGATTACACTGACCGATGCTCAGAGACTATGCAACGCTTTACTACGTCCTCGCACTTTTCCCCCAAACGGCAGTTTTCTTCCCGGTAAGAACACCTTGGCCCAACTGAAAGAGACTGGCAGTGCCTTTGAAGTCGAGCATGAATGCCTGGGCAAGTGCCAGGGGTTGTTTGCACCTCAATTCTACCTTGCCCCGGATGACCCGTGTATCCAGTGTCTGGAGTGCTACGGGATGTTCTCCCCTCAGACGTTTGTGATGCATTCTCACAGATCCCCAGACAAGAGGACCTGCCCCTGGGGATTTGAATCGGCCAAGTGGCACTGCTACCTGCATATTAACCAAAAATACCTGGGAACGTCGGAGGAGCGGGAGCTGAAGCATCTCTTGGAGGAAATGAAGGAGAAATTTAGCGAGAAAAATCAGAAAAGAACTCGGTCCAAAGTAAGTTCACCTACTCATGTAAAACTCCCAAATCTCTTCCTGCTCACACGTAAATACTTGTTTTGGAAGAGCGTTGCTTGCCTTTTTTAAGTGGGAATGCTTGTCAAATCAAGCCTAAATTAAATTTGCGAGAGAGCTTCACCATGGAAATACATTTCTCATTAAAAGGTGCGGTAATTTCTTTCCTCTTTGGGCTGCAAGTAGCTTCATTCGAGCTGGTTTGGCTTTGTTGGTTCTTGTTCTGTTCTAAAATGTGCAGTCTCTGGAAAATTCAGAGCTATTGTGGAAATTTTCGTTCTCCCGTCTGACCTTTGAGTATGTTTCATGCGGTACGTGTTGCAGCAGCTGAGCGAAGCAGAAAGGAGCTGGAAAATCAAGTATTACAAATGAATTCTTAATTTGTTACTTTGACTCGGGCGTGCACACGCGCAGCATATGGCGACCTGGCTCGCTAGCCACCCGTCTCATGACTTTGCCTGCAGGGTAACGGTGCAGCGATAACTTGCTGTTTAGAAGCCCAAAGTCAGCCTGTTCCGCAGGAGCTTTCTGTTTAAAGCCGTTGTAGAGAGAAATATGCCAAAAGGAGGGGGTTTTAAACAGCCCGAGTAATGAGGTGTAGGCCGGTATCTTGACAATGGTTAATAATAGATGTTGTATTTTTTCCTGAAATACTGCTGCAAGTCTGCACTGTCCTTCAAAAATACTGAGCTTATTTTTGCCTTAGAGGGCTTCTACTTTAAATACCTAGGCAATTGTCAGATGAGCGCTGAACATCATGGATGTTTCCACTCGTAGAATGTACAATTCTTTGGGTATAATTTAAAGTTTGAACAGTTTTTAAATGGTTTCTGCCTCATTTTTGCAGGGTATTTGACATTTATATGTCTGTTTGATGGCTACAGGTTCTATTATACATCCCTTTTGCCTGTCGGTTGTTTTGTGGTGGATTTCAAAATAGCAAGAGCGGTGCAAGTGGTTGAGCCAACGTGGTGTGTGTTGACACCTTTTGGCATAAACTTCTGAAAAATCAGCATTGCAGCAAGGTTTGCTGTAGTAACAGGTATTGTTACGGCCGGGCCAGCCTACAGTAAGGGATTTTAGCAGAGAATTTCCATGACTGTCTGCAGTGTGGCATGATTCCATGGGCTGAATTTGTTGGAGATGCGGGTGATTTCATAGTGGGAAGACTTTGCTTTTCATCAGGTAAAGACCTGGCAGTCCTGGTATGCCTGTGTAGGTAATAAACTATAGTATGGTGGATGAATCAGTGGAAACAATCTTCCATATTCATGACTATAAATACTGCTTCCCTTTTCACAGTAGCAGATTTCAGACCACAAGATCTTTCAGTTTCATGTGTACAGAGGAAAAAAACCCAGCTGAAATTAGCAGTAACAGTAATGTGGACTGCACCAGTACAAATGAGGTCAAGAAACTTTCTGGAGTCTTCCATTTTGGACTTGTATAGGTCTTTCTTACAAAGCAGCATATGAAATGATGATATGAGAATGAGAGAGAAACTGAAAACTTGGAACAAAGATAAAACATTGGAGGAGATTTTTTTTATTTTTTTGTCTCGTGGATATTCATCTGAAAAGTACAAAAGATCAGAGTTTAATAGGGGAGTGTTGGAGCACAGCCTCCAATTCCTTGTCCTAGGGAGGATTGGGCTGCTTCGGTTGTCTTCTCTTTTCCTCATTTCTGAGGTGTGAGAGAGGTGTTCAGTACGACGTGTAGATACTCCTTTTTCTTACACTCCTAGGGAAATTTTTTTGGTAGGATGTTTCATTTGTTGTTCCAACCTGACTCACCTTTGCTGAGTCAGTCCTCAGAAGTGCTGACACAGCTTTGAGGTTCTCTTTGGGAGCCCAGGAAGAACAGTTGCCTTTGGCTAGGTCTTCGTCCATCCAGTAAAAATAAGTTATTAATTACATCCCGTAGTCTTTGGAGCGTCCTAGATCCTGGGCCTTGCCTTTGTCCAGAGCGTTTCACCCTTGAGTTTATTCACCTCGCAGTGCAAATATTCTTTTGCTTTCAGTATTTTAAGAGCAGTGCACTCACAAGGTTAAATCCTCTCTGTTCTTTGTGCTGATAAGAAAGCTGCAAGCTGCATATTTGATTGTCACCGAGTTTCTCCGTTTCTGTGGAGTTCTAGACTGCAGTGTAGCATCCACCTGCTCTTCGTGGAGCAGCTGTCACTCCCTCTCTGCTGGTCGCGGTGCTCTCAGATCTTTGTTCCCTTTGACTTTGCGACAGTTTCTGATAATCACTCTGCGCTAAAAACTTTGTCTTGCTTTTCAGACTGATGCTTTGAGTTGGTCTCTGCTCAAACTACCAGCTTAATGATTAGGCTGAAACCACTACCTTCTTTTTTTTTAATTATTAGTATTCTTTAAATTTGGTTTTATTCTCCTGAACAGCCTTGTACACCCAGCTTTAGAAGAGAAAGCAGACAGCTTTTTCATGTAGCCCCTTTAAATGGTTCAGGTAGAAGACAGTTTTAATTCAGTTTTGATTTGCTTGGATATATTGCATTTACAGAATTATTTAAGAGCATCTAGACTAAACAGATTATTAGGTAATGAAATACACATGTCTGTAGTGAAGTCGATGCTTTTTCTATCTACTTTATTAACCTAGATGATGAGGAAGGGATCATGTTAGAAAAAGACTTCATGTTTATTTACGATAACCTTTCGTTTTCATTCCCAAGTAAAAATTTGATTGCAAGTTATGTCATTGATTTGCAAAGTGCACACTAACGGGTAGAGGGCACAGTGGGTTTCCATTTGAAATAGGGGGAGAATGTAAAAATCTGACTTAAAAACTTTAAACCACAGATTATCTGATACATCATTTCATATGTAAATATACAGGCATGTTAAAATGTGAGTCCTAGAGCATGGACAAGATGTGATTCAGAAGTTAAAATTGGATTACTGTGTACTAGCTGTAATGTAATTACAAGAACATATGTACATTATTTAAATTATTAGAATTATCTGAATTAGGAGAAAAAATTCTACAAGTGTCAGAATGAGGCCATTTTTCTAGGGATTATTTGCTGTATTTTAAATCTTCATTATTTAAAGGCTTGGTTATGAATTTACTGTTCTAGAGCTTAGCTTCCTTGTGCCTTCCCTTCTTTCTGTCTGCATTGGAACTGATTTGAGGAACTGCAGGGGTGGAATTAAATTTCAGTTTCATTGCTAGAGCTGAATTTAGTGGGCTAGGAGTTTTGACCAGAGTATTGCAGATGGGATTTGGTCTCTCTCTCATGGTCAAGTGGCGTTTTGTTCTGCAGATGTTGGTAGAAGCCACACGTGTGTAACTGGCTACGCTCTTGGCTGCCAGAGGTTAAGTTCTGTGACAGTTTATTTTGGGGGGTGTAAATATAAACTTTTCTGATAATATGTCTTGCACACAAGAAATTGTGAAGATGTTAGAATGCTTGATGAAGCTTTTGGTACAATAGGATTATTTTTCTTTTTTAGCTTTAGAGGCTTTTTTTCTTCTTCCCCCCCCCCAACCAACTTTCCAAAGGCACGGGGTCTGTCTGGAATGGCATTAATGTCCTTTGTAGCAGCTTGTGTGGAGCTGTGCTTTGGGGTTGTGGCTAAACCAGCGTTGGTAACAGCAATGTTCTAGCCGCTGCTGAGCAGCCTGTGGGCAGTGTCAAGGTTTTCTCTGTTTCGTGCTCAGCCCCTGCAGTGAGTAGCCTGGGGATGGGCAAGAGATGGGCAGGGCCCAGAGGGATACTCTGCTTCATAATGTTCTGCTCAGCAATAAAAACTGGGGTAGAAGGAGAAGAAAGGGGGTTTTGGCATCCAAGGTGGACGTTGTTTGGAGACTGGCTGGGCATCAGTGCGCCCGGGGGAGGTGGTGAGCGATACCCTTTCCTTCAGTTCTCTTTGGTTGTTTTGTTTTTCCTCTTTGCATGTTAAATTGTCTTTATCTTGACCCAGGAGCTTTCTTGCCTTTGTCCTCGTCTTGCTGGGGTTGGTGGTGAGGGAGGGAGTGGCTGGGTGCTTGGCTGCTGGCTGGGGTCAGCCAGCCACACCTTACCCCAAAACCCGCTTCCCAAGGCTATTTTAATACAATGAAATTAAAAACCAGTTTCTTAGCTATGAGTCTTGTTTAAATATATGACAAGACACTTTTCACTTGAAATTAATAGTAACTTTTCAGTGGAGCATAAAGTATCACCAGGAACTTTGACTAAACAGTAATTCCTAAAATATTTCTTGAGCCAAGCAGAACAAGAACTGCTATCCAAATACAAAACACACTGAATTTATTGTTTTTTTTCAAGGTTATATATTCTGAAGCACCAGAATTAATTTTGTTACTTCAAAGGGGATGGAGTTACCATGTTACTGCAGCTGCTTTGCTCACTTCTGTAATAAAAATTTGTGACAACCAAAGGAAGTTCTGCTTCTGGAACACCAGTAATTGTTCCATTTTATTCACTAGTTTTATTTTGTAATAAAGTATCTGGCAGGTGCTTACTAGGATGTGGATATTTGATTGCAGAAGGCTTCTACAGCCTTTTGGGAATCCTCGTTTCTTGTTTCTGTCTCTCCTGAACATTTTTAGCATGCCTCTAGCAGAGTTCTGGAAACTCAGAAGACCTTTTATATAGACTTGTAAAGAGATTTTCTTTTAATTTCATTGCTCTTTTGCCCATCATGGGAAATTGGAGATCGAAAAAACTTCTGTGGCTTACATCATCCAGCACCTCAGCCAAAGACACTCCATTTTCCAGTATCCCAGTTTCTGGGGTGTATATGTATTAATGGTGTGAATGCCATTCCACTGAGGAGCGTTTATGAAAATGTAGATAACATGTACCCATCTTCCAATTACCAGTTTCTTTTCTTTCCTTTAGGCAGATTCACAGCAGAGACTGGAATTATCACAGTGGTATCCAGTTATAAAGCAAGAAGCAGAAACTGATCCTGAACCCCCCTCCTTCTTCCATCCCAGGTAACTGAATTTCCTGTGTACAATTAGAAGCACTGTATGCACGAGCTTTTAAACACTTTTGGTTATTTAAAGATAATTCAAACTGAAGAAAGTGTGCTTACAACCTGAACTGGTAGGAGAACTCAAAGGGATCACACAGGAATAACTGAACCCTAATTTTTTAATGTGTTTCATAGTGTAAATATTAATGAACTGGTTGTGAGTGGTTTTTGGTACAGGTCCTGAGCTGTGATCTTCAGTGTAATCAATGCAATTGAAATGTAATTACAGTTTCCCTTTTCAGAGCAGAAATGACAGAAGGTAATTTTTAATCGTTCTATAATACAGTGCGTGCATGTGGAAAGCTGCATAGGGCCTATTTACTATGAGTACAACTTAATTTCCTTTCCAAAACGACTTATAAAAGATATTTGAAGGCTTCTTCCACACTGGAACAACAGCTGGGGCTGAATTGTCTGTTGATTAGTTTCCTAGCTTTGGAAACCAAGTGCGTTCCCTTAACATAGTACACAGGTTGTCATTCTGCATCAACGAGGGAAACAACAGTTTTTCTTGATGTACCTCTTACCCTCATCCCCATGTGATTGTGTTTACTGTGTATGGGGGAGATGAGACTCTTTTGGCTAGCAGCATGCAGCAGAGCAACACACACCTCTCAAACTAGCTCCCACGCAAGCGTGTGAATGGTGGAACTTCTGTGATGGTGCCTTGGTTTGCTGTTTCTATCGGTGCCTTCTCTCAGAACTAGGATAAAGGAAGGTGTTGAAGACAGTGAAGCGAAGAAAACAGTGTCCAGCACTGTGACACTGGTGATCTTGGCACTGACCTTAACACCTCTGGCACTCTTTTCCCGCTGTACTAGTCAAAAGCTGAGTGGCAAGGTTAGGGTGGTACAGAAGGATGCTCCCAGGAGTCCAGGAGCTGTGAAAACGCAGATGATTTGCTTGACATTTGTGGGAAAGAAGGTCCAGTGTTGGTCTCAGATGTGCCCCGGCACTGTCAGTGCACAACTCTGCTGTATAAAATGTGATACAGTCGTTCCTGCTACACTGATCTCTCCCCCATCCTCCATTGCTAATATAAGGATTATGAAAATGCTAGACTCTGGATTCTAATGGCATTCTAATTTCACTTTTTGCATTTAAATTAAGACTTCATGTGATTATCTGTATGATTATTTTAATCAGTCATGTTTGGAAAATCCTCATGTTCGATAGCCTCAAAACCTTATCTAGATAATCTACTCAGTAAAGATTAAGTGGATCGTTAGGATTTCCTTTTGCATAGGAAAAAAATTACAAAGGACATGCTTGTTTTTCATTTAAGCTTTTACAGTTTGAAATCACATTAAATTAAAACTTGCTGCTCTCTGCCAGTCATCACTTATTTATGGCTTACCTCTCATTCTTAATTTTACTGTTCTGCTGTTTCAGTTGCTATCTTTACATGTGTGACAAAGTGGTTGCCCCAAATGTATCTCTCGCATCACAATATAAGGATGTTGCAAAAACAACAGTTAAAGCTTCAGAAGTAATTAAATCCTCACCTGGACAGTTGGAGAAGAAGCTCAGTAGTGGAAAGCACAAAAAACCTGCCACCTACCCAGAGCTTTCTCTTGAAGAGCAAGAAAAAGTTGACTTGAAAGCTGGTGTGGAGCAGCATAAACGTTTAGGTGAGTAGTGAGAGTTAACGTTGAAATCTTCTCAGGCTTTACACCATATAATTTTAGAAAGCTCAACACCAAGCTGGTATTTTGTGCTGTCACTTCAGTTTTCCAAAAATTCCTTTGACCTTTTTATGATACTCGGTTTAATTTGTTGTTGGGTTTGTTGTTGTTGTTGTTATTTGGGGTTTTTTTCATTCTGTAAGTTCAATTTTCTGTGGTTATTATGCTGTCCCCTTCTTTTCTCTATAGATCCACCTGTGTCGACTCGTTCTGCAAGAGCTGGAAAATCTGAACGTGTTTCTTCCAAAATCACTAGAGACTCTGGCCCTTTTGAAGCAGGTAGCGATGTGCGAACCTTGTCCCCCACCCTCATGAAAGACATCAGTTGTGAGGATGACAAAGGAAGGATCATGGAAGAAGTAATGAAAACCTACATCAAACAGCAGGAAAAACTAAATACTATTTTGCGGAGGAAACAGCAGCTTCAAATGGTATGGTGCCAACCTGAGTGCATTTCACTTGTGATGTCAGAAAACTGAAGTCACCTTGTTGTCTGGATTCAATATCACAGGTTACATTCTTTTAGAAACACCAAAACACCCAGATTTCCCCCCCCCCAGCTTGAATCCAGACACCAAATCTTAATATCCATTACGCTCATTAGGTTCAAGTTCGCTGAGAATTTGTGTCTTAGTTTGCAACTACTATGTTCAAGCAGCAACTTTTTTTATTTTATCCAAATGAAAACTTATTTCTTTCACTTTAAAATGTTTTCCAAAAATTTGAATCTTTTGGCAAATAGTCCTGTAAAATTTCTCAGCGTTCAGGATTTTAAAGATGCAGACATTGGTGTTCTAGGAATGGTCTTGTCACTGCTCTGCATAAAAAGAGTATCACCTTCCTGCTTCTATTTGAGAAGCCCTTGTTTTCAGGAGGATTTTATTAGTCTTTTTTTAATAACGGCTGACATCAGAAGCTGGTGTTCACTTGTGATTTTTGCCTCATTTCGGTTTTCTGAATTAAGGTAACTACTGTCTTTTGCTTCTTAAATTCATAGACCAGACCTAATAGTTTAGCTTAGTTTATTTAATATTAAGCTCAGAATCTATGGGCTCAGATAGGGCCTCAGAGCTGCTACTTTTAAGTTGTTCTGCTATTGGAAATAAAACTTGTAGATAAGTTTAAAAAAATGAAGACGTTAAAAACCAGCAAAATGCTGGTGGAAAAGAAATGAAACACATTTATTCTGTTTTCTGATGATGCACTTCTTACATCTTCCAGTTCTATTTTAGTACATCAGTGCTGCTCCACATAAGGTTCACGGCTGGAAGTTGTGAATCTGCTTCTGGAAACTTTGTGAACTTGGAAGTATAAATAATTTCTTAAAAATTAAATGCTTTCTACAGAATTCCAGGCTGTCACTGCTAGGTAGATAAATATTATTACCAGGCTATCATTATCACTAGATAAATGTGCTCTTTTTGGCCTCATTGTTTTCAGATACACATTTAAATTCGGTTTTTTACTTTTCTGATCTTAGAACTAAGGTGTATGTGTTCCTAATTTTTTTTGACAGGAGGTAGAAATGTTAAGCAACTCCAAAGCTATGAAGGAACTAACTGAAGAGCAGCAGAATTTACAAAAAGAGCTTGAATGTTTGCAGACAGAGCACGCTCAAAGAATGGAAGAATTTTATTTTGAGCAGAGAGACTTGGAGAAGAAGCTGGACCAGGTGATGAAGCAAAAGTGTAGCTGTGACTCCAATTTAGAAAAAGACAAAGAAGCTGAATATGCAGCACAGGTGAGAAGGGAAAGTTCTTTTCAAACTGAACTGTATTTAGCGTATCGGGAAATTGTGAAGCTGTCACTCCACCACCTGAAGGTTTCATCTTCTCCATGTGTTCTGATGCCATAGATGAGTACCAAAATAGGTCACAGTGACAGCAATTTTTATTTCCTTGTTCCTTGATTGATGCCAAGTTAGAATGCAACTTACAGAAACATGTTAGGGATGAAACAATCTTCATCCTCATTTAAAACAAATTGTGGTTTTAATGTATATAGGCTTGCCTGTATACATTAAACATTCTCATTTTAGTTACAGAAATGAGCTATTCCACTTTTTCTTCTTTTTATGGTTTAAAAAAAAATCCTACCCTCTCAACCACCTTTTTGTCAGGTTAGTAGCATACCTTGCTCCTCTTTCTTCTTTGCGGTAGAATCTTCTGCAGTATCTGATGAGGCCCCTTCTGTGCTCTATCAAAGCATTTGGTCAAGAGTTCTCTTGAAAATGAAAATCATGTTTTTGTCTCTCATTCCTGTCTTGTGAGTTCGATATGTCAAATGTACAGAGGTGGGGTTTTTAATTTCACTTTCCCTTTGACTTTTGCGATTGTTTATTTATGTTGGAGGATGTTTGTGTCATCTCAATGGTAAAAAGTACAGGTAATGCCAAAGGGAGCCTTGGAACGCCCCATTTCAAAATCAGTTGCAGTTAGGATTAAATGTGTAGTGATGTGTTTCGTGCAGTGTCACAGAAAATGAGTCTTCACCATTTTTTTTCAAGTAAACAGAATCTAGAACTTGGGCTCAGTGAAGCTTTGTGGTCATTTGTTCATAGCTGTATTTCCTGTTCTTACTCTCACGGACTAAGAAACCGGCAGTACTTGACAGACAGGTTTTGGTGTTTTTGGGGAGCAGGGCAGAGACTAGCATCATAAATCCTTCTCGTGAATTTAATTTCATGACATCCCACTCCACAGATTCCTAGCCTTTGCTGCCAGAAATAATCCTCTCTGACTAAGGCCTGATTTACTAAACATCTGGTACATGCCCTGTTGCTGCAAGTAACAACATGTTCTATTTTATTAAGATAATCACGTATAGCATGTTTTATATGGCTTGTGTAGCTTGGTTTCTTTAGTGGGTAAAAAACATAGATTACTCCCCAAGGAGACTGGTTGATGTTTCTTTTGAAGTTAGACTTTGAAAACTAAACACGTTCCTTGCGTGAAGGTTTACTCTGTTATTACCTGTGTGGTGAAGCTGTTTACAACATAGAATTTGAACACTTTTTACCATTTACCACATCTTGCAATGGATTTTTGACCCTGGGTTCCAAGCAGTTGTCAGAGGTGCCAGAGTTAAAGAGGTCCTGGCAACAGGTAACTTCCCCAAGCTGTGTATACGGCATTTTAAAAAAGCTGTAATCCAACGTCTTCTTGAAGCAGTTGCCCAGGCTGCCTTTTCTCTCTGAAAACTGGACTGGGAGGAACCCTCTTTGTACATAAAAAAAATTAAATAATTTGGCATTTACAGCTTGCTTAAATGTCTGTTCTTCTTTCTAGGCCTGTGTGAAGGTGCACTAAGTGTCTTCTTCCCCTTCTTCGCTTTATTGAATTGTCTGGTTTAGTTGTTGCTTTACCCCATGAATCACAACAGGGCAATATAACCAGTGCTGGAACCTTTCCTTGGAGCTGGAAATGAAAACTTGACCAGAGATGTGCTTATGTAGTATGTGCTGCACATGGAGGCACTGTGCGTTACCATACTGCTCCAGCTCACGTGGCAAAGGAGTCAGTCAGGCCTGTTGCTGTCTAAGAACTGTTTAAATGTTTCAAGTGCTATGAAGAACCATTTAAGTATTTCTGGTTGTACAAGTGGAGATGAAAGTCCACGGAATGTGACGTTGCTCTAAAATCAGCACAGCAGTTCCTTTGCCCAGAATGTTTTACAGCAGTTGGTGAACACCAGCAATCCTGTACCTCCTGCTTCTTTCATTCTCCTCAGTTGTCTTCCTCAATTTCAGTGAAATGTGAAATGTGTGCTTAGTGATGATTTAAGTCAGAGAGATACCAATCACTATAAGGGCAGATGAATTTTTTAGATACAGTGAGGTCTTTTTTTTTTTTTTTTAAGAAATAACTCCTTAAATCAATGGTAGAGAAGATAACTGGTTTCCAGTCTCCTCCGTGGTTTAACTACTGGTAGTATACCTATAAGCAATTTGACAGTAACTTTAAATAATTTCTGTGTTAAAACACAAAATATTTCACAAAAAAAAAAAAGAGAAAAGGGTAGACTCATGTTTATGTTTGAACACACACATAAATGCACAGGTGGTTATGTTTAAGGTTTTCTGAATGTCATTTCTGGTAATTCTGTTTCATTTATATCTAAAGGGTGTCTGAAAACAGTGTTGGTGGGTTTGTTTGTTCTAGAAATGCATTCAGGCTTTGAAGTACAGAAGTAATATTTTGTCAGGTAAGAGAAGTGAACCTGGGAAATGAAAAAATGCTGTTTATTCTGGGATTTGGTAAACATCTGATGCAGACATCATCACAATCTTCCTAACAGATGATATGTCTTATTGGCATGGTCTAGTTTGACAGTTCATGTAACTACAATTTATATGTATTTTAAAATTAGACTTTCCTTTTTTCTTTTTTTTTTTCTTTGTAATTATAGCACGATGTTTATGCAACTTTGCATATTCATGTCATTTACTAATGATATAGTAGATAATTGCATAATTCTTAATAACAGTAGAAGATGGAGCTGCTAAATACTGGTGAACCAAAATACTTTTTTCTGGTGCATTTGGTCATCACTGGAAGCTTGAAGTGAATAGTTGATGCTTAAAAGTACGTTTCCTTAAATTTGCTCTGCTGTCTCTCCTCTATTTTACAGCTGGCAGAACTGAGACAGAGATTGGATCACGCCGAGGCCGATAGACAAGAGCTTCAAGATGAACTGAGACAGGAACGAGAGGCAAGGGAAAAGTTAGAGATGATAATAAAGGAATTGAAGCTACAGATCTTGAAATCTTCAAAAAATGGGAAAGGAAAATAGATACTGGAAGAGGAAGCATGACTGTGTCCTTCAAACAGGGTGTTTTGGTTTCTAATGAATTGTGAGCGGTGTGTGTGATGAGAAAAGGTATTCTCTACAGATTCCTATTTCCCAGACAAGTCCAGATGGAGATATACATAGATATAAATAAGTAGAGCTAGATAGACACACATTTTTAGATTTTCCTAACCAATGAAAATCTGCATTTATTTGTACTGGGTTTTTTCTCAAACAATGAAAAATACAAAACTCTTGATTTAGAGTGACCATTTCTGTCTATTTGTGATGCAGACTTGAGGACTCTACTTTTTAACATCATCTGTTAAAAATGTATGTGGTGATCTTTATTTTGATATCAGTTGCACATCCAGTTATAAAAGTACATTGAAAACATTCTGAATTCTTCAAGGTCAAAAATAGTTTGGGTTTCAGTGAGAATTAGGTGTTCTCAAACCGGGGAAAATAAAGGCAGTTTTTCATCCGTAAGGTAATACTCAAAATCACCACGGTGATAGATGATTTATCATCCTAAGTGATTTACCAGTGTGAGTTTTTCCCATAATTTCATTGTGTCAAGTCAAGCTGATCTTTTCAGTGTGTTTTATTTAACAGCTCACTATCAATCTAAAGAGTCTTAGAGCCAGCATGAGTTTTAGAGCCAGCATTTGCTTGCCATGCTGAAAGAAGAAAACATTAGTTTAGGTTTTTTTTTGCAAATTAAAAAATTTACAAGTACAATGGAATCTTTAGAAATGAAAAATTCATGTTTTATTTTTTCTTCTATGTAGTAGGTATGAAAGAAATGTTAATAAAAGGCTTAAAGGTGGGGCTTTTCCTTCTAGAAACCGAGAAAGCTTGACTTAACTGGTTTCCAGATCCTAATACTTTCAAGAAAAACAACAGTTATTAAAAAAATATGTAGAAGTTTCTTTAGTACCCTAAGCCTCTGCACTTTGAGCTTCTCACCAACATGTGGTTTTTTCTTTCCTTACATAGAACAGGCCTTAACTGACATTGCGATAATAGCTTAAGAAAATGAAATTCCAAGATATGGCACTTTGAAAATCCTTTTGATAGTCTCTGTATTTGAATGGCATGGTAACGTTACCATGAGTTAAGAAATACAGCATGTTTGTTAAGCTATGACATTTGAAAATGTGTAATTGTACAGAATTGCTGTTTTATGTGTATATAATGTTTGAGTACTTAAGAAGTCTGGTTCCTGGCGGATTAAACGCATGACTACGAGGTTGGATGAAGAAATATTTTTTTGCACTTCTCTCCAAGAAGTTTGATACAGCTGTCAGATGTTGGCTGATTGTGTCAGTGGCGAGGAATATTTTAGTAGTTGTAGTGTTTCACTACACAGTTTTAACCTGTGCTTAAGCTTCTGTTTTTGAGGTACTTAAGTTTATTATTCTCTTAATAATTCAGCGAATTCTGGATGAAACTAGTAGTAAAACCCTACATTGATTTCACCTGCTCCCAACCCCCCCCCTTTTTTTTCCCCCTCTGAACTAGTAAAACTGAAAACTCGAGTTCTCTTTTGTTTCTCTTTTAGTGGTATAACAGGACTGAATATCACAGAGAAAGATAAAATTGCACAAACTTTTAAACTGAATGAGAAATGAGGTGGCAAATTAAATGTCATGGAGTCATAGGATGACTCTTTTGTAGCTGTGTACAGTTTTGTTTATGAACTCTGTGTCATATTTACACTGACGATTGAAGCAGGTTAGATGAAAAACTATCCAACAATTTTCTTTGTCAGTGTTGATCAGAAAAAAATACCCAGATGACATTTTTCCCTTCTTCAATTCCCTCTCCAAATATGTGCTTAAAAAAAAGAAAAGAAAAAAAAAAAGGGAAAAAAAAAAAAGAAAAAAGGAAAAGTAAAAAGCCTGTCTGTGCAGCATGGTTTGGGAGGAAAGGTGCTGACTGTAAATGATTCTGTTTGTGTAGGCACCACTTGCTTTAAAAATCACAATGAATGTTTTCTTGTACACCATGGAAAACACGGCTGTAGGGGAGAGTGGGCAGGAATGTGGATCAAAGGCTGATTGTCAGGGAATGGAGCTTGAAGAAGTCCGACTTGATTGACAGAGCCTCTGTTGGGCTAGCTAGGTTGGCAAGAGAGAACACGCGTCCTGGGAAACTGGAAAGTCTCATCCAGGTGTTAGTAAAGCATCAAATGATACCATTTCTGGTTGGTTTTCAGCATCAGTGTTTTGAAGCAGACTGGCTCGGTGGTTGGCGTAGGTACGGCCACGCAGACTCGGTCAGTCCAGCCACAGTCGCTCGTTTGCCGCAGCATTTATAGCTTAGCCGTCGAATGTGTGGAATCCTCACGGGATTATTATAGTCGAATACTGTATGTTCTGTTGCCATTTGGGTCCTGTCTGTGGTAGGTGACTTCTGCTCACGTTTGCCCTTTTTGTCAGCGGCTGGTGCTCAGCAGTGGTGGTGGCAGAGGAACACAAGTGCAGCCCGGGTTCCTGCACCTCAGCCAGCACTTCATCACCGCCTTCTGCTGGAGGCTGTTAAAATGCTGGGGGCCATTGTTTTTCTACTAATATTTTCACTGTTGCAGGAACTTGAGCAGCTATATGAAGTTTAGCAATTCCATCTGCAGATAAGGCCTCCTAATCATTTTAAAACATCTGGCTGGAAAAGCTGATGGAACATTTATTAAAATGACTTTAAACGTAGCTTTGTAAATACTCCATTTAGTTAATCTAAACTTAGAATGCATTTTAAATTATTGTAATCCTCTTAAAATTCTTAAATATTATTTTCAGGCTCTTTACATAACGTAAATAATTTTCATATGTGTAGACTTAATTTTCTACTGATTTTAAGTAATAATGTACACATAAATGTGCCATAGATTGTGTGTGTTCACGGTCTTTGAAAGATAGTTTTTTAGTAAATTGTAAATAATACTGTATAAGCTCTAAAACAAATCTATGTTGACCTTTTTTCACTACCTTATGCTAGTTATATGGAATGGTTTATTTTACAGCCTAGTATAGGAACTTGGAATGCACACTTAAGGGTCCTCAAGTGCACACTTAATGATAGAAACTAACTGTCATTAGGTCCTCGCTTTTAGTCACAGCATGCTCATTTTTATGTATTTTTATTTGTTTTGCCTTCAGTTATTGCTTGCTGATCTTTCAGGCAGGAAGTAATTTTCCCAAATAGTTGTGATGTGAAGCCTTTAGGAAGAAAAATTCCTAAAATTGTCCATAATTTTGAAAGTTGCATTACTAAACACCTAGACCAAGGTCAGTGTTAACCTAGTGCACCTTTTGGAACAAAGTAAGTAGGATTCAAGGTGAATATCTAATTTGCTTCTATACCTTTTTAAAACAGAACTTGCACATACTTTGTGTGCTTTATTCAACAAGAAAACACAAGAGCTTAGTGAAACTCTTGTAATTTTGGCAGTCCAGATGCACTCTCATTCACAGTGTAGCCCTGGATCCCTAGACGAAAGAGATTTTCATCTAAATCTCCAAATGTAACTAAGTCTGTGGTTTAGTTTTTGTAAAGCATATCATTTAGTTTGAGTATTTAGATAAATGTAGTTACATTTCACATTCTGAAACTAATTTTATTCTATATTTAATATATTGATAGCTTAGATGTAAAATCATTTGTATATAGTAAAGGCATAATGCAATTAGTGAAGTAGGAAAAGTTGAGTGGGAGCAGAAAGCTCCTGGTGGCCTGAAAAACTAAGTCCTGGCCCATATTTTAGAAGTCATAATGTTTTATTCATACATTCTTGTTTTATATTGGGGAGGGAATAGCTAGAATGTGTTATGAAATTTTTGGAAAACTTTCCTAGCATTAGTTGTGAAGTTGGCTTTGAAACTCTGTCATGGTCAACTTCCTAGAATTCACTTGTTTGTAGAGTATATATTTTGATTGTCAGTAAAGATAACAACTTTGTATTTTTTCTGCACTTAATTCATGTAATTAATCCACGCAACAGAGTTTTCTATAAGTGGTGAAGTGGACAAGAGATGTAATTACACCTACCTGTTAATCTGTGCTTGCAATATTTCAATAATTTTATTTAAGCTGTCAATAGTAGGCAGCAGAAAGCTGCAAATTTCATTTTCTTTATTGCTCGTTACATTTGTACTGTGAGTATTCATCAGTTTTCATTGCAGAAAGCTTATAGAGTTTTCTGTTTGTTGTGTATTTCTAGTTCAAAAAGACAGCATTATTTTAGCTTTTGTGAAAGCTGCTTACAAATTGCACGACCATTTTGTAGCGTGTCTCCATTACTTAGAAAATTGGTTGTTTCAGGGTTAGTGGTTCAGTTGGAAAATGCTTGAAAAATGAATTTTAAGCACTTCATCAAGCACAGCAAATGAATGGTATAAAATTTTGCTCTTCGAAAATTGACTAAATGTAACAATATCAATGGAATTATTTTTTTTTCCTTCGAATACAGATACCTCACTTAAAGGAAAGCACAGCTGTACTGTAAACTAATTCTAGGAAATAACAAAAAGCTGGTCTCAAATATTTTGTTGCCATTATGTTGCTCTCTGTGATTGACAAAAAAAATCTTGTTTTCGTGTCTTCATACTCACTCTTGCAAGTATTTGTTGACGTTGACATGCCAGTATAATTATCTCAAATTGCAGAAAGTAGCTGTGAAAGGACAGAGTCTGCGTTAGCTCGGGGCAACAGGTTGAATGACTATTCTGAAACCATAGTAAAAGCCTGTGAAAAAAAACGATCCGTGCATTCAACAATTTTTAATCCTTTGCCAATGATGTACAGTCTTATTGTTAGAGTTGCTGTGGTTGCGTTACAGGACACACAAAACTGTCCTCTACCTCACGTGAGATTTAATAGATATTTTATATGGTTTTAGTAAACAAGATGCATCTATCTGGTCACTTAGTTTACAAATTTTGAATTATATTTATTGAAACATGACATACTGTGCTCTTAGCTTATACCTCAATTGTATTTTGTGCTGTTATCCATTTTCATGCCTTGTAAATACCTGTATAGATTGTGGATTCAAAAACAAATAAAGAACTGTAATGTCAGAACACTTGCCTTTGTCATGTTCTTGAAGACTGACTTCTAAATGTGACTTTTTGGAAGGTGTTTAGCAGCCGTGCTTTGCTGAGGAGGTCAGAGGCTTCCTTGCTTTGATTACAGTAAATTAAAACCGGATTACATAGAAACTTGTTAGCATAACTCCCACTGCCTGCAGCAGGTCCCCAGTTTTCTAAAAGCCATTTTTAACAAAATCTGCAAGATCTGTAACCCTCCTTCACCACGAGTCTGATTTCTAAAGCTTTTATGGCTCTATGAAGGTATTGACACTAAAATTTCTATGTATATTGACATACATTTGGTATTTATACATATAAATATCACTACTTGTGTGTTTGGCATGTTCTCTGGTGCACAACTTTTGTTGCTGCTCAACCACTTCAGCAATGTTTGAGTTGTTCACACCTCAATATATATAATGTAAAATAATACATAACGGCTTCGTACTGAACGAGATAAAAGTCACGCATCACCGGATAAAATGCTGACACTTTGTAAAAGTTAAAACTCAAAAATGAGAATTACACTTTATTTTCTGATGCAACATGTGCCCTGCAGTGACTCTCAGCTGCTCTTGGTGTAAATCACATGATTACGTTGCTTAACTTTTGTCTATGATCAGGGAGCTTAAATAGTAGAAAATTCAGACTAGAAGAGGGGAAGGAGGCAAGAAGGAAAGAGGGAGCTGTTCCCATAAGCTGTATATGAATGGGTTTTCAATTCAGATGGAGCTTCCCCCACTTACAACAATAGACTGTATTCTGTTGGTTACTTACAAAAAAAAAAATCTAGATTGAAGGAAAAAATAGAACTTGTACTACAAATATTTTGGAGATTTTCTAGGTGTTTTTATTAATTCTCAAGGGGTTGGGGGGTTTTTTTGACACATAAATATGGACACATACACAGAGTTTTTCTTCCCCTCAAGTCAGAGCAAAAATGCTTTGCCCTTATTTTAAGGTACTGCTTTTGCATACAGAAAATACTGATGATGTTTCAGATTATTGTAACCCCTTAATGCTGCCATCTAGTTGCCTGTATTTTACAGCTGAAGAGAGAAATGAGTGGTATGAACCAAGATGAAGATGGAGTTGGTTAACAGTTTCATGAGCTCAGCCTTTAGTATGGAAGAAAATGAAAACTGACTGCAGCCTTCAAGAGTTAACCCTGTTTATTTCTGCAGCCCTGTGCTCTCTTTTTATACCACTGTATTTTCAAGCAAGGAAGAAGATACCAGGCTGAAAACCCTGCAAAGTTCAAGGTGAGTCATTTTTATAAGAAAAACTCACAGGGTGTTGATAGCTTAAGTATGATGAATTGCAACGCTTGTCATGTGTCAGAGAAAAACAATGCTGATCAAGGAAAAACTGAGTGAGAGGGTAAAAAGACGGATTTTTAAGGTGTTCACACTGTTGCTGAAATAAATGCCTGTGTAGTGCTTGCTTTCAAAATAGCAAATTGTAAGAATATTACCCTAAGTATATGAGTTCATTTAGTGTACAGCTGGGAAAGTCCTCCTCCTTTGTTTCTTATTTTATTGATCTTGTGAATCACCTGTAGCACACTAACTTATATTCACTTACATATTGGTAGAATTATTTATAACACTGACAAAATAGTAAATGTTTCCTGTCCCTGTCAACATGAACAAAGTAATTCAAAGTGTTCCCTCCAGGCACCAGATCAGAGCTGTTGGATAGTACCAATTACTGAAGTGTAAAATTTACTTCTGGTAAGTTGAGCTGCTGTACAAACTTTGACAAATATATTTATGAAGGAAGAGGTGGCAGTGTGAGAAGCTTTTATGCTTTAGGAAACTGAATTACAGGAGGATGTGTCCACAGCCTGCAAATTCATACCCCACAGCATTTAAAAAAGCCCTTTTTTTTTTGCAAATTGTGATGAGCCTGCTCTATGGCCATGTAAAGTGCTTCTCATTGCAGCTCTGGGATGAAATGAAAAGTCAAGATGTTGAAAAATTTTCTGGTATCTTGAAGCAAAACAAAAAACTTTGAAGCATGTTAGGTATGTATTAGTGATTTAGAGAATATGCCTGTCTTTTAAAGTCTCGAGGACCATTGGATGATAGAGATTGAGATCTGTCATCCCCAAATGGTTAAATATCCTTATGCTTGGTATTAGTTGAAACCAGTATTCAGATCTGTGCATTTATACTTGAGACAACAGATCAGGTGTTTAGTTCACAGAATGCTATAAAGTTAGATGGAGGAAAAACTAATCTGAAAAAAATGCAAACGGATTCAGTGAAGGGGAAAGACAGGAACAGGTTCATTTATCAGCTTGTCTCCTTTCAAATTCAGGAGGTGACACAAGTTCATGGTCCAAGAAGCAGAACACCACTAGTTTCATGCGAGAGATGACAAGTTTATCTCCTGAAAAATAAATAGGCAGGAATATTGTTTGGGGAAAGATTAAATCAATCTAGAATCGAACCTTGGACAATGTAAAAATGGTGGTTGGATGTAAATGACAACTTGCTCCACCTGAAATGAGTGTAGTATAAGAATATGTAGAAATATGTATGTAGAAAGGTGGAATCGCATCAGGAAAGTCGATGGCATTATGGCTTTACAAAAATACAGTAAACCAGGTATAGAAAAAACCCCAAGGAGTAACCAGCAATATAAAATAAATGTGAAAACAACTAATAAGTTTCTAGTTATTATAAAAGCTCCTCTACAAAGATAATTTTCAGCTATTTATGTGGTAACTCCAGTGTCCAGATGAAGCTTGACAGAACAAGATTGTGCCCTCATGTCCTTGAATTTTGAATTTAAGAACATGTGACAACTTAAGCTTAGGATGGTCTTGTTCATGCTTTCGACTTCATTAGCTAAAGAATGGGAAAATATACCGTTGGATAAAGAGCAGGATATATTTAATTCCTGTCACTTTAGTCCTGGAGCATAGCTTCCAGTGTTTCTTTCTCATCAGCAGCTCTGAGGATTAATCGAATTCATTGTTCTGCATTTTCTTGCCCATTTTCCCTTCCCCATGCAATGCGGACAGCTGCCCAGCAGCGGTCGCTCCAGCCACATTTTATCTGCCTAGATCCAAACCTTCCCTTTTGCACAATCAGGAGCTCTGGAGGATGCACAATGATGACATTTCATTAGGGATGTGTTGGCACCCGACAACATATATATATTTATATACGCACTGTGTTCATGAAAATACAAAGCTAGGAGGATGTCCTGCCTGCCTGTTTCTCCTGGTGCAGAATGGGCTGAGAAGTTTCTCTTCTTTTGACATTTTGAAGCGGGTTTTTCTTGATCTATCAAGCAGAGTAGAATTTACACCCGTGATGAGTCTGAGCAAAGAGCTGCTCATTTTAATTTTAGCATTGAAAAGTGGAAATGAGGTGCTGTTAAAAACACATGTAAGACTCCACGAGTGTTAGTTAATACTTCTGCAAACCCAGATGCAAGCAGAGAATATGCTGATGGGTCTCATGTTTTTGCTGCTGCTGAAAACAACAGGAAAGACCCAAGACTGAGTTTGTCCTTTTACTGCAGCCGTGCTGATGGCTTTGATGAGATAATCAATTCCAGCTCTTGAGTAACTCTGTCCACGACATTTCTAGCCATCTTTCCAAGAAGAGGAACCAGTGTGATTATTTGTCTTCAGCTCAAAACCACTACCTTAATTTTTGTCCCTTGATGCTGGATTTTGAATGGTCAGGCTGTTTGCATTTGAATGAAGCACTCTGGTTTGTTTTTCAAGCGCCTGGTGGGTGTAATTCTGCATCTCCTCCTCTCCACACCCTCCTTCCCCTCTGACTCTCTGGATGAACTGGCAGAAGTTGGGGCTCCCTGCTCGCTCCTCCCATGCATTATGGGGCTGGAGGCAGCTCTAACCCCTCCCAGGGAGGGAGCTGGGCAGAGACAGCAGAGTGCCTGCAGCAGTGCCTGAGCAGGGACCTTGTCCTACCAATCCCCTGTCCCTCCTGCTCGCAGTAGATCCCAGCAGCAGGGAGCTCCCCAGCCAGCCTTGCTGACCCCCGTGGGTGCTTTCCTGTCCAGCTCGCCCACCAAGGGACCGACATGGTGGCCACCTGCCTGCACCTGGCCGGATTTGTCTGCAGCTTTATAGGGTGGATTGGGGTGGTAGTGGCAACAGCCACCAATGACTGGGTGGTGACTTGTGGCTACACCATTACCACCTGCAGGAAAATGGATGAGCTGGGATCCAAGGGGCTGTGGGCAGACTGCGTCATGGCGACAGGTCTCTATCACTGCAAGCCCCTCGTGGACATCCTCATACTGCCAGGTAGGTGTGCCCCATCCTCCCCCATCCCACCCAGAGGTGAGGAGCGAAGCCTTGCTCTGAGCAGCTCATGTTCTGCTTCTGGAGGAATTGATGGCAAAGCTCCTTCACCTTCATCAGTGCAGGAGATGATCTGTTAAATATGCTAAAGAATGTGAATAACTCTTAACATCATTCCCGTTAAATTACACCTGGTTTTAATTGTACCCAGGTATCATGTGTTATCTGTGGCTATTGAAGTTCAGTTAGTGTTTAATTGTTGCTCTTGGTAAACTCTCGCTTTTCCTTTCCCATCTTGTATCTAGATTGTGTTGCAAAACATAGATGGTATATCGAGGTATAATAGAGCATTTCCAGCTTTGCTTTGAGATGATGATGAGCTATTAAAAGTGTTAAGGTTCTGTTCCTTAAAATGATTTTGCATATAATGAATCTTTCAGCTTCTATTATAAATGCTGCTCCGGCTTTCAGTCTTTTGGAAGATCGTCATTAGTCTTGATGGTCTCGTGCTTCTCACATGTTCTAAGGCAAGACGGAACTTTTATGTGGCAAACAGAAGTAACTATTTAACTTGTCTTGACATTTTCTAATTATATAGTAATTTTCATCTAGTTTACTGGAAACCAAAAATTAAGCAAGATGTTTCAGTAGTATTAATACATCTTCTAAGCTAATTAAACCTGTCAACGTCTTGTATAGTCTTGTCCCTGTAGGTTTAGTTAATGATCTTTACCTGTTTCGGTCGCTGTTAACTGTAGCACTTCTTTACTCTGTTATGTTTTTAGATTGTACCTCCTCTAGCATCTCAGAAATGCCCCTCCCAAAGCTGGCAGGGTAGAAATAACCATTCCTTGCCATTTTCTTTCATGTTTCCTTATTTATTTGTTTAAACTATTGTGAAAATGATTTCACAAGAAGTTAGATTATTCCCAGATTTCTCTCTGGTACAGAGCCTGGTCTGTATCACACAGTGCTTAGCAATATCAACTCTCTCAGATTAGCTCCTATTCTCCCTTTCTCTGCTGTGTCTGGTTTTATTTTAGTAGGTTTACCTTCCTCATTGCTACTACTGTTCGATACGACCCAGCACAGAAGGCAGAGAAAAGGCTTGCCCCGAAGAAATGTTATTGAATGAAATTTAATAAATAGGTAAATAGGTCTTTCAGCAGCAGAAAGTAATTCTTTCCTCCAGCAGAAACAAATCACAAAACAAGATGCTTCTGCTTGTAACCTATTTGATACCCACAGCTTTCCAGGAAAGGGAAATTTATCCTGATATGCCTGATAGCTGAAACGTATTTAGAGTCTTTCATTGCCCGAGTCAGGTCTTTAAACCAGCTGTGTTTGTGTTCTCATTCAGTCAGGATTGATTGCACAGGAACTACACTGGGCTCTGCCATGTCCTCTGTTTAGGGTCTCAATTTTTTTGCCATGAACTCCTCAGCTAACTTTTTTGTTAAGTTTCCTCTTAAAAGAAAAAAACCAACATACCAAAAAACCCAAACCAAAACCCAAGCAAATATTCAATATAGACAGATTCCGCATTTCCAGGAACAGTAAAATCCTCATTCCTGGTGTCTCACCTGTACATCAGCAGGGCTTGCTTGAGGCCCCCGCTTGCTGGTATTGTTTGAGACATCACAAAACTCCATGTTTCCATGTGACAGTTTCATTTTGTTAATAAGAGGGGAGAAAGAGCCAGCACGCTCACCCTGCTGAGACTGCTCTGAGAACCAGTGGAGGCTCACCAGGCTCTGGAGCAAATCTGATGCTTATTCTTCTTCTTTTGCATGCAAGTAATGACCTGTTTATATTTATTTTTATATATTATATATAATATTTATATATAAAATTAAGTTATAGCTACATAATATATGTAAAAATTTTTTTTTTTGGTACATGATTATACATAGAACCTCACAGAGTGGTAGAAGTGTCACATCCCTGCCCAGCATGCCCACAGTCCCCATTCCCTGTTGTTCCTCACTGTTAGGAGGCTGCTGCTGCCCAGGGGCAGGCAGGAGAGGGGTAGGTGCTGATGGAATGCCATAGGATCCTATGATGTCCATAGGGACCTAGAGGAGTAACGGGACCTTTAGTTATGGCAACTCAAGTGGCTCTGCAAAGTGCAGCCATTCCTTCTCCCTATGGAAGAGCTGTGCCAGCAGCCAGCTGCAGCCACAGATCTCCTCTGAAACCCCACTACCAGGCTGGACTCCTGAGGTGCAGGACTGGGACACAGCTGGGATCACTGAGCATCCCTCCTCCTCCCAGGTCAACCGTCCTCAGCTCCTCAGGGCAGCTGATGGTAGTGTCTCATGGACCTGCATGTTTCAGTAGTGAGTCTTCAGCTATCCATCCCTCTTCTGGATGACTGTAGACCTCCTCTACTCACAGCAAGCTGCTCTTTAAGACATTAAATTCTTGTTATTTAGCCAAAACTTTCCTTATGAAAGATGCAGGAAAACTAATTCCTGTCTGTTTCTCCTGCTTTCCCCTACTTATTTTTCCAGCTCCATGATTTCTCATTGTCTTGCTGGGAAGAGCTCGTGTTTTCCAGGCAGTGCTATTTGTTCATTGGAAAATTTTGAGCCTGCACATCCCATGTTCATACAGTACCCGCTCTCATGGTCTTACACCTGGTGAACATATACTGTTTACACAAAGGATTGAACCAACCTTCCCTACTCCATGCATGTCTTGGGAGCTAATCAAACAGGAGCCATTGTCCAAAGGTCTCCTTCTCTTGTCCTGAATAATCAAAATCCTCTTTCCTTGCCTTGCCAACAGGATATGTCCAAGCATGTCGAGCACTGATGATTGCTGCTTCTGTCCTGGGTCTTCCTGCTATCTTCTTGCTGATAACAGTCTTGCCCTGCATCCGGATGGGCCATGAGCCTGGAGCTGCCAAGTACCGGCGGTCCCAGCTGGGAGGAATCCTCATCATCCTCCTGGGTAAGACACCCACTCTGTGCACAGAGCCAGAGATCTTCCTCTGTTCGAAAACAGCTTGATACAAGCTGGTTGAGCGTGTTCATCTGAAAGGACAGTTGTCCAGCCTGAGCTGACCCTAAAGCTCTCCAGCATTGCTGCAGTTTGTGGGGCAAACAAAAAGCATGAATGGGAGTGGGAGAGCAAAGACAGGAGGCAGGGAGTGAAGCAGAGAGAAGAGGTGAGGGCTATGAAAACCTATCCTGGAGAAAAAGAGGCTCAGGGGAGACTTTCTCGCTTTCTACAACTACCTGAATGGAGGTTGTGGTGGGGTTCAGTCTCTTCTCCCAAGGAACAAGCAACAGGACAAGAGGAAATGGCCTCAAGTTATGCCAGGGGAGGTTTAGCTTGGATATTAGGAAAATTTTCTTCACTGGAAGTCCTGGAACAGGCTGCCCAGGGCAGTGGTGGAGTCCCCATCCTTGGAAAGGTTTCAAAGCTGTGTAGATGTGGTGATGAGGGACATGGTTTAGTGGTGCCCTGGCAGTGCTGGCTTTACAGTTGGACTTGATGATTTTAAAGGTCTCTTCCAGCCAAAACCGTTCCACGATTCTACAATTCTACTGTGCATTGTCTTGTGAAGTCCTCAGACACAGCCACTGCCTGTGTGCGTGGGAGGGCATCTGCCTGCGGGCACTGGATTTGCTTGTTCCCTGTGGAAACAATGCTATCTTTGGAAAAGAGTCTAAACTCCCGAGTTGCTTACAGGGAATGGATAGCCCCCAAATTTTCCCTGGGCATTGCAGATGCAGCCAGGTCAAAGTAAGCTGAGGCGTTTTGGAAGGAAGCCCACAGCCAAGGGGATGCTGGTCCTGCAGTGACAGCAGAGGAGGGAGCAAGGAAGTGGCATGGGCTTGGGAAGAAGGCTGGTATGTCCCCTGTGCCTCCCAACCCTCTCTGGCCAGCCTTGCCCTTGGCCTCTGAGTTCCTCTGGGAATTTCTTCCTGTCCCCAGTGCCTGCGGAGGAGATTGTTTTGTGCAGCACAGACTGTGGAGCTCATTGTCCCTAGTGCAACACCTGCATGTTCTTGAAGCCTCGTCATCTCAACAACAGGCTGCGGTGCCTTGTTTTTACCCGTCTGTGTAGCAGAGGAGGAGGGGTGAGGGAAAGTGGCCTCTTTGTGTGGCTCTGCTAGTCTCTGGCAGCCCCCGCTGACATCATGCCCATCTTCTTTCTTCTTCTTCTCCTTATTTTTCTCCAAGTGGGCACTGGATATAGCTGCATGCTTGGTGGGGCTGTCCTCTGGTTCTCCTTCCTCGCAAGCAGTCCCTCCTCCTGTGCCTTGCCGAGAAGCAGATAGTACAAGTCATTATGTTGACCAAGACCAAGGGGCCCTTTCAGTGCCTGTGGGTTTAAGGGCACATTGCCACAGCTGGAATTCCTAAAATCAGCATTATAGGTTCTGCTTAGGATGTGCCGGTTGTGAACAGCCACGTTAGAGAGCGGTTGGAATGTGGCCTTCATCCCTATCACAAAACCTCGAGTCACATATTTTATTTGGGCTTGGCTAAGTAAAAGTGGGGAATTTTTTTCCTGCCTGTGAATGATATTTTTGTGCTGGAGAAGTCTGCTCTGCTGGATTCCCCTGCCCGGGATGGGGGATGCCCAGCAGAGCAGCACTTTGTGGAAAACAAATGCAAGTTTTCAGTTTGGGTCGAGGAGAACCGTGCTATAGATCAACCTCATTTGCATGGCTGCAGACATGGGGGTGAGAGAATTGCCCCTGAGTCCTGGAGGGCAGGAGGTTTACGGTGCCAGCACACACATGGCAAACAGATGCCAGTGAGAGTATCGGGTAATGCCGCGCTAGAATAAGCGCAATCCCACATTTTGCAGCATTTAGCGTGCCCCTCTCCCACCCTGGTCTTGCTGTGGTGTGACACCAGGCAGGAGAAGGCATGTAAGAGGATAAAGCAGAGGAGCTGTGGTGCTCCATAAGCCTCAGAACATGGTTTTCCCACTAAGTAGCTGCCGTGAGGAAAGGAAATGTGTATTTACGCAGATATTGGCAGACAAATGGTCTTTGGGTCAGACCAATTTGGCCTTTGTACTCATTTTTACCTGTGTGAGTTTTAAAGTAACTGGAGGTGAAATGGTTTGCTCATGTCGGTGATGCCCTGAATGAGCTGGGCTGTGAACAGCAGCCTGGTCACAATGTTTTCATCACAATTACAGTAATGTTTTAGTCACCATTGCAATAATGCTCTTTTTGTCAGATCACAAATGAGGAATAAATAAGCTCATTTTGCTCTTAAATTGTTGTTGTTTGGGTTTTTTTAATAAAAACCCCCCAAACAACAAAACAAACAAAACAACTCTCACTTCTTTTACTAAAGCTCAAATTTTTCCAGACTGATCAGCAGGACAGTCTCTTTGGAAGGAGAATAATGTGCAGAGTTTGGGACTTCAACATTATTTAAGCTGGTTAATGATCTGTTATTTGCAAAATGAGGTGGTACCACTCCAGAGCATTTAATAAGCATGAATCAGGTCTTGAAAGTCATAACACTGGCTCATATTCTCGAAGTAATATGCCCTGCACTGTTCTTTTTTACCCTCTGGCTGCTGAACTCTAGTTCATGGTTTTCCCCAACCTCACAGGCTCCAGACTTTTTCTTTAAGTGGAGGCCAACTCCCAAAGCTCTGGTTAGAAGGAAACAACCCCTGAAACACTCTCTAATGCAGCAGAAATAGAGATGTGTTCAGAGGGCAACCTTCACTTGTTGCTCGGGGAAGGGATGGCAGTTTGTCAGTGAAATTTGTTAAAAAGTAACACAGGGTTTGAAACAGTGTGGAGACAGGAAAAAAAAAAAAAAGGGAAAAACTTGCAAACTTGCCAGGAAAACAATGGGCTGAGAAATTCCAGTGATTTTTCTGTATAACCTGTGCACACACCCTTCTATCCTTCCTGCTGATATTTCTATGTCTTTCCTTGATCCTATCTGTCTGAGAGAATTGATTTATTGCCGAAAACAACCCTCAGCAGAGCTTTACTCTGAGGCAGTATGAAAATATTTCATATGTTAGTGTTGATGGAAAAACCCTGGCCCATCCTGTGTTGTTGCTGCTAATTTGGGGGACCCCATGCTGGTAACCACGTGAGCATTTTCCTAATGGAGGTGAGGACCCGAGACACTGGAAAACACAGATGAAAAATACATTAGTTACTGAGAATTACTACTGAAAAATGACCATATTAGATATTATATAATAAATGAAGGATAGTAATAAGTTTTTTCTGAACACTGCCTGAAATTTACTTGTAGAACCATAGATATCAAGATAAAAAGATTGCCTTGAACATAGAATAAAAATAATTGTGGCTGTTACTTCAACCAAACGCTTTGAAAGACAAATCCGTATGACTTTGAGTCAGCAACTCAGAATAGTTAAATTTAGCTGTGAAAGAAAAGTATTCTTTCCTCTGCAGAAAGCTTTTAACTTACTGTTAAGGAATTTGGCAGGGACTCACTGTCCCTTGAGTTAGAGTAATTCTGCACTATTCTCCCCCACCTTCCCAAGCACCTTCTGTGCTTCTTGTCTGCATGTACTTCCATCCGATTAAATTATGCCTGTTAATGTAGAATATGTAGAATAATGCAGGATTAAACTATGCCTATAATGAATTTCAGCTCAACAGATCAAGCTACTGCAAGCCTATAGTGAAAAAGGATTTAGCAATGCAGGGAGCCTGGCATGTATTCCTGTGGAATTACAGGTATCTGACGGAGCAAGGACAACAACCCTGAGTACTACTGAGATGACTGTTGCAGGACTGCCTACTCTAGCTGCAACAAGCAGGCAAAATTTCCAGTATGTGGGTGCCCCAAAACATGCCTATTTTTCTAGCTAACGTAGTTGGTCTAATAGAAAATATTCCTTCTGTTTGCAGGCTTTTGCTTATTTTTCTGCTAGACTGTATTGACTACCAGCAGCTCTACTATCTGAAGACACTTGTATTTAGGGAGAGGCAAAGTGTCTCTCAGCAGAGCAGAAAAGGGATAATAATTTCTATTCAAAGAGTTCTTCCTTGTAGGCAGCTATTTTAGTACTTGAAACTTGTCCTAAAATGCCGTTTTTGATCGCTTTGAGTTTCTTGGCAAGTCAGCTTTTTTTCCAGTCTTTCTCTGTGATACAGCTAGACCAAAATTTGAGTTCACAGAGAAATATTACAATCTCAGGCTGTCCTTTTCACGTCTTCGTGGAGGATTTACAACCCAATCTAATCTATGCAGAGCAATGAAATCCCGTCCTGTCTCAGGGCGTTCCTCTTGCTGAGCAACGGGGTCACTGGTGACTGACGGCAGCTGGTAGCCTCTGAAGACAGAGGGGTCAAACTAACCCATGCAAAGTCCTTGGCTTGTGCTTCACGGCTTTCTAGTATTGCCAGCATTAAAATAAGGTGGTTTTACATGTAGTTGAGCCACATGCACAAGAGATGCCATTGTGTGAGCGTCCCTGAGAGCTCTTCTCACCCCAGTGCAAGTGTTTTCTTCAGTTGTGGGGGAGGGTCTGGGTAGATAAGGCTCTTATAGTCTATGGACATAAATATATATATATATTTACTGCTGACAGAAGAAGAAAAGATGATTGTGTCTTTTCGGACAACAAAGAAGCGTTTTTGCGGGAGCCCATTAGAATGCTTTGCAGATTCCCAACTGATACATTTTTGTTTTAAAGCATTAGAGGCTCATGAGCTGTTTGCAGGACTGATCCCCACGCAGCAGAAATGCTGTTCTCCCCTCCCTGCTTTCTCCAAAAATTCCTTCCAAAACCACAGGGTCCTTGCTTTGAGGAGGCCCAAAATTATTACTGGCTTTATTAGCATCCCTCAAATGTTCTTCTCTTTTCCATAAGAAAATATTTTCTCTCACAATAACTGCAGCTATTGGGGATGGGTTTTCTGTTGTACCAGCCAGGAGCTATGTTTTGTTCTCTGCTTTAACTAAACAATTTTATTTTTAATCTCACCCCCTTTTTTGATTCCTCTTGCAACCGTAACTTTTTGACACTGCCTCCAGATACCTTTTAGCACGGTTGGTGGAAATCTGTAAGGCTGCCACGGTGCTGTTATTGTTTTGCTCTGATTCTCTGATAGCCACAAGGATGGAGCCCTGCACAGCTTGTCCCAGAGGCAAGTAAATATTGACAGATTAATTCTTCTCAGATGTACAGGCCATAAAGGAGTATTGTTTTAGGACCTGCTCCTGTGAGGTGATTAACACCATCAACTCCTGTTGTCCTCGGTGCATGCGGGGCCCATCTTGCAGGATGGAGGTAGGAGCCTTAGTGAGGGTAGCGAGCGTGACCTTGTGTAGTACAAGGAGAACGCGAGGTGTGCGTTTTCTCCCTGCTTGGAGCAAACCCTGTGTGTGCTGCACATGAAGGTCCCTGCCGGACTGCTTGCAAAGAGCTGACTTTCAATCTGCATTACTGTCCTGAGGGTATCTCCTTCACATGTCACCAGCCTAGCAGTGCTCACAGCACCCCTGTGGCAGCCTGCCTCCTTTGTGGGGGAAAAAAACTATGACATTTGGAGCAACATTGAAAGTCTGCAGTCATTTTTTGACCTGCTGTAGGCTCTAGGTGGAATGCTGTTTTCCCTTCAAGGTCAGGTTGGAGGGGGCTCTGAGCAAACTGCTGTAATTGGAGATGCCTATGTCCATGGCAGGGGGGGCTGGACTACATGTTCTTTAAAGGTGCCTTCCAACCCAAACCATTCTGTGATTCTGCAGACCCTTCAGGTCCCATTTCTGTTCAATTCAATAGGATTCTGGAAGAGCCTTGCTGGGTTTTTCCACATCATGTGATACAGAGAAAATTTCCATGGGGAAGTGAAATCTGCTTTCCAGAGTTGTGAGACATTTCCTTCTCCATAAATAAATCCCAACAACGCTGTGCCACTGATTAGTTTGTCCCTGCCCGTTCTGCTTGTATTTCATAAACCCTGCTCTGCCTTGCTAAGTGCTGGGATATTTTGTTCATGTGTATGTGACCGTTCAGGAGAGCAACTGCACCGACACTGATTGACGTGGGCTGAGGACATAGCATGTGACTTCACGCAGAAACAGTGATTTAAACCAGCTGACTCCAGGCCACTGATTTTACTGTCTCGCCAGTGCATATGGCTTTCATGGTCTTGCTTAGTATCTATTCTCTTCCTAATTCTGCAGCTCTCCAGAGCAGCAAGTTCAGGGATGACTTTTATTCTTCCCCCTTAAAGATATTTCAAGGGAACAAATCTGTTTCCCTTGTAATAAATATATGGGATTGTGTCAAGCAGCAGTTGTTTTTAGTTCTTGTTTGTTCGTGCCTGAGAGAGGTGGCTCTTCTCTCTCAGTCCCTGTCCCTACAAGGCTCCCATGCTGCCTCCTACTTGGAGATCTCTTTGACCAAGCTCTGATGCTGATGCTCCTGGGTCCCAGGGTGGCCCTGCAAGGGAGGAGGGATGGGCTTCCCCTCTGTCCCTCGCCCCGCGGAGCCTTCCCTCCCCTCTGGTGCGCTTTGTGTCCCTGCGGTGGGTTTGGTGCTGCAGTCACCTTTCCTTTCCCTCTCTCCCCAGCTATGTGCGGTGTTGTTGCGACGATCTGGTTTCCAGTGTGCGCCCACCGTGAGACCACCATTATGAGCTTTGGCTACTCCCTGTACACGGGCTGGATCGGCTCTGCCCTCTGCCTCTTCGGCGGCTGCATCATCGTCTGCTGCTCGGGAGATGCCCAGACGTTCGGTGAAAACCGTTTCTACTACGCCTCGGGATCCAGCTCCCCTACCCACGCAAAGAGTGCTCACGTGTAAGCGTCCTGGGGACGTCCCACGGCTGCCATCGGATGCTTTGGCTGGTGGGTTTGTGTGCCCTGGGTTTGCTTCTACTGACACGCGCTGCTGTCAGGCTCCCAGGGGAAGATTTAGAAAAGCAGCACAAATGTCTGGTAGTTTTGAAGTGTTATTCTCCCCATCTGTTCCCCCTCTTCTCTAGAAAGAAAGCTCCAGCCAGCCCTACCTCTTGGTCCTCCCGATTTTGTCCTGGTCACCTGCCCCATCTTCTTGCAGCTAGGAGGACTCAGATGGTTGGGGGTCATCATGTGGGTTTTATGGTTTTATTTTATTTTCTAGCTCCCCTGTTTCTAGGAGAGTTTAAAGCAATAAAACAGAAATGAGAGACACACTTTCCCATTGTTAGAAGGACTCTGGCAGCTTCTCCCACCACGTCACTATTTGCTTTCCCCCTTCAAGGTCACCGGTCTGGCACGGTTGGGGTGAGAGGATAGGGAGGAAGGCTGCGCTCTCCAGCCGGGCAAATGTTTCTCTTTCAGAACAAGAACAGGTGAAATTTTTTCTGCCTTTCTCTGTAAATACTTTTGTATGAGTTTGATCATTTTAGTAACAGTATTTCCTTCACCCCCCCCAAGTCATCAGTATGAAGGAAACAGAACCCAAAGGTGTTCATTACGCGGTAGATAATAGTGCCTTTTTATAGAGTTTTAAATGACTTTGGGGGCTCTAATCCCCGCACTCTGGTTTGGTTTCTTTTTTTCCTTTGTACAGATTAGTTACTAAAAATGGATTTTTACATATTTTTTTTAAACGTCTTGTTTTCTTCCTTTAAATTTGTGTTCTGCCTTGAGTCTTTAAAGTAGCACATTTTAACACGCAGTATAATGTACCCGTTACAACACAATTCTGGTGAGTACTGATGATGCCTTTGTACTTTCAGTGAAATACTGTACAATAAATAACAGAGTACCTGCAACCACCGGCTTCTTTTTCTCTTCTTCCTTCCTTGCTTCCTTCCTTCCTTTCCATGTGTTTCCATAGCTATCTTTTCCACAACAGGGCCTTCCTAATGATTTTGAAGACTTTATTTTATTTTTTTTTATAGCAGGATGATAAATTCTACTCTGCTGTGGAATTAAATGGGATAATTTGTTTTGTTGGGGAATATTTAAAATATGAGTAATCTTCCTGCATGGTATTGACCGTTGTCTTATCCATTCATTCTTTCAATGTTCCTGATAGAGCTTGCACCAGTGGTACCAGCTCGGGGCACTCCATGTTGAGGGGACTTAGAAACCCCCTGAGGTGGTGGGGATACACCACCGGCACTGCTTGGGCATGCGGGAGTTGAGAATCATGTTGCTGGAAGTGTTCTCAGCTGAAATAAGAATCTGATCTGGGGTCATCACTCTGATTAATATTGTGTAAGATCAAGATCTAACTCTGTCCTTTCCAGAGGCTGTAGCAATTTAATTACGTCGATACAAAATCCCATCTGTTCCCGGAGATGTTAACTGAGTTCAAATAAATTGTGTAAACCAGGCTTCAGGAGCAGGGGAAGAGGAATAGCTGCTGTTCAGGCACGGACAAGGGGGAGAGCCCAGGTCTTGTGTGTAGGAGGAGAGGGGAATGAGCAAGCAGAGGAGGGGGCTGGCCACGGTGTTTGGGGTGACGGAGAAGAATTTGAAAACAAGGCTGCTAGTTCAGCCTCGGTGGATCAGGGACTGTCCTTTCATCCTGGTCTACTTCAGCTGGAGAATCCAAAGGGGGTGACGCAGCCACGGGCGTCACCTCCCCCATGTGAGAAGCTGAGGCCGGAGCATTTCAAAGGGCCCGAGGAGGGTGGCTGCGCTCCGCAGCAGCCCTTTGCCCACACGGCCGAGCAGCCCCAGCATGTGCCTTCAGTACCGGGCGGGCTGGAATGTGTCTCTACCGGGTGACCTTCGCACGGCTGCCATCCCGCACAACGCGCCCGCGGCGGGCAGCGGCGCGGGGCCATCGGCGGGACACTTGTGCCCATTACATCACGGGCAGGGCACAGGCAGTTGTTGTGCGCGCCGGAGAGACGCTGTAAGTGCTGCCATTGATGCGCGGGTGCCACGGGTGAAGGGGTGGCGCAGAGACGTGCCAGCTTGTGCAGGCTGCCCCGGGCACTGAGCATTGTGCGCAGGCTCTGCCCCTTAACCCTGGGGCTGGCGGCAGCGGGGGAGACCTCGGAGCAGAAAGCTGCTGGAAAGCTGCCCTGCAAACGGCCCCGAAGCAAAGTGAGAGGGAAAAACAGAGCGAAAGCCTGTCTGAGATGCTTCAGGGCAGAGTTTGGTGAGGTGTGGTGGTGCTGGTGGAGGGGCCAAGGCAGTGGTGCATGACCCAATGAGGAACAAGCACTGCCAGGCAGTGCTTAATGTTTTTTTCCTGCCCATGCCATTGGATTGCAACTTGACATCTTCGGGCATGTGGGGCTGGAGATTCTCAGCATGTGCTGGGGCTGGGGCTCTGCTTGCCCTGCCCGTGGTTACAGGTAATCAATGGCCAATCCCAAGTCCAACCACTAAAAGGCCCTGGGCAAGCTGCTCGGAGAAAGGAAGAAGCTTTATTTCTAGGAGGAGAAGAAAAATCCAAGCAAAGCAAAACAACCTGGGAGCAGCTGCAGGGAAAATGGACATCTGCAACCATGGGGTGGGAGGATATGGGGCCAAGAATGCGACAGGATATTAATGCTGGTACCACAGAGGGGATATGTTTGGAGGAAGCATAAAGAACATTAGACTTTTTGAGTTTTTAAAGTATCAAAGCTGAAATACCTGCTTTACACTCTCCCAAAACACCCCACTCTCCTGTGTGGGTTCTCCTAGGCTGGGCTGGCCACGGTGCCATTGGCCTCTCGAAGGCTTTTGGTGCTTTGTCTCTGACCCAAAGCCTCAAAATGGAATCAAATATATTTCACCTGAATGGAAAACTGCTCCAGGCTGTGCCTAATACCAGCCGTGGAATGGTGGGTGTGAGCTGTGGTGGTCACACTGGCTTGGAGGTGCTGGTCCCTGATGCACTAGTGGAGCTCTCCCCAGCTCCTCCAGGACCAGTTGAAACTCATGTCATGGAGAACATGCCTGGCACCCTCCCAGTTCCCTGAATAACAGGATAGAGCCCATGAGGGGACACCGGTGACCCTGAGCACCCCAAAGGGGAGAGACTGCTGTGACTCCACAAGCAATCCTGCTTCCCCTTGACCATGGTGCCCATGCAGGGGCTGATGGTTCCATGACACCCCAGCTACCCCCAGGAAAGGTGGGTGCTGGCAGCACCGCGAGCAGATGGGAAGTCTCCTGAGGGCTTCGCACTTCTATAGTCAACCTGCCGTCATTGACTTTAGCATTTTTTTTCTTTTTTCTTTTTTTTTCTTTTTATTGTGTAAACTGATAACCAATTTTTTTTCCACAACAGTGCAAGTAAATACCAAAGTCAGCCCACTGAAATGGATCTTCTACAAAGGAAATTTTGCAGCACTTACGGCAAGATTTGTTCATCTCTAGCTTCAGTTTAGCATTGCAAAAATCTCAGGCCTTCAGGTACTGATTGGCTTAACAAAATTTATATGGGAATTTTTTATTATTATTATTCTTTTGGTTTAGTTTTTCATTTAAAAGGTTTACATTACTATGGAAACTGATACTAAGACACATTTGTCTCTGTCTGTCTTTAAAAATCCGTTGGTTCCTGTTTCATTTTTAAATGTAAAGGCACACAATAAAGCTTTATGCATTTATTAAAATATACAGATTTTGGTAAATTTAGATTTTTTTTTCTTAGTATCTTGATAATATATATTATATGTATAGTTGTCAACAACACAATCATTTGAAAATAAGAATCACTCCATAACATATCTGGTTTGTTTTTTTTTTTCTTTTCTTTGTCATGACACACTACAAGATCCCATTGTACAATGCACCAATGGGCTTTTAGAAACCACAAAAAAAAAATAAAAAATTAAAAATTAACAGAACAAACTTTTTTTAAACAAATACACCAATTTCATACCAGAACTGCAGAGAATCATTACACCAGAAAGTACCATCTGCAAAAAAAGAGCAAGATATACATCAGATAGACCAAACAAACTGAAGATCATTTACAAGCTGGATTTACAACATCCCATGTCATTCGGGGGGTGGTTTCTCTGCCGCGTGGAGGATGCCGGGGTGCTGGGCCTTGCACCAAGTGGTCGGAACCGTGCAGAGTGAATCTGTGGAGGGACTGAGACCTTACAGAGTTGGTCTGGAAGATCTGAGGTATTTATGCTCCATCCGCATCGTGCCCTGGGGCCCGCAGTGCGTGCCCTGGGGAGGGCAGGCAGGCTGGAGGGGCTGTGTGCCTCTCAGCGGTGGTGGGAGGGGGATGTTACCACTCTGCCTGTGTCCCCCTGATGGGTCAAGGGGGTGACAACCTCCTCAAGGGCACCCAAAGGAAAGGCTGGATTTTGGAGTTTCAGCAAAACAAGTGCTTGCACCTCCTCCCAACATCCAAAACCACCCCCCAGCGCCAATGGTACCCAGAGGTGATAGACATGCCTGAAGCAGCTTTTGCTTGTGCCCACTGAAGACCCCACCACCTGCTACAAGGGACAACACACGAGCTCCCAGCTGAAGGCTGGACTCACGTGCCCCCCAGGCCCTGCAGCCTGGAGCAGGGTGGGGGGACCCCACTGCAAAACAGCCTCCCTGGGGGACAGACACAGGCAAACCCAAGCAAGACCCAACTTGTGACTCGGTCAACTTCTCCTTATGCACCTCTATTAGGTGGGATGTGGTGAGTCTGGGAGGAGGATGGGCTCACACCCCCTGACACAACAAGGGCTGATGGCAGCCCATCTGCATCAGATGATGCCGTGACATCAAATGCTGTTTCCTGGCAGTTCTGGGTTCGTGGTGCAGCTGTCCTGCCCCAGTGCCTTCCCGAGAACAGGAAGGAAGATGGGTGAACCAGAACAAGAGCAGTTGAAGGGCTTCACTCAATGAATGGATCCAACAAAGAGGTTCCTACAGACACCAAAGAGCAAGGGATCAAGCCCTCATCAAAATATACAGCATAACTAGAGCGGACCCGACGACAGACACTGGTACTGGTAACTGCTCTGTAACGAGAGATTAAGGCTGCAAAAGAAATAACAGGCTTTGATTCAACAGGGTACTTGGGCATGAGCTTGTGGTCCAGCAGATGCCTAAATACCATGCGGAAGCAGAACAAAGACAACTACCTCAGATATGATATAGGTATAGTACAAGAGCTCGTAGGAAAATAGCATCAATCTTTCTCCCTGAAAATGTAAAGCCAGACCTGCAAGGTGCCATCTCTCTTGGGTACTTCTAAGGCATCAAGGATGAGAGCAGCCAAGCGTGAGTAAGGGGTGACTTTTCCTCAGCACTGCTGGAAAGGTTTCCCGAGCTGGCATGTGAGCAGTGCACGCATTGCAAGCAGCTTTGTGTTGGGATACACGCGGGGTTTCTGCTTCTAGACGTGTGGTAGGGGTGGGCAGCAGGACGGGATGCCAGAGCGAAGCTTACAGGTCCTTTTACCAAACCCTCGTTCCCATCCTGAAGCCCTCGCACAGGTCAAACTTCCCTTGGCTTGCCCAGGGTGCTCTGGGTTAAGATCTGCAGAACTGAGTGCTCTTCTCCACTGGGAAAAGGACTGTAGTCTGTCACTGTTTGGGATGGGAGCTGCAGGGAAACTTCTGCAGCCATAGGCAGAGCCCTTGAGTCCTGGGAGTGATGGTGGTGGGTGTGGATCTAGACACCCTTTGCACCCAGCAGCCCACGTGCTCGCAGAGGGTTCCAGGCAAGCTCCGTGCTGTGTTTCAGGGGACTGAGCTTCATCCAGTGATCCTAAATGTTAATGGTTCTCAGTATCACGTGTTGGAAACCCTGCCTCATGCCCCCAGTGATGCTAAATTGTCCCCTGGGATGCCAGCAGCAGCCGCTGGCACTGGGAGTTGGTCTGGGTGACACCAGGGGAGCCCCAGGGATGGATCCGGCCACAGCCTCAGGGGGCTGGGTGTAGGATGGGTGTTGCTGTCTGATGGGTGTGTCCTTAGTTATTATTTATTCAAAAAGTTGTTCCTCCTTTGCCATGCTTTAAACTATGCACATTGGTGATGGGCTCCAGAACCAGACCTGCTGTCAATCGCTGACTCAGCAGAGTGGCTGCTCTCTGCACCGGGAGGTGTTGGCTGTGACCAGCCCCCATCACCGTCAACCGTGCTGCGGGGACACTGGTGACAGGGACTGATGGCACTGCCAGGGGGACAGCCATGCTCAGGCCGTACCAGAGGCTCTGTAAGAAACATCTACCTGCTGACCACCTCTGCCCTGCGAGCCACCAGCTCTGTTTGGTTTCAGATTGAAATTGGAGCACTTAGAGTAGAACAAGCAGCATTTCAGTGGTTTTTTCATCCAGAGTCCATCAAACCAGAAATGGAGGAAGTGGTAGAAGATGGAGATGGCAGCAGGGAGGGACATGTCAGCAGCCGAGTCCTCTCCACTTGCCATGCATGTCCTAGCCCCACCAAGACATGGTTGATCCATGAATGTTGATATTTTGTGAGGACACAGACATGTTCCTGAAGCACCGAGGCCAGAGCAATCACTGAAATGTGTCCACCACAGTGAGGAAATTACAGCACAGACCTTTTTGTAGAAGACACGACGTGGTGGAAACAGCACCCAGCCTCAGACTGGTGATGCTCAGAGAAATGGCGCATGGTCCTTGTTGACCTTGATTCACACATGGTGGGTTGAGCCAAAAGCAGGTCACTGCCCTTGTTGTGACCAGAAATGGAACCAGGCTCTCAACCTCAGATTTGGGATGTTTGGCCTTGCTGGGACTTCAAGGTTTGATTGAGACACAGACTAATTTTGAATCACAGTATTTGGGACACTTTGATTTGGAGTGTGGGGATGGGCACAGGAGTAGCACTGCTCTGTGTGCACCAAGTGCCTTTGCGCCAGAATGGGCCACAGAAACACCGTCTGATGGGACTGACCTCCCTGGATCAACCTCTGAGCTACTCCCTTGAAAGGGGTTTGTCCCCCCCCATCTGTCCCTTTTGCTCAGCTGTTACTTCAGGTGGTTCAAAGAAAAAAACCACATGTGCTATGGAAGTGCCAAAATGTAAAAGTGGCATCCCACCACTGCGGCCATCAGATGGACATTCCCCAGGGACAACTCATTTCATGCCCTCATGTGGCAACTTCCACCCCTCAATGCCCTCCCAGTTTGGCACATCTCCCACTTCACTGCCTCCACCGGTGCGGCCGGAGCTGGAAGACCAACCAGTGCCATGGATCAGCTGGCATCCATCACAGCGAGACCCAGCCGGTGGAGCCAGGATGGGCCATGGGTGTGTTTGGTTCAGGCTCAACAGCAATCACAGAGCATGTCCCAAGAACTGGAGGTGAACGGGGTGGTGGTGGAGGACCTGGGGAGGGTGGGACAGGAAGGGGGAGCTGCGGGGACCTTTCCTCATTGGCTGGGCAGCATGGCACCCCATTGCCTGCCCTGCTACTCGGGCGAGTAGTCCAACTCGTCGTTGGCGATGAGAGCCTCCGACGGCGGTTTGTGCCTGCCCTTGCTTTTCGACCTGCTACTTGTCCGATGGCTTTCCTTTGCTCCCGCCATTTGCTGGTACGAGAAGCCCTTGTCCTCAGAGGGACCCCAGCCTGGGTAGCCATCGCCCTCAGTGGCATAGGAGAAACCATCATCCACAGAGAAGGGGTCAACGTCCACATCGTACCGCTGGTAGGTGCTCTGGTGGAGGGCCTCCTCTCGCGCGCTGATCTCCAGCGTGCTGTTCCACATCCCGTAGCCAAAGTAGATGAGCAGACCTGCAGCAGGTGAGAAGGAGAGGGTTGGACCCCGGCCACCTGCACCGGTCCCGTGCCCCTGGATAAAACATCACTATATACACATGGTGCCCAAGGTGTCACCTGCTCCCCCAAAACCACGTCAGGGGTGGGTCAGGGATCTAGCCTGGTTCATCACCAGCCTCCTCCCACCCACTGCCAGCCTGGCTCCAGCTGATGAGGGTTAAGCATAAGTAAATATACCTTTTTTTTTTGAGCTAGTGTATGTTGTAGTAGATGTCTGCTCTTTGAAGCAGTTTTTGGGCTGCCAGCTGTGACCCAAGGGCTGTATGTTTTAGAC
>WUAM01000160.1:12506608-12529532 GCA_024336885.1 Actenoides hombroni
CCATCTGCAGCCCGGGTGGGACAGTAGCTCCCAGCAGATGCGTGGAGGCTCCCAAGTGCCAGCAACCCGCATCTCCACCCTGTTACCTTCCCTGCTACCTTTCTCTCCCTGGAGGTTTCCCATAGTCTCTGTCTCCTGCTGGTGCTCACAGTCAGGAAGAGTGTATTCAGTATTAAAACAGCTCTGAAAACCTGTCCTCCTCCCCTCAGGAGTTCCATTTCATCTTCTTCTAGTCCTACCCAATCACACCTTCCTTCACCAATGTTTTCCCTGGAAGCAAATGTATTTGGTGATCTAATTTCCAGTGGATTCTGGGATTAACCTCCCCTAGATGTGTACATGGTGAAACCCAAACTTGCCTATGTGCTATGGAGCCACAGGGAACTGCTTGTGAGGTTAAATCCAGAGTCTGTTTGGCTAGACCACACATCTCTGCCACTAATGGGTTGTTCCTCCTCCAACAGGTGAGCAGCCATGGATGGAGCTGATGGAGTCCATCACGTCTTAATAGAGTGGCTTAATTAACTCATTGTCATTGCTGGCAGCTGAAGAGGTATTAGATGTACCCACAGAGCAAAGTATTTAATCATAGGGATTAAACTGGTGCTTTAGAGTCATCTTTGCTTCCTGGTAGAAGAACTTTCCCTGGATTTGCAGCTTCACCTATTGCCTTTGAGGACTAAAAGAGCACTGAGCATGTCTTCTCCAGCCCAAAGAGTACATGTGGCAGCTACTTCCCAGCAGCTTGGCCGGGAGTTACGGGACTCTCAGAAGTGGAGCTTTGCTATGAGACCTCAGCCACGCAGAACTGACTCAAAATAACTGTGGTCCTCATCCCGAAGCAAGAGAGGGAATGGCAAAATGGAGCAAAAACGTGCTAGCAGCCTCCCCTCAACGTGTGGAAACCACGAGACTGCTCTAAGCTCTCTGAGAGAGACACCAGAGGGAGATCCAAGGTATGTTCATGTCATGTCCTGGCTCTGTCAACTGAGCTGAAACATCTACAAATATCTGGAGGCATAGGAGAAGAGCATGAAGGCTGGTGAGCCCAGTGTGGTGGCCTGTGCCCACCTGCTCCTCCTCCAAGAGGGGTGATTCCTGCCTTTACAGGAGGCAGCAGCTGATTATGACCTTTGCAACCATCCTCATTCTCTTTCCCTACCACTTCTTCCCTCTCGATCCAGGACCCTGAACCGTGCTCCTAAAGGGGAGGGCTGCTGGTAGGATACTTCACCAGGGATGGCCCTTTTGAGTGCTGGCACCATGCTCGGGGTCTGTTGTCTGCAACTGGGGCTCCTGTGGGCTGCTGCAGTACATATGTTTACCTGTAGGGATATTATTTCTCTTTAAAGAATCCTTGGCTTTGATACTGTCTTGTTGCTTCAGTTCTGTAGAGTCCATACTTGGGAGCCTTCAGGAGGAGCTATGAGAACTGCTTTTTTTCTCTTGGGTTTGTGGAGTAAGTGTGTTGCAATGTAAAGCAAGGGAAACTATGGACATGCCAAGGTCCTGGCCACATGCCAGGAAGCCTAGATTTGACAAAAAATGGTCCACAACAGACTTTGTGAGTCCCAAGAGCCTCTTGACACAAAGTTAAAGATTTAGCCCAAAAAAAGGAGATACAGTCCAGAGATCCCTGGGGTCTGTCTCTCCCAGGGCTGCTGGCATTGGGCAGCTCTGGGCTTTGGAAATGCAGTGCTGAGGTATTGGTGTGGGCTGCTGAAGAGCTCAAGTGGGTGAAATAGCAAAAAAAACCCAGGCAGATTTTGCATTCTGAAAATGCAAGGCAATTTCCAGAACCCACCCACTTTGCATCAAAAGGCTCATCAAAATAGTCACCTTTGTATGGAGCTGTTTACTTCCATCAAACTGACATTTTCTGGAGGTGTAATTTTCCATTTAGCTGTGGTTCAGGGGCTTGATTAACTGAGGTTTCTAAGAACTTCAGGATGACAAGGGACAGATGCAAAAGACTGGGTATATTCCAGCTGAAGAAACATCAGCCCAAGCAGTCTAATTAAGGAAGTTATTATTAACATCTTTTCAAAAGAGTGTCAGTTAAAAAATTAAAGTAAATGAATCTGGGACTCACCCACAAAACACCAGACGGCAAATCGGATCCACGTGACTGTGGAGAGCTTCAGCATGAGATAGATATTCACCAGCATAGCAAAGGCAGGGACGAAGGGGAGACAAGGTGCCATGTAGGGCAGCTTCTTGGGGTTTTCTGGCTGCTGTAAGATCACAAACACCAGCACGACGATGAGCAGGATCATCAGCACGACGAGGAGGACGGCCCACCAGTTCTGCTCGTAGATGTAGTCTGACCCAAAAATGATGAAGGAGCAGAAGATGACCATCAGGACGAAGAGGAGGAGCACGCAGGTGGTGACCGTGTGGCCAGTGGCTGCTGTGGGGCGGTCCATTTTCCCTGGCAGTCCAAGGTGGATCCTCATTGTGTAGTACCGAGGGCCAATCAACTTCTTCAGCTTGATGAGGTAGATGTTCTCGGACTCATCTGCCTCTATCCCTGAAGTCATGTCGACCGTGCCATAATTGGGGTGATTGACATTGTAGGTGGATTTATCTGATTTTCCAATTAGCATCTCATTATCTCCCAGCGACGGCAGATTCTTTGCCCCACACGTGTTGGTTGGTGGGCCAGCGAACTCTTCTCCTTCGCTGCCTGGGGAGCAAGCTTCCTTCTCACAGTCAGCCAGGATGCCCTCCTTCTTCTTGGTGTGCTCCTCAGAGAGGAATTTGACGAAGCCATCGATATCGCTCTCGGGCTGGTATCGGAGGAGCAGGACGCAGACGGAGACCAAGGTGTAGGCGAGCAGCGTGCCGATGGACATCATCTCTATCAGGTCCCTCAGGCTGACCAACAAGGAGAGCAGAGCTGCAAGGAATCCGGAGACGATACAAGCCACTACAGGGGTTTCCGTGTAAGAGCTGACGTGGGACAAGAATCTGGAGTGCAAAACATTTACAGAAGGTTAAAATAGCAGATGGCAGTGGTTTCCTTTCACAGTATCTTACCTAACTGGAGGGGCCACGCTCAGGGATGTGACCCCTTCCCTCTCGTTGTTTTTTGGTGCTTAGACTCCAGACAGCCAGAGACTGGAAATACCGCTGAGACTGGATCTAGAGTTAGATCTAGGTCTAACTAGATCTGAAATGGGCACTTGGACATTTGCAAATACGTACCAAGGTTTTATGCACATACACTGCTCTCCTTTGTGAGTAACTCTGGAATTAAATGCTCGTCCTCCCCCAAGCTGAATCTCTAGGTGCCAGCACCAAATGAGAAACTATTGCATAGATCTCTCCTGATTTTTTATTTTTTTTTTCCCGCCCCAGGATTTTGCTTTGGGATGTGCCCCACTCTGCAAGCACCAGGTCCATGCATGCCTGCTACTCCCTGCTGTGATGGCATCAGGCTGCCAGGGCACAGGACAGTCCCTGTCCCTTCCAGCACATTTTTCCTCCAGGCCCCAAGGGTTAAAAAAAAAGCCACCATAGGCATGATGACCTGAAGAGCAGTCCATCACCAGCCATGGCATAAATGACTCTTGGCATTGGGAAGAGAGAGCCCAGCAAGCTGACAGTCAGGCCGGCCACAGATCCGATAGCAACAATGAACTTGGCTGCATAGAAGCCATGGGCAACAAACATTTCCATCAGTGGAGACTCGGTGTCGATGGCATCGTAGGGCACCATTAGTGTGAGGATGATGCTGACCTGGAGAAGGCAAGAAGAACAGGTGTCAGCTAGGGACTCGCAGGGCATGGGGGCTACTTCTCAAAGGTGGAAAGCCAAGAAATGTCAAGTCTGATTGGGATTATATCCCTATGTCCCCTGTGAAGGGGATGTAAAGTGCTAGAGGTAAGGTCTCTGAAGGCAACAAGGTGAAACCTTCAACCTTGCTGCAGTGGTGATGCAGGAGGCTGGTGTGACCTGGTGGGGTTAGTAACATTTCCATTGACCATCTTCCTGGTTGGGGACAGGACTGCCTGAGTCATGCACTCTCCATGGGACAGACCCCAAACCCAAGATGGCATTGCTTGGGGCAACACTTTGATCCTATTTTAGCCAAAGAGGAACTGGTTTCAAGGGAATGCCACCACACTGCATGAGACACAGTGGGTGAGTTTCTTGAAAATGATCAGAACCATATTTTTTCTCCTTCGTGACTCACTTTTACTCTTTTACAGGGAAAATCCCCAAGTACAGACATACATTTCTTGGGGTGTAGAGCAGCTGAATATCTCTTGCATGGCCACCCCTGGCCATCCTCCTCCTCACTTGGACCCTCTCCCATATCTCCAGCAGAGGCAGTGCTGCTTTTCCCAAAAACACAGAGAAAGGCTGCTGCAGTGCTGCTGCTCCTTCCGCTTTGCTGCACTTCTGGAGGCAAAAATAGCTGTGGATTGGGATGAGACATGAGGGAAAAAACGGCTGCCACCATTGCCCTGCAGCTGGCAGAGGGATCTCTGCAAGGGAACAGGAGCCTGGGGACAAACTGGGCTGTGGTCACATAGAAACACAGCTGATGTCTCAGTTCCCACCAAAGAAAGGGCTCTTGTCTGTGAGTCAGCTTGGCAATCAGGCTCATGGGGAGGGGAGCTGTGCAGATGCCCACAATGGGCATGTTAGGTATACATACTTCTGTATGTGTGTGTGTGTGTGTGTATATATATGGGTTTTTTTGTGGGGGTTTCTGTTGTGGCCAGCAGGTCAAGGGAGGCAATTCTACCCCTCTACTCTGTCCTGGTGAGATTCCCACCTGCAGTGCTGGGTCCATCTCTGAAGTTCTCAGCACAGGAGAGACATGAACCTGTTGAAGCAGGTCCAGAGGAGGAAACAAAAAATGATCCAAGGGCTGGAACCCCTCTGCTGGGAGGCCAGGCTGAGAGAGTTGGGGTTGTTCAGCCTGGAGAAGAGAAGGGTCTGGGAAGACCTTATTGAGGCCCTTCAGTACTTAAAGGGGCCTGTTAGAAAGATGGGAACAGAATTTTTAGCAGGGCTTGTTGTGACAGGACAAGGGGTGATGGTTTAAAACCAAAAGAGGGAGATTTAGACTAGATGGAAGGAAGAAATGTTTGATGCTGAGGGTAGTGAAACACTTTTGCTCTGAGCAACCTGCTCTAGTTGCAGATGTCCCTTCTCCCTGCAGGGGGGTTGAACTAGATGGCCTTGAAAGGTCCCTTCCAACCCAAATCAGTCTATGATTCTGTGAGAGAGAGAGAGAGAGAGATATGCATACATATATGTTTATGTACAGTTGCATATGTATAGCTAGTACTTACAGACACATATGCTGTCAAGCATGTGACGAGCGAGGCCGTGATGGCATAGGGGATGGAGGTGTTGGGATTCTTTGCTTCTTCTCCTGTAGTAGCAATGATGTCAAAGCCAATGAAGGCATAGAAACATGTCGCAGCCCCTTTGAGCACCTGTGTGGAGGATGAAGCATCTGAGTGCCAGGAGGGAGGGTGGCATTCAACCAGAGAGAGGGAACAGAGCAAAAATGAAGGAGCTCAGTTTTGCCTTGTCTGAGCTAAAGGGTGAGTGGGGCCAGATCAGGGGTTGCACACACATAGCTGGGCTTTCCCACCTGGGCACTGATCCTGGGAGCACCCATAACCCAGTGACCTGGTCTAGCAAAAGATTTCAATGGGCAGCCTGAGTCACTGGAGGCATCGGCAGCTCACTCGTGGTGCACCACAAACCTGTGCCCACTCAGCACCCAAATCTGCTGGGAGATCCTGGCAGTGACAGAGGAGACAATTAACCAATTTCAAGTTTGTTTTCGCAATCCTCCACCCCAAATCTGTTTATATTAGCAGGGATTTCGAGCATGTTTACATGTTCCATCTTAGCAAGATGTCTCATGTGGCAGGAAGATCTGCTAGCAAAGGAAGCAGAAGAGAGCAGCAACAGTCAGATGTGAGCCGCTCTCCAAACAAGCTCTGTTTTGCTTGGAAGATGCAGACAGGTTAGGAGCACACATTGGAGCACTTGGATGAGGGATTATTTATACTGTGTTTAGTTATTTTTTTTTTTCTTAATATGATTTTTAAAAATATACAAGATTAGCAAGGACATTTATAGGATGGAAACCCTGAAGCAGGCTAAAGACTGTGTGGCTGTGAGCGAGCTAATGTGCAGTTGTAACAGCCTCACATAACTAGTTGGGTACCACGTGTCCATCACATCTCTGTTATCTCAGCTGTCTAGGGATGGAGCACACAGTAAAACTCACATCTTTCAGGGGACTACCTGTAATTACCATTCTAGAGTATCCCCTGTGCTCCTGGGAATCTCATGGTTGTGCTGTGGTGGATTTACTTTTACAAACCAACTTGGAGACAAACCACTATCTGAAAATGATGGGAAGACCCTATCAGTTTTGATGTGTTTTGGTTAGGTATCTCTTAAAACTATGTTGGTTTGGGGTTTTTTGCCAGGAGATATTTGGTGAGTTGAATTGGAGCAAATCAGCTATTTTCTATTTTCACTTTCTCATTCTTATTGCATGGCATAAAAACCCAAGCACAATCCAAAGGTAAATATGATCTCTGCTCTCAGATGGGCCTCAGTGCTCTTCTCCTCATTGCTGTTCTCTGTCCGAGGGGTATTGATTTGATGAAGGGAGGTGCAGGGACTCTATGGCAGCTTGGGACCCTTTCAATAATCAAGATTCTTAGTTTACTTTACTTTCTTGCTTATTTTTCTGCACAAAACCCCGATGGAGTCGAGCAGTGTAAATCTGATAAATTATCTTGAGTTTAGGCCAGCTGAGATATTTCCAGTGTCTGTTCATCCTTGGATAAAAACCAGTGCAAGCAAGCTAAAAAAGCCAAATATGTCCAAATTCTCAGTAAGCTTTGAGGGAACATCCATAAAATAAGTACTGGCAGGTGGCATTATGAAGTGCTCAAAACAAATGCTTGAGAACATTGTTGTTGAACACCAGCCAACACAAGTATCTCCCCCTTCGCAGAGGCTGAGCCAGCTCCTCCTGAGCTCCCCATCTCAAATGGGCACTGCATTTGGCTCCATTGCCTGACAATCAGTGGCATTTCCTGGGGTACGCTTTCATGTGGAGTTTGGCTCTCTAGAAGGATGTTTTGGAAAAGTTCTGGGTTTATTCTAAGAGGCTGCAGGAGATACAGGCCATACCCTTTTGGTTTGATGGAGAGAGGGGGTCTAGATGCAAGACTGCAGTGGTGGAGGTTGGAGGTCCCTGGCCAAAGTGCAGGTGGGTTTGGCAGGGTAGAGATTTGGAGAGTGCAGTAGAAGCAGGGTATGTATGCCACAAGCAAAACTGAGGGTGTGGCAAGTGGGTGGCACTTCTTAGGTGCTATGTGTCCCTCTGTGTACCCAGAACTTACCCCTGGCCATCCAAACGGCAGGAATTGCCCTTCAGACCAGTTGTCACCTTTAATATAGAAGAGACCAGCAATCATGATGAAGATCCAGACTGCCAGGTTAATGACATTAAGCACGTTGTTCAGCCCCACCGAGTTCTTCACCCCCATGGCCACGATGATGGTGACAATGACAGCAATGACCAGAGCAAGAAGGTCAGGATACGATTCCTCTCCTTTCCCTATGTAAGAGAAAAGAGGTGTGTAACTTTCAATCCATAGCTGTAGACAGCATCTCTAGAAACTCTGTGAGGGCTCTTTAAAATGCTTTTCAGCCCCTGATGCTTTGCAGAGCTTCTTGGTCTCTTTGCTAAGGTGGCCTCCAGATGTTCCTGCCTCCACTAGCTAAAGTTGTTTTATTAAGACAATAAATCTTGATATGTCAAGACAGGTGAGGTTGGATGTGGCTCTGAGCAACCTGCTCTAGTTGAACCTGTCCCTGCTCACGGCAGGGGGATTGGACTAGATGAGCTATAAAGGTCCTTTCCAAACCAAAACATTCTCTGAACCTATGACTGGAGTTTTGGGAGGGCAGCAAATGATCAGGTCCCAGTTTGCATAACATATATATGCCAAGTACTAATTAAAAATCAATCAGACATTAAGTTTTCATGACACAGGTCCAGGACAGCTAGCTGTTTCACTTACAGGTAGGAACCATGGACTCTTGCTGGAGCTGCTGGTGACACAGGACCACCACAGCCTGGAGTACTGCAGACCCAGATCGTACACTTTAGCAAGACTCTGTGTGTGCCTTAGCAGGCCTGAGCAGGGTGCCTGCACTGGGTGAAGTGCTCTGTGCTGTCATTAGCCTCTGACATTCGACTCATTTTTCCAGGTGCCTATTCTGCTAAATGCCAGCTCATCCCAAAGGGGCTCAAAGTGTCATCAATTCCACCCCCCTGAACCCCGCCGGTGAACAGGACTGCAAAGTACCAGAGGCAGACGGATGGTAAATAATGAATGAAACCTAATAGCCATGTCTGACTTCTGACAAGCTTCCAATTGCTTTTCAGGCCCTGATTAACACAGGTAGCTTAAGCACAGCATGACGCACCTAGTCCGTTCAACGTCCCCACACTGTTGATCATCCAGCGGCTGATGGTGTGGTTGGCCAGCGAGTCGAACATGCTGCTGAGGGCACTGGCACCCGCGGCCGTGCCGATCAGGTACTCCAGGATGAGGTTCCAGCCGATGAAAAATGCCACAAATTCCCCCACCGTCACGTAGCTGTAGGTGTAGGCAGAGCCCGTGGTCTTGGGCACCCGCACGCCAAATTCAGCGTAGCAAACGCCTGTTGAGAAAAGTATGAAACAACATAAAGAAAATGTGCTTGGATAAAGGAAAAGTAAAAATGCCTTGGTCCTGCCTGTCTGGAGATGCCAGGAGGTGCTCAGCACTGTAGGCAGCAGGAGGAGCCCAGAGACGTTGAAAGGACACACGGTGACTCTCCCTCCCAGTTGCTTGGCAGCCCATTTTCCCATCAAAATCAAGTTGTGATGGATTTTTTTTCTTTGATGATAAACAGTTCAACCTTTATGGCCTGTTGTAGAAGAGCCCTCTCACAGGTACGTGCCTCTGAAGTGGGGCCCTCTGGGGTGGCCAACTGCAGCCCCTCCTCCCAAAAAAAAAAAAAAAAAGGAAAAAACCAAAGCTGGGGAGGAATTCATGCACAGGGAGCAGAACTGGGCAGCACTGGTGGTGTCCTTGGATCCTGTTTCCCTGCAGTAGCTTTGATGGTCATGGGTATGTCTTCCCCATTCAGCAGTGACACCATAATATGATTTTCCCCATTTTTCCTGGGATTTTATAAAATGTTTTATTTGTGGTATCAATATTCTGACAAGCTCCCAGTGTTTTGGCTGCAGAAACTGTCATAGCCCTGAGGTTTGCCAGGGAAATGTGGTTACAGTGAGATCCACCAGAGGACAGCATCTGGGTTTCTTCAAAGCACTGTGGGGCACAAGGACGTCAGAGATGGTTATAGCCCTTCCATGGGATCTGGGAACAGCCTCAGCTCAGAAGAAGATGGCACAGGTGGGCTCACAAAAGGCTACACCTCTCCCTTTGCTGACTGCAATCTCCATCCTATCTTGGGTTACTGCTATGCAGATCCAGGCACAAGCACTGTCCTGATCATCCCTGCTATCACTCGCACCCATGCAAGAGGAGTTTGAAGACATGTTACATAGAGAATGTGAGTTATTTTAACACTTAGAAAGCATAGAAGCGTTTCAGTTGGAAAAGACTTTTAAGATCATAAGTCTCATTTTGAAGAATAGTTGCAATTCTGAACTTGGTAGAGGGAGAAAAGCAAAAAGAAGTATTTAACTGGAGCTCTTTGGGAGGAGATTCCAGTGGACTTCAATACTCTCCAAACTCTTTGTGTACTTAGTATGTCAGGACACTTTTCAGTAAAAACCTGTCCCTGACACATTGTTGTCTTAAAACAACCACTAAGTTTTACATAAAAGGAATGGATGGACTTACTCATAAATTCCCCAAATCCTAGTCAGAACAAGTGCTGGAAGGGTGCGCTGCATCCTGCATGTTTAACATGGATTAAGCCCCTGTCCCGAAAACCCCAGTTCAACTTATATGTGTTAATGGGTTAGGGTTGCTATTATCCTTGTGTAAACACAAAGTAATTAGCGAGTTCATTATCAACTATTATTCTCTATTTAGAAGATAATAATTGCTTCAAATTCTCAATCAGTTCAGTATAGAAGAATGAATAATTTATAAAAATGTTATGAAGTCTCTGCTTTTACCATAAGTGCAGCTTTTACACAGTACAAACACAGAATTATTGAATCCCTAAGCTGAATTTGGTGGTGCTTTTTTTCTCGGTGTTGGAGGATTCTTATATTCCACTCCCTGTTTAACTTGGTGGAACTGCTTTGCAATGGAACCCTTCAAACCTCGATTTCCGTAAAGCAGGCCCAACAGCAGGAGCAGCAAGACATCCCCATCACCCAGCCCTACAGAGAGTCATTATTCAAAGCTGATGAAAAATGCATGTGCTGGGTAAAGGTAAGACATTCACCGATAGTTAGAAGCCTGAATGATTTATGAAACAAGTGGTCTGATGGGGACAAGTATCTCGTTTCTCTCTGTGATGGCCTTAAAAATCATATAATCTTTCTTGGAGGCAGCTTTACTTTAAGCCAATGACAAGATAAGGCTTAAAGAGGATTGTCATTGATAAAGAATGATAATGGCAAAGACATTAATATGTATAAAATGTTTGAGTTTTCAATTACTCTACTAGGATCCCAAACTAGAAGAGTAATCTTTCACCATATATTGAGTACAGCAGTGTGTTGTGGATATCTGCATTAGCTATCAGCATATATTAAGAAAATAAACTACTTTTTATCATAGCATGCAGTGTCCAGTCTGGGGCACATGAGATGCAAGGTCTGCCATCCATTCCTGATCGCTTCAATCCCTTTGCTTTGCAGTGATGCAGGTCCTCCATCAGAAACAGGGTTCACAGCACTTCCCCCTCTGCTTAAAAAGGAAGAAAATATCATCATTTATTAGGGTGCAGATTTTGTAATAGTCTATTAGGGTGCAGATTTTATCTCTCTCTCTGCTGTATCAGTAGTGTATAATAATAATATAATAGTAATAATACAACTGCCCAATGAAACTGTATTACACAGCTCCTCCTCAGCAGCCCCAGCTATCCGGCACCTTGTCCCCTGGTACTCGGAGAGATGCAGCTCTGCTGGTGTTCCCGCCCAGCTGCGGGGCTGTGGGCAGAGCCTGGGCACCCTCTCCCTGCCATGACTCTTTGAATTTGGAGGCAGATCTATTTCCTCTCCTCCAATCAAGAGTGATTGTGAGTTTCTGCAGAAAACAAACCAACACAGTGATTGTTTGGAAGAGCAGTCTTTTTACAGAAGTTTCTTTCCCTTGCATGTCAGCTACACTGTGTAATTGGTGTGACAGTCATTACACTGGTGTAATTATACAGTTATTGACATTATTGACATAAACACAGCTGAGCAGTATGGTCCATGACATTGTTCCTTCCAAGATCCCATCTATAAACCCCCATTTTTCAGATTTAATTGACCTGTCCATCCTCTGGTTTATCTCGTCTGGGGGCAGGAGGTGAGGCAGCTATCAGCTTTCCATACAGCTTTCCATACAGCTTTCCATACAGCACACGTATCCAGGTTAGCTGTTTCTGTGTTAGTGGTGCCTTGAGGTCACGCTGGGCATCCTGACTTGCCCAGTGGAGACTTCTGCTGGTGAGTAGTGCCTTGGTGGGGCAGGAGGAGGGACCATGAAGTCCCTGCTGGCTTCGAACTGCAAACCCCAGTGCTGTAACAGCTGCTGGGCAGCACAAACAATGGCACAAGTACACCCTTTTGGTTTCTGCCTTGCTTTTGGTATGCTGGGGGGTGGTGGCCATTGTGTGGATGCTGATCTTCCTGATGCTGCCTGGCATGAGGCCACACAGGGCCCATGAGACATCCCACAGGGCACTGGCACAACGGGAGTGATGTTTCAGGTGAAATAAGCCTTTGGGGAGGGCCCTTTCAGCAGCATTGGAGGTAACACCAGTTAATTCACTCTCCCATGAAAGAAATCCAGAGAGACAATCCTTCATTAACCAAGAGCAGCCAATTTATCGAGGCAGGTATACAGCAAAATCCTATTTTCAGCAAGCCACTGAGCCTGTCCATTGTGTTTCATGATCGCTGTGTGAAGATATATAAAAAGCAGCTCTGTAAAGAAAGCTTCTTTAGAAAAAGGACTCCTATCTCTCCAGCACCACCTAAGCAGCTCATGATCATCTGCAGCTGCAGGCCCTCAACCCAGCCCTTCTCCTGCAGACAGGCAGCACCTAAAGCACATGCTCAGCTCTCTCTTACTCTGTTGTACACCCTGGATGTTGCTGAGCCTGCTCCCCAGTGGGTACCAGGTAAGAGCATAGCAATGTGGTCCAAAGCTGCACTGCTCAATGTTTGAAATTCCTCTAAAGGACTGCTAGGGTTGCAGAGCTGTTCCTGTGGGAGAGAGAGTCTCTTCCTTCCTTGCACTGCCTGACACCAAAGCCTGTGGGGTTGTGTGGCAGAGAAAACTATCCCACACCAGTAACCATAGTGCCATAGAATTGTTTTGATTGGAAAAGATCTTTAAGATTGTCAAATCCAACCATTAACCCAGAATTGCCAAGTCCTCCATTAAACCATCTCCCTCAGCACCACATCTAGACAGCTTTTAAATCCCTCCAGGGATGGGGACTCCATCACTGCCCTGGGCAGCCTGGGCCAGGCCTTGACAACAAGTGAGAGTGGGGAATTCTGGAGGTCGCAGCTGATGGAGGGAGCCTGTGGTGTCCCTTGCGCTGGAAGCTTTGTGGAAGGAAGTTGGGCAAGTGCTTCTGTTTGAGAGGCGAATAAAAGGCCTTCCAGTGAGATAACAAAAGATATTGGAATTTGTCAGGCAGATGAAATTAGAAAAATGCTTGTCTGAAACCAGGCTAACCAGTGCAAAGGGGTTTCCCAGCAGCGCGACCTCCCTGGTGGAGCTTCCCCATAGCTGTCTCCCAGGGGAGCCAAATGGCTTTCTGGAAGGGGATGTTTTTAGCTCTTGAGTTCACTGTGCAGGCAGCAGGATCTGACCCTGTGATCTTTAATACTTCAAGGGAAAGCAGTTGATTTAGTGGTCCCATCTGGCCCTAAACCGGTGAGAAACTCCTTAAAACCTGTGCGTGTGCACTTGCCTGCGCTCAGTGCCCTGTACACCAGGAGTGACTGCGATGTGAGAGCTGAAATCACATCCCCTGTATGCGCGCTAGCCCGCCCGGCTCCTGCGCCCTTGCTTCGTGTTACTTGCCAAAAAACGTGTTGCTGTTACAAACAAACAGCAGCGTCAACCACGAAGCGAGGAAACGGCCAAGGAGACTATTAAAACACTGCACAACATACTTTCCCAGGGCTACAAAAGCAAGGGGAGATGAAAGCTGAGCGGGAAGCGGTGTGGGCTCCTGTGGGCGAAGGCAGGAGGAGCTCCCTGCTGCGGGGCAGGGCTTGTGTCTGGGGTGAAAAAGCCCCTTTTGGAGGACAGTGTGTTTTTGTTAGATGAGACCCACCCAAGCTTCGTTTGCTCTCGGTTTGCATCACGGCCAGTGAAACTCTCTCAGAGGAGAGAAAGAGAGGACTGGGAAAGGATAAAACACTGATGCTATCTACTGCCTAGGTTAGAAAATAAGCAGTTTGGCTCATTTGTTGAGATCTCAAATAAGCATCAGATCTCATTGCACGCTCTCGGCTCTTGTTCTGGGCTGAATGAGAATCAAGCTGCCTTGTCACTGGGGTCTAACTGGGGAGCAGGGAGGCAGGACTGTCAGGATGATGGTGCCCAGTCAGCATCCCTGGAACAGCTTTGTGGAGAGGATGACACTCCTCCCCATGCTGTGCCAGTGTTGTGCCTCTGGGCTTGGGGGGTGTGGGGGCTTCAAACCTGCACAGACTTTGATGGGATCTCCATTGAAGCAGCACTGCAGCCTCCAGGGAAAGTGCATGATGTGCTTCTACCTCCTCCTACAAAAATCCAGAGACTTGAAAAGCTGAGCCAGGTCATTTTGCTGTGTTCGGTGTTCCTCTCTTCTATCAAAGTCCTTTGCCACTTACTCAAGTCTCCTTACCCAATCAGATGATAAAAGCTGGGTACCAGACAGACACAGCATGCAAAGTCCTCTGAGAAAGGAGAGCAGGAACATCACATCATCATTTCAGCAGTGATCTGGAAAGGACAAATGCCAGCAGTACTGGCTTCATGTGGAAACCGCAGCTTGAGCCATATGCTCAGCTAGGTTCCTACAGAGGAGATGGATTTCACCAACTTTCCACTAAAATACATAATTCCCCTCTCTCCGCACATTTGTTTGTTGGGGGTTTTGCTTGGAAATATGAAGTGTGATCCTGCATGAATAGAAACCTATAAAATCAACCCCAAAACTAACTGAGGAATTTTTTAAACTGTTAACAATGTCCACAACAAAAGAAGGTGGCTCTGGTGCTACCCAAGCCACCGATAGCCTTCCTTTTGAAACAGGGTTTTCCACAAACCACACTGTGCTCTTGCTCCAGTGCTGTGGCTTGGCCATGCTCTCTGTCTGGGCCACGTGCTGCAGAACTCTCAAATGTTTCAAAATATATTGACCACAGGCTCCAGCCTTGCATAAGACATCAGCAGCTCATTGGGGTCATTATGGTTTTGCTGCTGGCTCCCTGTGCAGTGTTTGTTCTGGTATGTGGGCAACGAGAAACTGCATTTTCCAGTCGATGGGGAAGTTGCTACCTCCTCATAGCTTATGCTGCTGAACGTGGGTGCTAGCAGGTGTCCACCCATTAATGGAGCCAGGCAGAGGATGCAGGAGGTGTCATGTTACTGAAAACCTCACCCACTTGACTCACCTGACAAGATGGAGGCAACGGCAGCGATAATGAAGGAAACGATGACCCCGGGCCCCGCCATCTCCTTGGCCACCAGGCCGGACACCACATACATACCGGTGCCCACGCAGCTCCCCACACCAAGGGAGATGAGGTCGAGGGTGGTGAGAACCTTGGCCAGCCTGGCACCCTGGGTGGCGGCAGCCCCTGTGCCTTCCAGCATCGACTCCACGGGCTTGGTGCGCAGGATGCGGGTGCGCAGAGCGTGGCCCGCTGCCCCCCATGGCACCCTCCGCGGGTCCAGGCGTGAGAAGAAGCCGCTCATGGCTGGTGCTGGGCTTGGTGGAGGTGGATGACAGACGGTTTCAGCAGCACCTGCTCAGGGCTGTAGCTGCATCTCTCTCCTGCGCTGGCAGCCTGGCTGCAAGAGAGAGGAACACAGTTTTTCACTGAAAGAGTGAAGAAAAGAGGGATGTGCTCCACATGGACGAACCAAAAGGGGCTCTGGAGCTGTTTCCTGGCTATGCTTCAGCACTGCAAGAGCTCTGGGGGCCAAGGAGAACTCTGCTTTTACCAGTGCTGCTGCTTCAGGGTAATCTTTCTCCATCCCAATTGTTTTGTACAACAGAGATGCTCTGTGTCCCTTTATGTTTGTCTGTGTGGTTTTAGCCCCAGTTATCAATACAACCCCACAAGCAGTGGGAAGGAACCTGATGCCCTCTGAGTGCCCATTATGTGGCTTAATTGCTACTGGCATGCTGGGTCCTCGTGGGGACCAAGCCCAACTCCAAGCTTGGCAGCACCGGAGCATGTTCTGGCAGCGGGGATGCTCCTGCTGGCAACACATGTCAGCCCACCATCACCATGCCAGACCATGCAGGGACCTTCTGTGGGACAGCACTGTGCTCTGCCTGTGCTGCAAAAAAAGAGTCTGGGACAGTAGCTTTGCTCCTCCAAACAGCTGCTGCCTGCCTATGTTGGGCTGTGACTTGAGGTGGAGCTTAATCATCACAAGCTGGCCCCTAACTAGGACAGGTGATGGTTTCAGTGTTCTAGAAATTGACTTTTCCAACTTTCTGGCTATAATGTCTGGGTTTGTTTCTTTTTGTGCGCTACCGTTGTTCTGGGGAATCCTGAAGGAGAAAGAGTTCAAGGTTGCTGCTTAATCGGGTCCCAGTGAATCGAGTCATTTAGAAAAGTCCTTTCTGTAGTTTCTTCATTGAATTAATCGCTTCACTGTTGTAGTTATTTAAAAACTCTTTTAGGAATGCTTTATTATTATTATTATTTATTATTAAGAGATGTTGTTTTTCTGGAGTAACTGCAACAATCTTTGAGTCCAGTTTCTGAGTAAAGTTGGGAGAGGAGCTCAGCAGCAACCTTAAAGCTGTCTTAAAATTGTCTTATGATCCCAAATCATTAGATTGTCTTAAAATGCATGAAAATTATCTTGTTTTGTTCTTCTCTGTGCTTTTTCATCTTGGGTCATATTTTCAAAAACCATTCAGCAACTGTCTTTCCCACTCCCTCCCATCCTGCTTGTTTACCAGCAAACTGCAACATTCTTGGGAGAGCTCCTAATACCAGCAGCAATGACTTCCTAGTGACACGTGATGACTTCTTGACTTTGAGCAAAATAACAAGAATTGACAATCTCTGCATGCAAATGTAAGAGAGCAGGAAAAATAGATTATTAAATATGAATTTTAGCCTGGCAGCTTCTTTCCTGTTAATACATAATTATTTTTTTTCCTTAATTGCCTTGAAGACAAAAATTATTTTTCCATCTTTATATCCAAAACAAATTACATTGTGTCTACCAGGCAGCCTCGTGTTGCTGGAGTTTATTAAATAAAACAGAGCATTCATTTCATGTTTTGGTTGATCACAGTTCAAATTGTGCTGGTTTTTTACCTCGAGCAACCACAAGCTGAAAGGCTGGATGTTCTCACTAGAATAATAATAAGGAAAAATGGTTACTGCTCTTGAGCAAATGTCCATCTTTGGGTTAAAAAGAAAAGCTGGATTTGGCTTTTGGGTTGCTCAAGGAGTCAGTTGGTTTCTGGCATGGTCTGGATCTCAGGTTTACTGCTTTACTTTCTGGTTTTAATGAAGGTTTGTGTTGGAAGGGGGCACTAAGCCAGAGCTCAGTGGGTCTGTGCCAGCTGGGATGAAGCAGTGTGCCCATGTGCTGGCACCTTCAGAGTGACTCTGCTTTGCCAGGGCTGTGTTTCAGCCACAGGGATAATAATTCCTCTAAGCAAAGTGATCGCCACCTAAAATTCATCCTCCTTTTATCCAAAGCGCAGCATCTCTGAAGCATGGGCTGGCAAAGAGGTCTTGCTGTACTTCATGCAACCACATCCTGCCCTTTCATTAATTATTTTCCTTGGACTTTATAGTTGCTCCTAGTTGAGTTTGAATGGCTTGTATTGCTATGCACCAAACAGACATAAACTGGTCCAGAAGCTGGGCAGAAGTGTCTGTTTGGTTTTTGAACCGTTACAACCCTGTTCTTATTTCTGTGCAATTCTCTCACGTATTTTGTACTGTAGGAAACTATCTTTCCCTAGTGAACCCGTCCTTGGTTTACTTATGCCAAAAACTTGTGACAAGGTGAAAAGAATAGATACTGAAGAGTCAGTTCCTAACTTTTGTAAGGAAAAGCATACTCAGAATCAATGGCTGGAAGTTGAGGCTGGACAAATAAAAGCTGGGTGATTAACTACGGGAAGATACAAACATTGTGAGGAGCTGATTTGTGTCTCTTGGTGTCTGGTGGCTACTGAGCCACTAGAAGAGGTAGGACGGCATGGGATGGAGGTGCTGAGGCTGCGGGCTGGTCCTTGATCTCATTACCAGCTTTGTACTTTGGCGTGGGAAAACCTGCCCTGGGCTTTAAGGGTGTTGGGACTGATATGGTTTGAGATCAGCAATATTTCATCATCTTGTCTGCAGTGTCTGAGGGTGTCTGATGAAGGGCTCGGGAATGGTGGCACATGCTCAATTATTGATGGAGGCATCCACATCCATACTGGAAAAATTAGTGCGTCTCTCCAACTGAAGAGTCTTGAGCATGACTGATTCAGACAGCCCAGTTCACTCTCAAGGCACAGCAGGGTACAGAAATTACTTCCTCACCAGCACTGCAAAGAACCTCAAGGGAAGACACGGCAGCCTTGTCTGGGAATAATTTTAAATTGCTAAAATAATTTTAAAAACCTTAAATTTTTAAATGGTTTAAATTTAGAGCAGGAACTGGCTGGTGGATCTGTGGTGTGCCCAGACTTAGGCTGCTGAGCTGTTCCAGCTGTCTGGGGCTGGGCTGGGACTGGGTCCTCCTGCACAGCAGCCCAGTGTAGCCCTGCAATTCATATGGCCCATCCTAAAGCCACCAAGGGAAAAAACAAACAAACAAACCTCCTGCAAAACCTCTTAAATGAAAGAACTCTATAATTGTTGCTATATTCAATTAAAGCAACCATTCGAAACTATTCCAGATGTTTACGTGAGATCAGCATATTGCTGCTCTGTAGCTTGGAAAACATCCTTTCACTCCATTTCAACCATAAAAAAAATCGCTCATGGATGGCAACCATTTACAAGGGGCAGAGACAGCTTGTTCCTGCTCTGCTCCACTAACCCTGGCTAGCTAGAAGTACACAGACAGGAGGAGAGCTTTTACTTGTGGGTTTTGGTTTTTATTTTTTATCTGCTTTCCTCATTATAAACCCAAGAAGGTGGAGGGAGGTGCAGTTCAGAGGGGGCAAGCCCGACACAGGGAGTTGCAGGTGGGTGTTGGAGCTGTGCAGCTCTCCATCACCAGGCAGCCTGGGTCGCTCTTCCCCGGCTGCCACCTCGTCAGCTGGCACTCGCTGCCGCCGCGTGCTTGTTAGCAACTTCTGTTTGTACCCAAACACTCTCCTTCATTAGGGTAAATTAACTAAAACAGCAATCAAGTCAGAAGGGGAGGCCTAGGTATTTACAGGCATGGATATTCCTCAGTGTCTGGGTCGGTGCTGAATGTCCCTGCTGTAAAGCTCCTCTCTGCTGGCTGCCCTGCGCTGGTGAGGTGCAGCTCAGTGCCCCCAGCATCGCCCATCCCCATCACCCCCCACAGCTCCAGCATCACCGTAGCTCGTCTGGACTTTGGGATGGCTTAGTTGATTTTTCTGCTAAGGACTGCCCTCCATCCAGGAGTCTGTAGGGGTATCCTTAAGCAAAGACCTCCATGAAAAAATGCTGGGAACACAACAAGAACCGGTTGGTGATAAATGAAAAAACAGACTTCTTGTTGATGTATTGATTGGAAGCCAGGCAGGGGCAATCATTAAGAGGAAAAGGCTGGGTTTCTTCTGGTTTTCATGGCTTACACAAGTAATTATTACAAAGAAAAGCTTGCTGATGTCCCAGCAGCAGCTGGGTTGGCATGGTCCTGGCCCCAGCATGCAGGATAGCAGCACCAAGTTTGCTCTAGGGGTTTTTATTGGGAAAGTCACTTCCTCTGTGCCCAGGGGAGATGTGCCCCAGAAATCATAGAATCATAGGCTTGTCTGGGTTGGAAAGGACCTTTAAAGGGCATCTAGACCAACCCCATGCAGTGAGGAGGGACATCTGCAGCTAGAGCAGGTTGCTCAGAGTCCTGACCAACCTCACCTGGCATGTTTTCAGGTACAGGGCATCAACCACCTCTCTGGACAACCTGGGCCAGGGTCTCATCACCTTCATTGTAGAAAATGTCTTCCTTGTATCTAGCCTAGATCTCCCGTCTAAAAAAAATCCTTCTCCTAAATCTCCTTTTTTTAGTTTAAAAACATCACCCTTGTCCCGAAGCAACAGGCCCTGATAAAAAGACTGTCCCTGTCTTTCTGACAAGCCCCTTTAAGTATGAAAAGTCTGCAATAAGGTCTCCCTGGAGCCTTCTGCAGGCTGAATCCCACCAACACCCTCAGCCTTTCTTCATAGGCAAGCTGTTCCTGCCCTCTGATCATTTTTATGGCGTCCTCTGGACCCACTCCAACAGGTTCCTATCAAACCCCAGGGTGGTGCCTGCTGTGGACCTCAGAAATGGTACCACGGTGCAGGAGCAACAGCCCTCAGACCCCCTCCCTGCTTCACGTAGGGGCTGCATGCCCCCAGGGAGAGGGAGCCCCAGAGGCTCAAGGGGTTGTGAGAGGTGGCTCGAGATGATACAAGAGGCATCTCCTGGCAGTAAATCCACTGCAATCCCGGATGAAAGACTAGAGAAAGGGGAAGAAGCACGGCAGCCTGCCTTCCCTGCTCCCCCTCCCCGGATTCCCCTCGGACCAAGGAGGAGCAGGACAGGGGACCGTGGGAGCTGCACCGCAGCAGCCACCACAACCACCCCCCGCGGCGGCCTGGCTGATGTCACCCTCCCAGAATAACAGGGGAAGGCAGGGGCAGAAGCAGATGGCCACAGCAGGGGCCAGTCCCAGGAGGAACCCCCACACCTCGGTGCGGTTCCCCCCCTGATGTGGTGACAGCCCTGTGCAGGGAGGAGGCAGCAGCTGGGACCTGTCACCCAGGTGGGGAGGCCATGGGGGGTGCTGCATCCCCTCCATCGCACACCCTGCGGGTGACCGGAGCACAGCCATCAAGCCTGGGTGCCAAGGTCCATGGCAGGGGGGATCCTCTGCCCCCCACTACCCGTCCAGCAGCTTGAGGATGCTCTCCCGCTCCTTCAGGGTCTTCCAGGCCTGGTCCTTCTCCGTCTTGGTGGGCGTGCGCTTCTTCTGCCGGGCGGCCATGATCTTGCGGAAGGCGTCCATCACCTCGTTGTCAGCCATGCGGACGCGCTGCCGCAGCTCCTGCCGGTGCAGCTCCTCCTTGGCCAGCCTGCAGGGTGGATGGGATGTCAGTCGGTCCCCGCCGGGCAGCCCCCTGCCCCTGCCCATGGCCGCCTGCTCTCACCGCAGCAGCTCGTGCTTCTTGGCACGGTTGTGCGCGCTGAGGGCCTTCAGCTCGGCCTGCCTCTTGCGCAGCTCGGCCAGCACCTCATCCTCAGAGTCCTCAGCCGGCCTGTCCTCTGACTCCAGCAAGCCCTGGGCCACCAGCTCCTCCTTAATCCGCCCCTCCAGCGACTTGGTGTGGGGGACGCTGCCGAGGTGGAGAGTGGCTGCTGCCCACCACATGCCCTTTGCTCCCCAGCACTTGCTGGGGCAGGGAAGCCACCGGCACGTTTGGTGTCCCCGTGGGCTGTGCCGAGCTCCGGGCCCGCCTCGGCTGCTCACCTGAAGGGCTTGTTCTGGCTGCGGGGGGATGTGCCGGCACCGTCAGCTCCCGAGTCCTTGCCGGAAATCTCAGGGATGGGGGAGTCCTCAACAGGGGAGATGATGTTCTCCTAGCAATGGGAGCAGGAGGGATGGGTCACTGCGCCGGGCCACGGCGGGGCTGCCCCACTGAGCCAGGCCATGGCACAGCCCCACCGAGCCCCCTCACCTCGACGAGGGCCTGCAGGAGACGCTGTGTGAGGGGCCCAAAGGGACACCCATCCTCTGGCTGCTCATGCTGGGCCTCCGACTTCTTCAGCAGGGCATCGACGTCTGGGAGGAAGAGGGAAGGGGAACAGAACAACCCCAAACACGCAGAGGTGAACGGCAGAGCAGGGCAGCCTTTACCCCAGGGGTGTGGGGCAAGGGGCCAGGGCTGGGTGTGGGCACTCAAAGACCCTCTGGGCAAAGGTGGGTGGGGGACAGGGGCACCTTTGGTGTCCAGCTCGGTCAGCGGTCCCAGGACACCTTTCTTCTTGTCGGCAGCAGCCGCCGCTCGAGCTCCATCCTTCTGCTCCTCTAGCAGGTCCTCCTGGGCCCAGCGCTGGGAGTAATGCTTCCCCAGGGGTGGGATCTGCAAGAGAGAGGCTCGGCACAGCTCCCAGGGCCACCCACCCAGCACCAGGCACCATGCCCAAGTGGGAATGCTCACAGGAGGGGAGAGAGTGGCCAAGGGCCAGGAGGGGATGGGGAGAGAGGGATGGAGACGGGAGAGGGAGGCAGCAGGTGGGCTTGGGAGTTGTTCACCTTGTAATGCTCGGCCTCATCCTCTGGCGGCTTGAGCAGCTCCTCCAGGACTCTGACCTCCTCATTGGTGAGGTCGGCACAGTATGGCTCCACTGACGCCCAGAACCTTCAAGGATGGATGAACTGTGAGGGAGAGCTGCAGGGGAGTCTTGACACATACCCTCCTTCCCCCCAGGGCACTTCTTCCCTTGGGCTCAAGGCAGCCCTCGCTGGGAGCTGCAAGGAGGGAGCCCGGTGATCCCAACGCTCCCCAACACCCACGCACCTGTTCGGAGCATCATTTTTGGGAATGCGGGGCACATCTATGGGATCATCCTGGAACTCGTACTCCTGGATCTTGGGCTGCAGGTTCTTGGACTTGGGCCGGCCGGGGCCAGGCCCAGTCCCGTGGCCCCCTTTGCCCTCCAGCTTCTGCTTCTTGGGCTTCCCATGTTTGACAGAGGTGCCCACATCGTGCTCCTTGCTCAACTTCAGGAACCGCCGGTCACCTTTCTTGTCCTGCCAGTCCGTCAGGATCTGGAAGGGAGCGATGCTCTGTTAGGTCCTGCAGCCAGCACTGGGCAGGGACAGACTGGAGGCAGCCCCCTTGGTGGGAAGGAGCGGGATGAGGAGCTGCCCTGTGGCTGCGGTCCCACACCTGGGTCTCGGCCTCCAGGACACGGAGACGGCGGCTGGCGGAGGACAGCAGCGTCTCCAGCTCCAGCTGCAGCGTGTCCAGCTCCTCGATGCCGATGCCGTCGTCCTCAGAGCGGGCCAGCACAGCCGTGTACCGGGGGCACACCTTCACGTGGTCCACTGACTTGAAGTCGTGGAACTGCAGCGGGCAGTCCTTCAGCTCGCTCATGACGGCGGGAACCGGGCACCGGGAGGGCTGGGGGGGAACTGAGGCGAGCACGGGGTGCTATGGGGAACCGGAGGGGCTACGGGGGAACCGGGGACAAGGGGAGCTGAGAGGAAAGGAGCAGAGTGGGGGGCTATGGGGAGCCGGGCGGCATCGAGGACCGGGGATCACCGGGCAGCTGAGAGGAACCGGGGG
>WUAM01000160.1:12539892-12552381 GCA_024336885.1 Actenoides hombroni
TTTTATTCTTGCTAGGATAGTTGGAATTCATGGTCAAGATTATTCCTGTTTGCATTTTTACTTTTTTATTCTTGCTAGGATAGTTGGAATTCATGGTCAAGATTATTCCTGTTTGCATTTTTACTTTTTTATTCTTGCTATTTTATTCCCTCTAGAAACACTATATCTGTATTTATACCATTTTGACATCAAATCCAAAATGGTTCCATCTCCAGTGATGTCAGTCTCTGTTACAGCTTCACGCTGTGGCTTGTAACAGGATCCAGTCCTAGTTGCAGGGTGAGCCTCGAGTGGAGGGAAGCTCTTCATGCCCTAAACACTGAAACAAATGTCTGCTGGTAGAAATGAAAGGTGTGGTCCTTCATCTTGAGTTCGGTTTGAAAAGCCAGTATCTGACTAATGTGAGTGACCCTGACAGGAACTGCATCAATGGCAGTGACCTTCTGGGGACCTGCAGTCAGCAACACTGCACAGATAAACCTAGTCAGGATGTTCATGATCCTGTCTTTGGGCAGGACAGGGGAACATGTGATCTCTGATTTCCTTTCCAGCCTTGGTTTTCCGTGGGGTTTTTTTGTGGCTTTCCAGATGAGTGCCATCATTTTCCCAGTTTCTTAGCAGACTTCCTTCCTCTCTCCAGCTTACCTTTACCTCCCTCCCTTCCCTCCCTTGCAGCAGTCTCTTTGCTTCCCCTCTCTTCCCAAACAAGAACAGAAAAGACCTCTCGCAGGTTACTGCTGGTCAGCAGAAGGTGTCATTGCAGGATGACACGATGCTGTTTCCTTCCTGCTGCTCTGGCCAGCACACATCACACTGTAGAAAGAGCCTCACTGAAGCCAAAGTGCAGCCAGCCGATTATGGTCCTCACAACCAGCAGTTTTGAAACCTCTGTTTTTATTCTTTCCCTTATTCTTCAATTGCCTGAAAGCAACACTCAGAGCTGCAGCTGCTCTTCTGTCCCTGTCTGTAGTCCCCATGCTTCCCATTTGGTTGTTTTTTCTCTGCTCATTCGCTGGATTCCCCCAGCTGCTTTTGCTCAGCCCGTGGACACTACATGCAGCTATGGATGGCTGATCTTGGGGTCTTCCCTTTGACTAAATCTGAACAAAAGAGAAAAGCTTCTCCGTTTTCTATTGTATCTTGTTTCACTGAGCACCTCTAAGACTGTGGTGAACTCTAGCTGACAGCACCACCAGCCTTATGTGCTCACACCCAACTCCTTTGTGGTTGGTGGAGTGTCTGAGTAAAGGACACGGTGGGGGTGTTTCTGAAATGATTGTCAGCATGACCAAGTTAATGAGATTTATCCGGGTGTGTGGGTTTCAGAGTCACATTTAGTCCTTGGGGCTAGCTAGGACTGCATGCCCTGAGGGCTGACCCTGCAGGCTGGTGCTATTGGCACATCTGGCCCTTTGCAGTTTGGTTGATGGTAGCAGAGAGGGGCCTCTTAGGAAATACTTGTAGCACCCAAGTTTGTGCAACTCATTGTTCAGCACCAACATACCACCCCTGCCTTCCACCTCACCTCTTCTGCTCAGACCTCTTGCTTCAACAGACTTTTCTGTACGACAGTTTTTAGATCCTGTTGCAGTCCAGCCTTGATTTACTTCTTAGCTGTTTGCCTCTGTTTTATCCAGTGGTACCTACCATTAGCTACCCAAAACAACCTGCCACCACCTTGAGTAATAAAAGGCACAAATGTTTTGTCAAAGCCTCACTTAAGCTCTTCCTCATTAATCCTTACCCTGTTCTCAGGAGGGCTGTAACTTCCAGTCTTGCAGGAAGATTAATTTCTACAGTTGCCCCTCTAATAGTGCTCTTCAAGTTGATTAAATGTGAGTCTGTCTAGATAAAGAACTGCATGAGGCCAAGGTACCTTTTAGACAAGTCTCATCAATGAGATAACCCTCAGATTAGGGTGAAATTTCCCATAGCAGGCAAGCACACAATGATACTCCAATGACAGCATTTCCTCTGTCCTCAGGCGCTGCCTAGTTTCTAGATCAAAATAATTTCTGCCCATTTTTCTGTAGCAGCTAGTGGCCCTCTGACTAGTCATTTAAATACTTAATCCTATTTTGAATTTGACCAAGGCTTTGACCTCAATAACACCTTATAGCAGGGATCTCCACCAGCTGCTATCTCATTACCTCAGCTATTCTGCTTCTCAGCATCAAATGTGGCCTTTCCAGTTTCTGTGGAACATAACTTTTTTGTGGCTCTGAATACACATGGAAAGAAGCTGCCTGATTGATCTTCTTTCTTCCTTTTATTAAAATGTTTGTTTACCTCTCTTATAATCCTCTAATACTTTTCTCATCCGTGACTAATTTATTGTGCTGTTTAAATACCAGAGTTCCTGAAGTTTTCTAGGCTCTTTCTTTGTCTACAGAGTTTTTTATTAGGACAGCCAACATGCTCTTGGCCTGCTGGCCTCCAAGTCCCTTTAGGGCTTCCAACATACTCACCTCGTGGGTTCTCTTCCCTTCATGAAACCTCCTCAGAAAGAAAACGGTCATTTCTAATTCCTTTATTTTGATGAATTTTCCTTAGTGCTCTTTCTCAAAAGGTTTTGACATCATCAGAACTGAATAATGGGCTGTTCAAATAAATTGAGTTCGCCTTGGGTTTACATTGGGCTCCCAACATGTGTGCTTGGTCACCCCATCACATTTTTGTTGGTATTGCAAAGGTGCACTGATTTGGGTTATGTTTCCTCAGAAAAAAAACTACTCAAAAAAAAAAAGAAGTTCTAGAGGAAAAAATATTTTGGAATAGAATCAAATTCCAGTCAGAAAATGCATTTGAAATTAGCATGATAATTTAGAATTATTATGTATTTTCAAATGCTCACTCCCAAACTCCCCTGGGCGCCAACAGGGATAAGCTGCAGCACCTTTCCCTTGCTGTTTCAATGTCTGCATGCTCTGGCTGCAGTCCCTCCAGCAGCTCCTGTTAGCTGAGCAGGGCTGAAGGAACAGTCTCCATCACACGCTTATCATGTAGTAAAGGTGGTTGGAGAGCCTCATCTGGCTCTTGTGAGAGACTGTTATTTCATAGAGAAGTGCTACTTCTGTACTTCTGCAAGCACCAGGCTGCCCAGGGACATGCTATTCAAGCAGCCATTGGGATGCAGTGATGGGAAGTGGTTCAATCTTCACCTGCTCTCTTTGCATGCCCAATAACTCATGTACAGAGCCTTGGTGTTCTTACTCTGCTTTAGTCTGGGACATCACAAGATGCTGAATAGCAGCAGGTCCTGGATATCCAGTACAAAGTTCACCTGAAGGTGTCTCTGAGCAGAGACCAGATGGAGCCCCACAGAAGTGCCAGTGTTTTTAGAAATCTGTTCAGAATCCTTGGTCACTTTTTTCTTTCTTTTGCATCAGCTGGAACCTCAGTAAGTACCCTATAGGCATCAAAGTGATGGAAGCATTAATGAAAGAGGGTAAGAAGAAGGATTAATCTTTCTGTCCCATCTCTTGTTGATGACCAGTGCTATGATGAATGCCAGCGTGAGGAAGGATAGTCCTATAATTAAAACCCTGACTTGAGACTTAGAAAACCTCACACAAGTTACTAGCTCTGTGTCAGGATTTCTGGGGGAGCATCATTGTTCTTTGCAGTCCCAATGCCGTGAAACAATGGTGAAATCGTTGCCCATTCTGAGGGGGTGTGTTGAGCTGCATAGGTTTTTATTTCTTTGGGTGAGGGACTGTCTCTAGTGCTTTATGGGATCCTGACCTCACTGGGGCAATTCAGCTGGGCGGATGCAAGAAAGTGCCTGGAGTGGTGAGCTGTACCTCCCTCCTCCCTGACCTCGTGAGGTCTTATCCTGATGCACAGGGACTAGAGCCCCTGTCACAGCTAGGTAGGGAATGAGCCCAGTGCTCACAGGGAACACTCTTCATTATTTAAAGTGCTTGTCTCTAGTGGAACTGGCCATGGGCTTAATTTCTGCTTAGGGCAATGGAAAGGACAACTGTGCCCTGCTAAGTGGCATCTTGGACAGGTTAAAACAAAACAGCTGTGTGGATGTTTCTCATAAATCCATATCGGGGCACATCTCCTCTGCATGGAAAGGGAACCTCAGTGGTATGAGAGTATAAACGAAAACTGGGGTATGATTCCAGCACAGAAAAGCCTGGGGAATGCTTTGCCATTTGTTATTACCCAGCTAAGATTTCTCCCAGTCTCAATCTTTCTTGCTCCATATTCTCCATGCGAAGTTGAGTGGAGAAGATGGGTAATGCATCCACCAGACATGTTCCCTATTCAGGTAGAGATGGGGTAACTGAGCCTTAAAGAAATCTTTTTCAAAGCCATCTGCCAGCATACAGCCCAAGCCTAGCTCCAGTGTGAGCTGTGGCCTCTCCCCTGGCTGAAGGCTGTCTCTGGTGCCTTCAAAAGAAGCAATGCCCTTTGGCTGTGCCATCACCGTCCCCAGCGGGGAGCTCTCACTGACACCAAAACAGCTGCGTCAACCTTGGCCATGGGCAGATGATAAAGACCCATGTGATAGGGCTGCAGGCTGCATGGGGGGCGGGAGGATAAATGTGGGCACACCCCACCTTGGGGACAGGGAGGTGCCATCCCTGGTGGAACTCCTCTTCCCCCACTGGGACAGGGGCTGCTGACGTGCCTTTGGGGGAGGCTGGGATAAAGCAGCCGCCAGTGAGAGAGGATTAAATGATTCAGTGTTTGGAGGCTGCTGTGTTATTTAAAGGACCACACACTATTTTTTTCCTTATATAGAGAAGACTGCTTTTAACAACCAAACCAGGCAGAATGATGTTTATTGCCTTCTCATTTTTTTCATCCCATGGTTTAACAATAATGTTTTGGGCCACTGTGTAGCCATTAAGTGTGACCTGTCCATCCAGTTCACGCCATGTATGCTGTGATGATTATGTCTTAATCAAGTGAAACTTGAGACATTGCTGAGTATCGGTTCCTGCTGTCCTGCATGTGGGTTTAGCTCTTCTAGATTGCAGTTCAAATAACAGGGATGCAGCTGGTTGCAGGATCTGACCTTAGTTATCTATTCTATAATGGTTGGTCTTGACAATCTTAAAGGTCCTTTCCAACATAAACAATTCTATGATTCTAGTCTATAATTCTGAGAGTAACAGGTAAAGTACCATATCACAAAAATGATACCAACTCAGGGACATCTGATGGATTTGTTGGCAGATTGCACACACCACCTCCCCATCAGCTGTATCTTGCTGTATGTGCCTGGCAGAGCCAGGCTGGGTGGGCACTGGTACCACCCATACTGCACACAGGGCTGGTGAACATCCATGAGCTGTCTGTCCCCAGTGTGACACACTATGGTGACAGGTCCAGCTTACTCTCTGCTGGGCTGCTTGCGCACGGGAGAAGCTGTTTCTGTTGTCCTCAGTAAAAGCAGAGTTAAGTCACAGTATTTATTTAGGTTTTGCACACAAATAGCTTGCCTGTTACTGTTGAGCGCAGCAGGTTAAAATTAGTGGTCTTCAGAGTATTTTAGCATTTACTTGCCAAATTTTACCCAGAGATTGAACTAATTGTGCTTGAATAAAATAAAAAAATAAACTTTGGTTTTTTTGTGGGAAGAAAAAAAATAAAATAGAAAAGGTGTGGATGTTTCCTGGGTATTTTAACTGGCTGCTTGATTTATCCACCTTGCTGCTAATAATGGATGGGGCTTTGCCCATCCTGGGCTTGGAAGAGAGGCTGCTGTTTACATGAGCGCATTTGTTTTGCATGCAAGTAAGAGGGTTTATTGTCTGTTGTTTGTTTTTCACAAAAGTGTAGCTTTTTGCATGTCAGGAATAACCAGGAGCTGGCCTGGCAGGAAAGGAAAGGTTTGCGAACATCCCACAGACTAAAGCTAGGAAGTGTCAGCTATTCAGCAGGAGAGCACTGCACATCTGCTCCAAAACCCGCGGCACTGCAGAAAAAAAGAGGACTATATTGATCTGATAGTTTGTTGCCATTGACATTTCTATTGATCTACTATTCACCAATGATTTCTTACTGCTAAAGCCAAAGGGCAGTGTTGGGAAGGGCCAACACCGAAGGTGAAAACGTTATCCACGTGAAACCAAAGTGCAGTTTTCCTTGGACTAATTGTTGAAGCTCAGCCAAGACATTTTAGCTAGGTCATTCCATGTCTGTTCAACCTGATTTTGTATCTCAGCTGAAGGACGATGAGCCAAAGCCTACACCTCTGAAGTCACCACAGATTTAATATCGTAATGCAGCCTTGGCTGAGCACTGCCTGGAAGAGCAGAGCGACACGGATTGAATTACCTGCAGCATATTAGTTGAAATCTCCTATTCAAGAACCACAGGGCCTGATGCAGCTCAGCTTTCAGGGGAGGTTGATAAGATCATAGTCCGTGGTAGCATAGTTTTAGGTTTTAATTTGGTATTCATTATATCATTATCAGTGATCAGGGTCCCAGCTCACTTACGAGCTGCTAATGGGATCTCAGCCACGAGGCTGCTGGCTCCTCTGGCTGTTGTGGGATGACAAGCCACGTGTCAGTTCTCTGGTGTAGGTGCCCATGGCATGGGGCAACCATCCTTTAATGGCCCTCCTTTGATACATAGGGGTGTGCTGTCCATAAGAGTACCCTAAAGATGCTTTAAAACTAACGCAGAAGTAGAAACATGAACCAGATGGCTTCTCTAAAAAATGAAGATTGAATCCTTAGTTAGTTTGTGTATCTTCTAGTAACTTAAAATAGCTTCTCTTTGTTGATGCAAATAAGACAAGACATTAATATGCACATCCTCGCAGTAAATAGGTTTCAAACAAGCTTATGCAGTGCTGGGGGAGGATATTAGGGCAGCGTGTTTTTCATCACTGATGTACCAGTTAGTATGCAAAAAGATTCTGCTCTTACAATGCAGGGAAAGGATTGGAAAGTTGAGGGAAAAAACCCAACATTTTTCCACTAGTATGTAGATAGAAAAAAAAGTTGATCTGGAGCGCAAAACAAATAATAGTATTGCTTCTAATTCAGTTAGATCTAATGCTAAAAACTACACATTTTGAGGAATGGGTTTTGGAGTGTGCCAGGTATAGATGTGATGTAGCTCTTGAAACCAGGTGGATTGTACATACATGAAATGCTCTTTATGTTGACCCATTCTGCGCTTTTTTTGTTGTTTGTGTTTTTTTGTTTTGTTTTGTTTTTTTCCTTTTCTTTCTTTTTTTTTTTTTTTCCCCTAAATTTGTTGTTATTTTCCTGGCCCTTAACTTTGCACATTTATAAACACAAGCTTTTAGAAATTACCTCTCACGATAAAAATTCACTGGGCTTTTCCACAGAGGAGTTAACGGCTTTTATGAAAAGGTTTACCTAATCTGAGGTGATGTTTTCAGTCTAATGAAACCAGTGCTGAATGGAGCTGGAAATGAGTGCTGAAGAAGGAGCTGGTGCCATCTCCTCTGCAGAGGACATGGGAAAATGAAGAGTTTTGCTTTGTTTCCTGCTTTTGGGTACAGTAAAGTAGACTCAAATTAAAAACCAGGAGGAGTGAATGTGTAATTTCTTAATGTATCCAGTCAGCAAAAGAGAAATGAACACATCAATTAGACAAACCAGATTAATGTTGGGGGTGCATTCTCGCTATCCACATAAAGCATCAACAGCCTGGCTTCTGCTCAAATACACCCTGATAAACCCAGACAATAACTGATCTATATTTACCTTCTTGATTTACGAGAACAGAGATTAGCAAGGACTCTGAAGCATACGAATCAATGTTGTTTATCATGGCTGGTTATCAACTGCTGGTTATAAAATTATCCCTGTAAGGAAAGGAAAACCTTCCTTCCATCCCCCTCTCCAGCTCCTCCAGGAGGGTGTAAGCCTCGGGGTCCTCACCACCCAGCGATGGAGATGGCATTTCCCTCCTGGATCCACCGAGTGCTGTCACTCTCAGCCCCAGTCTTGTTCAGGTGTTGTGTTTGACTTGGCCTGCGGGAAATACAGTATTTGAACTGCGTCCTGATGACCTGCAGCCAGCCACCAGCCAGGGCTGCGGGCTCGCTGCCTTGCTGCAGGGAAAGGGACAACACGGACCCCAGGTGCCCCAGCCAGGCTCAGGACACACGGCACATGCTGGGGACTTGACAGGGTAGGCAAAGCTAATGGCAGGTAGTTTTTAACCATACAGAAGCATGAGAAAACAAGAAAACAAACTTAAGCAGCAAAGGAATCATGTAGCACTTCAAAGGAAGGAGGAAAAGCCCTCTGCTTGGTGTTCATCATCTCTCACATACACACTATCACAACCAATTAAAAAATGCTAATGCTTCAGTGTTTTCCCACTGGTCAAATAAAAACGATTTAAATCCCCAGTTTCTTATTGCCGTTCCCTTTGCACTGGTGGACTGAGGTGCTGAGCTGATGGGTGCAGCGCTGGCTTCTCTGCAGTCATGATAACTGGGGCTGGCCACCAAGTCCTTCCCTCTGGGAGGCATCAAAGCTGAGGGACCGAGGGAAAGCTGCTCTCTGGCTTTGTGGAAATGACAACCGGCTGCTTCTGACCCAGAAGCTGCTCTTGTGCAGTGGTACCAGTCACCCCAGGGGACAGTGGGGACCAGCTTAGCTTTCACTACTACCTGCTGCCTGCACAGATGCAGCCCCACAACAAGGCTGAGCTCAGGCAGGAGGAACTGGAGTGGGAGTGGCAGTGGAAGGGATTAAAACCAATATGCTCTTCATAGTAGATCTATGCCTTAAGGACAAATTAAATTTGGCCTTCTATTAACAAATTTAATGTGCTGATACAGGATTACTTCTAGTTCAGGATCTGAATGGAGAGTTGGTTACTTATTTTAGCGTTACAGAATTTCCTGGGGTGCTTTTATTACATAGATAGGAGTAAGGAGAGTTATGCCTAATGAAATTTTGCTGTTGGGTGGCACTTATTAGAGTGTGACAGTTATTTAACTTCCCCTCCCACCTTGCTGACTGAGATATGTATAAACAGGCTTCACCCAGCTTTAAATCCAGCTTTCCCTTCCCATTCACCAGGGAGAAGGCACTGTCTGATGCTCTGTGCCCCATGCAATGCCTGACAACACCGGTTCCTTAAATACAGTATAGATGTGCACACATACAGGTAGTGTTTATCGTCTTGTGCTCACACCAAATCACAAAGTCAGTTTATCCTGGGATTCCTGTGAAGTCCTTGGTGTGGAAGCATACCGGGGGGGATGCAGGAAGAGGTGATTTGCTGGGTGTTTCACTCTTTCCACATCCACTCTGGAAATAGTGGTTTAGCAGGGTAGTTTCCCTTTTCCTGCTGGGCACTGATCTGGAGTTGGGAGACCTTACTGCAGCCTTTCAATACTTAAAAGGGGCCTATAAGAAAGACGGGGACAATCTTTTTAGCAGTGTCTGTTGCAGCAGGACAAGGGTTGATGGTTTTAAACTGAAAGAGCAGAGATTTAGGCTAGATACAAGGAATAAATCTTTTACACTGGGGGTGGTTAAACACTGGCCCAGGTTGCCCAGAGAGGTGGTCAATGCCCCATCCCTGGAAACATTCCAGATCATGTTGGATATGGCTCTGGGGAACCAGCTCTAGTTGCAGAAGTCCATGCTCACTGCAGGGGTGTTGGTCTAGTTGATCTTTAAAGGCACCTTCCAACCCAAACCACTCTGTGATTCTATGCTTCAACACAGTTGCTGTGGAGCACACTATTGCTGCTGAGTGACTTGTCCCAGGTTGCTCTCCATCAGCTGGTGTTTGGAGAGGTAGACAGTGAACAAAGAACATTGACTTGACAAGATGTGTGTTTTCTTTTCTTTCTTTTTTTTTTTTTATCAATAAACCTCAGTGTTTTGTTGAAACAGAGCAACTAACAGTTCATTTGCAACTCCTCAAATGAAGTTAAATTACTCTGAATAAATTGAATGTTAAAGCAGCATCTGAGTAAGCCAAATCTTCCAATGGATGGTTTAGTCCTACTTGGAAAAGCAGATGTTCAACCTAATGGATTCCTCAAAGATAACCAGTGACAGCCCCTACCCACCCTTCCAACTCCCTACTGTCCCAGCTTTGAGTCAGGTTAATTATCATCAGCAGCTGCTGGCCCAAGCAGTTGGGAGGGGCTACAGGTGGGAGGGGCCACATCGGGATAAACAACTGAACCAGCCAATGGGGTCTCTGATACCATACTGAGTCATGCCCCTATATAAGGGGAGGCCTGGCCCAAAGGTTGGGGATTTTGTTTTCAGTTTGCTTCAGCATGTAGCTTCAATGTGTCTGGAGCAGGGAAACTTGGTGTCTTGGGTGCAGGTAGAGCCTTCCTGGTTTTTATTATTTGCCTTGTCTCTCATTTTGTTAGTGCTGTTCTTTTCTTCTCTCATTGTGTTTTTAAACTGTTCTTTTCTCAACCCCTGGGGTCTCACCTTTTTTTCTTCCTCCCAATTCTCTTTCCCATCCCATAGGAGGGGGTGTGTGTTGTAAGGGTGGGGGAAGTGGTGGGTAAGTGGCAGAGTGGTATTTAGCTGCCAGCAGAGATTGGATTATGACACCTATTTGCAGTGCTTATCCAAGTCTATGCTCCACTTTTTTTTTTTCTGGGTTTTCCGTGACTTACAGTATTTTGTGCTGGAAGAGGATTGTCTGAGCATATTCACAACTGGAATGCCACCAGTGGGTCTCATTGCACAGCAGTGTGGCAGCTTGGCTCTTGTTTGGTGAAAACAAATTAGGGCTTAAATTGAAGAGTTATTTGATATTGTGCAGTTAAAAGAGATGTTCTTCCTTACAATAATTATTTTGAAGGCAGGCAGCAGGGGTTGGGCAGCTCAGGTTGCTGTTGGCCAGGGGAGAGCAGGAGGACAATGATGGCCCTAGCAGGCTGGATATGGCTGGGGGAAGCAGAGGATCTCGGTGAGGAGGGAAGAAATGTGTACTCAACACTGAAGCAGAAATTTAGAGCCTGAGCTGTGTTATCTCTAAGGAAATTTGTGATTATTATTTAATTTTTTTGGATTTTTGGCTCTCATAGGAAGGACTGCTGGGTAATACACAGCTGGCAGCAGGTGCCAAGTGGCCAAATCCACCAGCAGAGCCATCTATGCTTAAATCAGAGCAGAATTTACCTTCTTTGTCCTGCTTTATCGCTGCCCTTCCTCAACATCTCCCTCTGTTAAGGTTGTGATTTTCTGTCAAAGTGTAACTGTAGAGCTGTGAATTTTAATCCCTTGTGATTATCAACTTGGGGCACTTGGTCATCCCCTTCCTCACACATCCCCCTTGGCCCTGCAGAAGGGGAGTGAAGTGCTGTTACGACAGGTGCCTGAAAGGGGGAGTCTTGTTTGCAGAGACCTTTCTTGTTCCTCCTGCTATTATTTTTAGAGGTCTGACTCGAGGCTCACTGCTGCGGAGACAACCTCCTCACTGGCACTCCCTCCCGACATGGGGAGGGGGTGACACAAAAGCCACTCCACTCTCTTCTTCCAAACAAATGTGACTCAGGCTGCATTTGGGGGGTTCTTTGTTTAATTTGGAGGAGGATGAGTCACAGGAGGTAAAGGCAGAGGCTCAGCTGACGGCTCAGCTGGGCTGATTCACACTGGCGGAGGGTCCACCACATCCTACAGTAATCCCAACCCACCCACGGGTTGTGTGGGTAAACACCATCAATATGGGGTGCAGCTGATTGGAGAGGTACAAATTACCATCAAGTCGATTGTGATGTGCAGAAGTTAAAAAATAATGTTTCTGCTCAATTTAAAGGACTGGGGAGACTAGTTCTCTGTTAACAAAACCCTCAGCAACCTTCTGCAGTGGAGCCATGGGGGTATTTCCAGGCTGCATCAGGGAGAAGCAAACATGTTGTGAGCAAGCTCACAGCCTAACAGCCCTGACCTGCAATTCTTCAAATCAAGTCAGTGATTTGGCCTGATCTGTGCTTAAATAGGAGACACACATGAAAGCAATGGCCTGATTACCCTTTGTGGCTGGTTGCCTTGGTGCTAGCTGGGGTTGCACTGTACCCTGTCAGGAGGTGATGCTTCACACAGCTTTGTAGATACCACAAGAGAGGTGTGCAGGGGACAAACAAGTCCTGGGGAAGCAGCAGAGGAAACCTCCTTTTGTGCAGCTACAGACCAGTGCTGTCCCAGCAGGACGTGGACAGTCCTCCTTGTCCAGCAGCATGGTTGGCAAGGGCCTGTGAGGACTTTGCAGTGAATCTCTTCTGGTTTTTGGCTTTAAATGTCTTTCTTTAGAGGAACAAAAATGCTATCTGTAAAAATTATTTTCTTTAAGTGTTACAGTGGAGGATGGAAGTAAGAAGTGTGGAGAAAATAGAGTAAAAAAAAAAGTTTCCTGTGGCTGTTTTATTGAGAGCATAAGGAGGGTTTCTCTTTTTACACCCCACCCCCCCCCCCCCCCCCCCCCCCCCCCCCCGTCCTTTCTCCCCTGCCACCGCCCCTCCACTCCCGATTTGTCTCCATTCGTCCTTGT
>WUAM01000160.1:12552481-12568936 GCA_024336885.1 Actenoides hombroni
CCCCCCCAGTGTTGCTATTGGTTTCCAGTTCAATTGATATATTTAGTACAGTCGCACCTTAATTTTTCTTGCTCTTTCAACTGGGTGCTGTATTTTTCACATCCCCTAAATCCTGTTAGATTGCTGCATCCCACAGATGATGCAGCTCAGAGTCAATAAGCCTCTCCTGGAGAAATTTCTCCTGATAGGTTAGAGACCCTCCTATATAAAAAGAACCTGGAGAGTGGTGTGTTCTCCTCTGGGCTAGGCTCATAGCACCTTCTAGGATGTGAGATAGGATATGACTCAGAAGGCAACTCCTGGATGAGCTCTCCAGAAAATATCACCAATGAAACTTTTTGTGTACTAATAGAAAGCTGATGGCAATTCTGCTTCTGTATCAGGCTGATTCTCAAATGGGCTGTTTGGCTGCTGATGGGGAACATTCTCAGTCCTGTTCCCTTCCTGAATGGAAAACCAAGAGACCCTTATGTGAAGGGAGCACAAGAACAGAGTAGAACCATTGAATAATAGTAGTATACATGCAACAGATCTATCATCACTGTGTAACATGATATACAAAATAGCTTCATATACACCTGCCACTAGTGGTAACTACTCTTGTCAACCCTCTACTTATAGGCTGTTAGTTAAAACCTGCATAATTTGTAGAACGGATTGCAAAAGGGCACCTCATAAAACCAACCTAAGCCAATTTGACATCTTGATACACGTTGCTGTTGTGTGGACAGTAGATGTGCACCAAACCCAACCTTCTTTGTAATGACAATACTGGAAGGTAAGTGCCTACATGGAAGTGATGTTGGTTTGAAGCATGCAAAATGGCTGTGTTCTTGGTCTGAGCTACCTTAGCAAAGATATGATGGGAAGTGGACATGTGCTCTTGTCCAATAGTCCTGGGGGTAAGCAGGGTGAGGAAGTCCAGGTTGTGTGACTGGATGCAGAGGAGCCCATTGGGTTTTGACTGAGCAGGGTCAGTTTGAGGTCCTCTTGATCTGAGCCAGGATGGGCTTTGGCTTATGGGAGCCAGATGGAGTGTTTCCACTAACTCTACCAAGCTTCAAATTGAGAGCCATCTTGGCATGTCTTTGGTTTTGTGGCTCCCAGGCGAGTGACTCCTGCTTGCATAATCTTAATTTGCAGCAACTTTTTGAGCAGAAAAGCTGTTGTGCTTGTAGACTGACATCTTCCCCATAACATCTTTATTCCTGTGGAAAAGAATGGTTTAGAAAAGACTAATTTTAGCCATTACTCAGGTTTTGACTAAGTCTTTGTTGTTGCTGTGTGAGACCTTACAAAAGAATGTTGTGAGCATAATTGTTGGTTTTCTGAGCAAGGATGAAAGTTTAAAATACATGGCACAGAGTGAATAAAAACAAATCAAGAGCGATCCTGCTGTCAAGTGTCCTGTGTGTGCAGGAGAGAGGTGAGAGCCCATGGCGAATGCAGCACATCTCTGGCAGCCTGCTCTTGTTGGGTCTGTAAATTCTTGTCCAAAGCGCAGGAAAATCAAGGGGCTCCAATTGAGTTCCTTGACCTTGGGATTAGGCAGGATGTAAAATAGGAGGACATGGATAGCGATAACATGTTTTGGAAGAGTTATGCAAATGATGTTAAAATACACGATGTAAAATATTAGCTCTGGCAGAGCAAGACTGCTGAAGTTTCAGTCAAGGGGAACAAATGATAAATTAAAAAGTCAGGAGCTGGCTTTAAAACAATTGCTTTGTAAGCAAATGTTCCCTTTTGTGGTCGGCATGAAATGTGCTGTGGGAAGAGAGACAGCTCAGCTACTTTCTTAGGGGGTAGGTACTGCCATCATCAAATCCATCTGGAAAAATGGTTCAAGTTTGCACTTCTGTTGGCACTGGGGAAGCTGACAGGGGTTCAGCAACTCTTCCTATTTTTATTTGTTGTTTTTATTTTTATAGAGGGTATCTTCCCAGAAGGGAGCTGTGGTCCATTTGTAACTGTAGGATAAAAACCAGGTCAGAGTCTCTCCAGTGCCAGCCCAGCACCATCATGAGCAAGGACTGACTTGCATTTTTGAAAAGCTGTATCTACTCCAAGATGTAATTTTTTTCTTTAATGCTCACTTAAAAAAAAAATAAAAAGCTCTAAATATGCATGTCTTCAATGCTTTCAAGGCAAACTCTAGAGTGTTTAACACTGTTTTCAGTGATGATTTCACTTAGCTGGTAAATCTGCAGTGCTTTTATCCAGCATGGCTTTGTTTCCCTGAGAAGGAGGTCACAGATTGCAAGAAAGAGCTGGCAAAAAGCGGTCAAGTTTAGGCAGAGCAAGTAACACTTAATGGCAAGAAGAAGTTTATAAAGCTGAAAAAATAAAGCATAGCTAGTCAGTGGTAGATTGCTTCTGGGCAGGACAACAGTGTTGATTTGGTTTTTCTTCCTCTCACAGCTTCATCATTTCCAGAATATTGCACAATTTACTCTATTTTCTTAATGTTTAATGAATGCTGTCCCTGAACTCCCACCTGAGCACCCAATAGATGAGCTAAGGGGAGGGTAGGTCTGGATGGTGCACACAAGATAGACTCTAAAAATGTATGAAATCTCCCCAAACTTTTGGGTATGCAAAGTCTTGACCTGGATTTTGGATGCATGTTTTCCACTGCCTCACTTATCCCTGGGAGTCTGATCCATGGGAGGCATATGGTTCAGACAGAGTAAACTTCAGCCACACTGTGGGCAGATATGAAGGACAGAGAAGTCCTAAGTACAGGTTGGAAATAAGAAAAATAAACTCTGTGATTTTTGGGGGGTGATTATTTTGTTTTTTTAATTATTCAATTATCACATTGTGTAGTTACATAGATTAAGTGGCATTTAAAAATGAGATGCTTTTCCTTAGGTTGAACATATCTGTTCCCTGCCCGCAGTCTGTGGCTCCAGCAGGTACTATGCTTTCCCCAGAAACAAAATCACTGGGGAACTAGCACTTTCACTTTATCAGTATCAACAAGGAATAAGTGAGTGGCCAGCACTCTGCTCTGGGGATGCACAACTTCTGAGGTCCAGGCACCACCCTGACCCTGGACCTCCAGGTCCCTTCCACCATCTTTATAATTACCAGCCTTCATGACTAACCTTTTACTCCATTATTTTCAAGACTCTTTTGGAGATGAACATATTAATGCTTATGGAGTGCTACCAGTGTACTGAGATCCTCTGGTCTTTAAATCATTTACAAGAAGAGCAAAATATGTGTTGAAGGTTTCACTTTTGTTTTCAAATAATTGAAATTACATTGGAGAAGGAGACTTTAGTCTTATATTACTGAAGAACATTGAATTTGATTATGTCCCACTCTGCTTTTCTTGCTCTATATTTCAATTTTACATTGTAGAAGAACTGACAGATGTCAATTCGGAATGTCTCAGGCCTTGCAAACAAGGCCAGCCCCGGCCAAAGCTCTACTATTGCCTGAGAGGACCAGCCTCTTGCCTGCTCTGTATGCACACAGAACTGTTGTTAACACTATGCAGTGCTGTGAGGAGACTGTTTTGGGGGTTGGTAATAAAACTCTCAGTTTCTGTGACAGGTAAGAACTCTGAAGAACTTAAAATAGGTCAAGGAGGAGAGAACGAACTGTTTTCTCACAACTAACAGCATCGGCATGGGGTCAGACATCATTACTCATGGCTTGCCCAGCCTGCTGCTCCATAATGTCTTTTTTTTTTTAACTTAAGCTTTAAAAAGCTGGGTGTAGATGAGTTTCTCATCTTAATGCAGAAGTTGCAGCACACACTGTAATCTTGTGGCAGTGTCTGGGGGTGAAGGATTGAATTCCTGCTCTTCGTGATCCAGCTATTGAGTGGCCTTCGTTTGCAGAGCTGAGTGCTGGGCCATGGGGGAAAACCAGCACATTAGCTTTGGTAAATTGGGATCTTTGTTATTGAAGTATACTATGACCTTTTCCCTGCTTCCATTTTCTGCACTCTGGCCAAATTATGATGGAGCCATGGTGTTGTCCCAGCAGCAAGCTTGTGCCAATGGACACCACTGCTGAAGGGGTGAGTGCTCCCTGTGCTTTCCCATTTTGCTTGCGATGCAGACCAGCGTGCACAGCATGTGCAGCAAACATAGGGAAAATTCATCTCTTTCCAAAAGTCTCCCTTCTATGTAGTTGACCTTCCTGATCCCCATGGGATGTGCAGAGCTGTGTCCCACATGGGGGGTACAGGGAGGGCGGTGAACATGTGTGATGCTGTGGCTGGCTGGTAATGCACCTGTACACAACTTCAGCGTCTCTGCTGAGGCTGGTGCAGCACTGCTTGGAGGCTAAATGTCTTTAGGAACTGGAATGCAGCTCAGCACCCAAGAAAAACCCAATTGGCTGTAAAATAGCCTGGAAACTTTTCTTTAAGCAAGTGGTCTCGCTTTCTTTTCATCTGTAGAAATAATCCGTGGGCTACATGACAGTGTTTTGTTTTTTTTCTCCATTGCTCCATTTAATTTGATAGCCTTTCCTCAGGTATGTAAGCACTCCCCACCCCTCGTTCCCTGAATGTGAAATGCAGATGATACTGCCTGGATGACATGGACAGTAAAAGTTATTTAATGTGTTTTGAAGTACTTTGAGCAATAGAGAAGAAAAAACATCTTCAGAGTTTGAGGCATCCTATAATGTGTTGCTTGGCCTGGGGAAGGGAAAGACTTGCCAAGTAAGGTGAGCACCAGAGGAAGTGGTAAATAGAGGTTATGGCGCAAAGTGCAACTTGGGGTCAGTGTTTAACGCTCCTTCTGGCTGCGTTGTGAGATCTCTGGAGAGAACACCAAATACTTTGAAATAATTGTTTTAAGTTAAAGGTGTTCTCTTGAACAGGACAGTGGTGCCCTTCAGGGAAGATGACTTCTGAGCCACCAGCAAGAAGCTGATGGCTGATTGGCGAGCCCCAGAGCCCTTTGGTTTTGGCTGTCCTCATCTCTTCAGTACAGATTCTCCCTGTTCAGACTCAGATATAAATTTCCATTGCAGTGTAAAGAATGCAAAGTTGTATTAAGGAAATTGAATATGGCATTAGTCATTCCTTAGGCCAGAGCTGTGCCTGAGGAGGAGGAGACAAGCAGAGCAGGGCACCAAGCCATGGTTTCTGTGCAGTGCAAAGCAGCCAAAGCCCAGATGTCCCTCTCGGTGCCCAGGGTCACCAATATGTTCAATACTGAACATAATGAATTGCCTGGATTATTTAACAACTTTTTGTTAGTAGTCAGTGTCAATATATCCTACCCTGTTAATGCCTCCTCTCACACTTAACCATGAGGAACCACTGAAGAAATACAGTAATGTGGTGGAACATACCAGAATTAATCGTTTTCCCATCAACTGCATCAAGAAGGTATTATAACTGGAAAACCTTGCAAGTTCAAGCTTCCAAGATTAACCCAGAGGGTCATACTTTGCTAAACTTGGAAGCCTTGGCTTGCTTTGCGATAGCTTCCCTGTTTAAGGCCTATGCAAATTTAGCAACAAGTGATGATCCAAGATGGACTTTGAGGCTACATTTATGCTTGCGTTCAGGGAGTCTGGAGTCGCATTCCCTGGTGCAGGAGGTCAGTCTTTGATAGTATTCAGTTGTTAGCCTTCTGTGGCAATGTTTTGGCCCATGCCAGGCAACACTCCCTGGGCATGGTACAGAAGTTATGGGTCAACCCTTCCCATGGGCAACTTGCACATAACCTTCTTGTTTTACAGGTTGAGAGAGTGAAGCATTATGGACATGGGTCATCCTGTGCCAGCTGGCCAGTAACCAAGAGAATCGTCCCAAGCAGATTTAATTTATTAGCAGAGAGGTAGCCTGATTGAATGGATGGCTTGCTTACTGGGGACTGAGGATTCTTTCAAGATGTGGTCATTTGGAGGCAATGAATCTTTGCCTCAATAAAGACTTCTGGATTTGACCCAAAGTAAATTAGTTCAGATGAGTCAAAAAGCCAAGGAAAAAGAAAAGACTCAGAGGGCCTCATACAAACAATAAGTTGTGTACAAATGATTATGAAGGCAGCCTCTTTACTGTCCTCTTTCTTTTGGTGTTCCAGAGGATACGTTACACAAGTACCACAGGAATAAATGAAATATTTTTGTCAACAGCAAATCCACAGTCTCAAAAGGGCAACCCTGTTAACAAATTTGTTGATGGTATGTTTTGCCTTGGGCAGAAACTGCTGAGTGTTATGTACAGTGCTTAAACTTTGATTACTTCATGTGGTGCCATTCTAATCACTTCTGAGTGTTTTCACATGTGAATTAGGAATAGGATTAAAAATATTCTTGAGAGTAAAATGTGTTCTTTTGATGACCCACAAATTAGTTGTCATTTGGCAAAGACCCAGTTGAACTGTTGTTTATACAGCCATTTTTCAGAATTGGGATGTTGATGGTTTGAGTCCAGGTTTAATAATAAATAAACTTTAAAAAAATTGTCATATATTCAGACCACTGTGTGCTGTTTAGCTTGCTGACAGTGATGGTGCTTGCTGCAAGGTAACACCAAATTACCCTGGGGTTTCCTCTCTGCTTAACTGAGACATCTCTTTCCAGGTAAGGAACAGTGTCCCTCATTAGGGAAGGTGAGAAACTGGTTAATTTGAAAAGGGATTTAAATAAGGCAGCTGTTGTGCAGGCAGTCAAGAGGAGAGCACGAAGGCATACGAACCATGAGCATGAAAAGCAGGGTAACAGGAATAAAGTGTCCATGCCTAAGCTCAAGGGAAGTGCTAATGCAGGATAAGAAACCACTGTTTTAACTCCCTGCCATGACTGCCATCATGTTTCTATGGATAAATGAGTCAGGATTTGTGTCAAAAATACTCTACATTGTCACTGCATTTTCTGGAATGAGAAAAACTATAGGGAAGTGTCAAGGCCAGTAATCATCCTTAGAAAGATACCTGTTTGATGTCATTCAAAATGACCTTCACATTAACTTATACCAGACAGGCTATGACCAGGATAATCAATTAAGCGCTGAATCACTAGACACGTATGTTTAGGTACCTGAATCACTCCACGAGTCATGTCCAATCCAAGATGTTTGTGGGAATCCCTGGAGCTCAGGGCAGATGTCTGGAGCAGGTGAGTTGCGTTGTCCTCAGGAAGTGCTACCATCCCTCTTTGGCTGCAGGGAACCTGTATGATGTCTTAGACTAGACAGGAACCTTTCAGGCAACCATGTCTTGTGTTATGATATGAAGCCACTCTGAAGTTGGTGCATTTGGCAGTGTTAGGTTTATAATTGGGCTCAGTGATCTTAAAGGTCCAACCTAAATGATTCCATGTCCTCCCTTCACCCAAGCAGAGATGAAGCCAGTGACAGGGCTCAGAGCGATGCTTGCAGCAAAGTGTACTGAAGTCCAAAGACCACCTAGGCAGCAGTAATGTCCTGCTGGAGGACCACCAGAGTCCAAGCACCTCCCCTTCCAAACACTCTGATAATGGTACCATTTTACGGCCGCTTTTCTCACTAAGTTCCCAGCCAAACATACTTATGATCTACAACAGCTCTGTTAATTCCTGCTTTTGTAGTTGTACTGCAGCTCAGTGTGCAATGATTAGGTGTAGCCTGGCAGGAACGTGTACCAGCGGCATTAGTGTGCTGCTCAGCTGTTGTAGGGAGTGGGTAGTTTTCACAACAGGGTTTGCAATTTTATACTAAAATTTAATATCTAGAAAATAAGTGGTTTGCAGTTTTAATCCAAGTATCTCCAAGCAGGTAAGGTTTGCATTGTAAATGTTGGTGAGGTTGAGGCCTTAAGTAGACTAATGCTTTAGGAGCAACAAGAGGCTGATTAGTGCCCCTTGGTGGGGTTACTGCCTCTGTGGCCAGGTCACTGCTGCTGGGTGGGCACACATGGTTTCTTCTGTACAAGGTCAGCTGGTTAATGTACCATTCAGAGCAGAGAGCAAGCGCTTCTTGGGAGTCTCAGTGGGTCTGGGAGCATCCTCTGCTCAAAGTCTATGGGAAGGTATCATCTTATTTTTTGTGATAACTACAGGTTGGAACTGCTGGGCATTAGGCTTGCATAATGCTGATGTAAGAGAGTGAAAAGTTGTTGGAGTCTGCTCAAGAGGATTTATGGATGAATCAAAGGTCTTAGGGCAGTGAGGAATTGAACATGCAGGTCCTGGCATCCTCATTCTCCAAACACAGAATATCATACTCCCTTCTGTTAATTTAGAAATGTTTTGAGTTCAAAATCATATTCAGGTGGCCGCCTGAGCCTGTAGGCTGCCTTGTTTCATGTGAGCCATTTGCTTTGGCATTAGATTTAGTCTGCAGCTTGGGCTGCAATAAGGAATAGATAGATACACCACAAAGACATCACGTCTGTGCAAACCCAAGACCCTTGCAAGCAGCTGCTGAGTAGCCCACTGGGCTAGTCTGCAGTGTCAGCATCATTAAACTCCATGGTAGCATCTAAATCTGCTCCAAAGAACCTCAAATCAACATTTTTCCCAGATGAGTGTATTGGCTGGGGTTATAGCTTTGTTTTATGGATGCTGTCCTGTTGTCCAGTTCTTTGTGTTGTGGTTTGTATTTTTAATCAAAAGATAACCAGCTTATTCAAAGGGTGGAGGACACTTGCCAGGCAAAACAGTGTTGGTTTGATTTCCTTCTGCATAATCACTTTTATACTCATTTTTCATTAAAATTTATTTCCATTTCATTTTCCCAAAAACAAATGTATCTTTTTGAAGATATGCCAGGACAATAAAAAGAACTACACTACAAGGCCGTGGTGATGTCACATATGGACTTCATAGACCATTTACAATGGAATTAGATGGGCCTTCCAGGGGCTAACTGGACTTCTGGGGCAGGCGTACTTCCAGCTGCATGTTAATTTCTTGTTTGTCACCAGACCAGTGGAGTTTTAATTGTGGCTTCATGTCATACAAAGTTGGACATGGTGTTTAATGCCAAATAATGGAAGCTACCTCTTCTTTTTTAACTTTAGAAAAACATTCCTAGTTATAATGTCTGGCAAAGCAGCTTGAAATGTGACTTTGTATGGTGGGTCTTCACGGATCTCACTTTTGAGAGGATGAGCTGCTCTGTTCATCTCAGTGAGAAACTATTAAGAAGCTCAGAGAGAAGGATGAGGATATCTGTATCTGTTTAAATGCCTTTTTGCTTTCATCCACCACTCATCTATGTAGTGGTAGCTGCTGGGAGGAGTTGAGGCTTGCCAAAGGTTAGACAACAAATGCTAAAGCTCTCTGAAACCCTGTCTCAGTGTAGGGAGGATGAAGGCTGAAAGCCCAAACTGTCTCTGCTGTTCAAGTCAAATTTGGCTCTTCTACAGTGTGACTTAAATCCTCAATCCTCCAGTTTCTAGATGTGGAGTAAATAAGAGGTGGTGTAGTTGGGCACAATGTTCAGAGCAATATCGACTTGAGTAATCCCAGTACTTCAAAACAAGAAAACTTTCCATAGCAGACACTCAAATCAAATGTTAATTAGAAACAAAGATCTTAAAATACACTGAGGGCAGATTTAATTCAAGAAGGGCTCTCTACACTTCAGTTAACTGGAAGCTGTACAAAAATGCTGTGGTGTTGAATGTAGCTTCACAGGGAAGCAGCTCCAAATCCAGCTTTCTGAATTACCCCATTTTTGCTATTACTGCTGTGGAGGGGAAAGAGCAGATTAATTCAGTCCTCTAACTCAAGTTCTCTGTCCATTCAGGACAAGGACAAACACCTGCTTCTAACCTCCCAACTCTTACCTGATGGCCACAGCAACCATCAGAAGGAAACCTGCTCTGTGTGCAAAATGCCCTTCATCACCCAGAGGAAAGCTGCTTTTCAGGATCTGACTTTCCCTGCTAAGTTTTTTCTCTCTCTCTCTCTTTTTTTCTTTCTTTTTTTTTTTTTTTTAAACTTTTTAAAAAATTTTTTTAAATTTCTTCCTCTCTCTGACTCCTATGATAATACTCCCTGAGCTGCTCCAATCCCTGTCACCTTACAGGAGATATTGAATCTTGTGTTCACCTTCACCTGTGACAGGCTGGGACAGCCAGGAGTATCAAAAGGGAGCCCTGTACCCTACCTCTGGAAGCACTAATGGGGCAAAACAAAATCCAAATCCTTTGGGCAAAGATGGAAAGGATTAGAGGCACTGATTTGGATCTTTGAGTTCTTCTAAGGGGAACTCAAATTTTGCAGTCTCAGGTAGCATCTCAGAGTTTTGTTCAGCCTCTAGTAAACTGGAAGTTTGAGGCCTTGCAAGGCAGAGGTGGAAAAGCTGATGTCCAGCTGAAATCACCTGGGAAACAGGTGTCAACATTCAAATCCACCCCTCACCATCATTCAGACCAGGACACCAAGGCTAAAGCTCTTACACATCCAATGCATTAGGTCTTCTCTTGAAAACCGCCTCTCTAGAAAATAAACCAGGCCATTCATCCCAACTGTCTGGCACCAGCTCCAAATGCAAATACCAGGTTGTACAGCCTGCCCTTCTCAGCATTGCATGCTCCAAACTGGGAGGCTTTTTGTGTGCAATGCCTCCTGCAGCTGGCAAGACCCCATTTTGTACTAGACAAACACTGACAGCTTTATTTCTTGTTTGTTCGGTCGCAAAGATCCTCAGCATCCTGGTTTGAATTGAGTATTGTGGTTCCTCGCTAGCAGAAATGTAAATAACAAAGAAATTTCATGTATTTCAATTACCTGAAGGTGCCTGGTTTAATCGGGTGACTCGTCTTATGTGATAAAAGTAACGTTGCTATGGGAACCCCAACTAACAGGAAAGGTAGCACCAGTGTGCACGTAAACGATTAGGGAATTGGTGCAGTGAATGGATTTCTCAGTCACTTGGCACAGAACTGGCTTCACAGTGGCAGTTTAGACCAGTGTTGTGTGTTTGTATGTGTGCGTATAAGTGAAAGAGGCATGGATTTAACTGGGAGGATCCCCTTCAGGCATCTCGGAAGTACAAATAGATATTTCTTTCTCCCATATATTCACTACCACCAGCAGTGCATTTATCAGTATTTATTAAGTGCTTTATCTCAGTAATGTGTAAAGTCAATTCAGGAGTGGGATTGAATTAAGCCCTCAAAGGCAAATCCTACCCAGTAACATCCTTGTCATCTCTGCTGCAGCTAAGGAGCCACATCAGTGCCCCGAGAGCAGAGCCAGCAGCGTGTGCCCCCTCTCTGTCACCCCCACCAGTGGCTGGGGTGACACCTGCTCCTGCAATGGTTTTGCCTGGAATGGGCAGGTCAAGGGTTTAGCAGTTGGATGTGGTCCTGTTTGTCTTTAGATCACCAAATCTCTTTGCTTTGTGTAAAGCCTCCAGGGACAGCAGTGCTGCTCAGACAGACATGTATCTGCTGGTGGGTCCCAACGGACAGGACAGACATCCTCTGCCTTGCCTGCAGCTCTGCTCGATCTTCCCACCCTACACTTAGTGCAGCATTTGTGCCAGAGCTGCCTCATGAAAGGGTTTATTCATTTACCAAGTGAATGTGCTGATAAGAGCCCTGTGATAACTGGCAATAAAACAATAATGACAACATGTTTCAATATATTAGCAAATTTTCCATGCTATGAAATCATCTTCATTTTTCTCAAATTAAAAGGATCGGACTACAAGGATATTTCTCATTTTAGCTTACTTAAGTACATAACATTCAGCATATATCTATTGCATTTTAAGGTGGACCTGGTTTATGCCTTGTATGCTGGGCCAGACCACTATCGAGAAAGAAGCTCCCATTTTAAGTTTGGAAGAGATTTTGAGTCACTCTAAAGTCTGGGATGCAAAGGAAGGGGAAAAGATGAAATCTACTATTCTTTAAGTACTTCTAAATTCATTAAATTCATTACGCACTAGAGAGAGCTCATTGTTTGCCATGTATCTGTAGAGCGATCACTGAAAAACAAGTGGAAATTGTTTCAGAAACTGAAAAACTATACATCAATATACTCGGTGTACTGCTCATCCGCAGGTTATTATGCAGTGATAACATATGCAGGGTAACATATTTCTGTCTCGTCGCGTGTCAGTAGTGTGGTTTCCAGGGACAACGTTTCCATGAGGAACTGTGCATTTTTGCCCACCAAATATTTTGTCTGCAAAGAAAACCCTTGCAGAGGCAACCATAAGATATATACGCTGTGCAAATACGCTTTGTTTACAAATCATTATTTCAGTCAACACAGTCAATGTGCTGACATAATTTGAATGCAGTTATTTCCTTTAATATAGGGCAAGGTTTGGTATAAATTAATTAAGGGCTTGAACTTTTCCTACAAGCTTGACTGCCAGGAAAGGGACATTCAGGAGGAAACATCAGAGATTTTTTTTTCAGAGGCTGCTCTGGGTAAGAGCATCATGTGGACCTGTCTCAGTATAAAGTTTCAGTGATCCTATGGATTTTATCCAGCCTCATCAATTAGAAGATCATATCATAATAAAGTGAGTCTCAAAAATCATAATCAGGTTCATGGAAAATAATCCCACTTGCCCAACTATTTCAGTTTGAACCTGCATCATGGCAAACAGCGCTAAAGAACATGAGCTGTTGTTCCTGTTGTGCAGGTCATCTCCAAATGCTGTTGTCTGCGATGGTGATTTGGGGAGAAGGGGCAGGGAGGGGAGAGGCAGCACACTGGGAGTATCTGATTCCTGGGCATACAAATATTGCAAACCATATTTCGATACTGCAGCATTAGGTTAAATTAAAGTCATGTTCCTGACATGGCTCCTGCCTAGCTAGATACGAATCACAAAACCAATTTCCTAATTATCTTTCCATTGCAGAGTAATGCAATGAATTTTGTAAAGCTGTAATTTTATCCTGCTTTATTTCCATGTCCTCTATTTTCTCTAGAGACACACTCTGCTCTCCTCTGAGGTTATTACTGATGTGACCTTTGTCAGGAGGAAAGGTGGTGGTGTGTAGATGAATTAATCATCAGCTGCTTTTCCAGATTCCCAGGGAAGTCTCGCTGGGAATGTGTAAGCTTGTACAGATGTTGGATGGTCTCTAGCAACGCAAACAGTCTGCCTTCATGGTTGAATTATCTTCATGGCAAATAACAGGAATACTGTCGTAGCTGATCTGCCGTATCACGCTGTAGGTATTTTTAGGTGGTTTATATAAAACAGATTTTAAAAACACAGCAGAGGACCAAGTTATGAGGAAGTTCCTGAAAGTCCCTGTGTTAATAGAGATTTATTGCAGTACCTGTAGATACTGGAAAGGTTAATTAACGGAATTTGTGAAAAAAAGTTGAAACAAAAAAGTGTTAAAGCAAGAACCTCTGGTATTCCTCACCCTCCAGAAGTGTTGGACTTCCCTGTGCTCACTTGCACAGGGCTACATTGTTTGGGTTCAGACTCACATCCTTTCTACAGAAAAAGGGGAAGGACTTCAAACTTGTGTGATAGAAAGCAAGCAATGTACCATCCCCAGTGGGCGAGCTGTGGGCCAGCATGGGTCCGTGTGAGCTGCAGCCACGTTGCCAGCAGACGACCCTTTCACTTCGTTTGGGGTGGAAAATGAATGTGTTGGCACCATTCCAGAAGGGGAAGCATGGGAGAGTCCCCAGCTCCACTTAGTGGGCAAAGCATAAACAACACGTAACAGCGACAGTTCAGCAGCAACAACTAAAGTCAACTGAATAGTGTGTTTAGAAGCTTCAGCGAAGCCATGTGTAGGAAGAAGCTTTCTTTAGCCTCGAAAAACCACCCTGAAACCCTGGGTCTCCAGTGGAGGACCCATAGGAAGTGTCACCACATGGACTCACCTGCAGCATCTGTGTGTCTTTTGGAGTTAGGGAGGGATATGGTGGAGTGGTCATGTTCCTGCTCAGGCAGGTATTATTTAATTAACCACAGTCAGATTCTCTAATGTTTTAATTTTGAAGCTCCTGTGAAACTCACCCACAAGGAGCATCAGGAAACATGTTCACTGAAGGCAAGGCTTCACCCTGGCAGCAAGGGTCAGTCTGCCCAGCAGTGGGGCAGTCTCCAAGGAGCAAGAAGGAGGTTTGTTGATAGCTCTGGTCCTTCAGGCTGCAGGGGAGGCCACACGGGGATTTCCAGACGGTCATCAGAGCCAGGAGAAAAGGAAAAAAGCAGAGATTTTGTGCAATCATCTTTTCTGCTGGCAGATCTCTCAGTAGCTCTGTTGATGAGTTAAGGGCAGTTCATTTAGTCATTTCCATTGGCTAGATGACGTACATCTCACCTGAATTGCTTGGTTCATTATCTAGTGCTCCAACTTTTGGCATTTCATCAAAAAGAGCCTTTTAAGGATCCGATTTAATTAAAAACATCCCCCAGCCCAGTTGCAGCTCTCCCCAAAATGCTCCTCAAGCAACAGCACTTCATGTGCTATTAGCTGCCCCTGACTCCTCTCCTCTCCTGGCCACCAGCTCCAGTTAAGATGATAAATCAGAAAATTAACACAAATCATACAAATGAGGCACATTTTGAGGGGCCAGTTGCCATTGCACGTTTTCCTGTACTCCACAGGGATTTGGAGTGTGTGTCTTAAACTCCCACAGGGATCTTGTTATTGAACAGTCCCTTACAACAGAAATAGAGTCCCAGTCCCAGGGTTTCAGGATTAGCTCCACAGACAGGATGTGGCTCGCATGGCATATGAAGTTTCATCCAAGCAAGTGTTCCCCTCTTTTCTCATGTCAGGAACTGCCAGCACATTGGAGAGAAGGCGAGGAAATAGAAGTGCTTATAGCAAAGAGGGAAAACATCTGATATTGCTTTTTCTTTATTAATTTTTAAGAAGGAGAGTTACAGGAGAATCAGACAAAAATGTAAGTGTGTTTAATGAATTTAATGGATTTAGAAATATTTCATGAATAGTAGATTTCAACTTTTCCCCTTCCTTTGCATCCTCCTGAATTTGGAGCGGGTGCAAAAGGATAATGCTTGGTGGGTTTGGGTTGCACTCTAATTTGGATATCCAATTTATATATACATATATATTATTCCTTCCTGTGAAATTCAGGTTAGAGATATTCCCAAGCCGATACTATTTCCAAAAGTTGCTGGATTTTTTTCCCTGTCCTCTCTGTATCTCTGCTGCGGCTCCGCCCCTACAGCCTTCACCCTGGGAACCTGATGAGCATCGAGGTAGCTGCACAGCAGATACTGGATCCTCAGTATAATTTTTGGCAGTTAATTAGCAGCTCTGCTACTTGCATAAAAAATATGGAAAGCTTTAATTAGACACAAAAGTATCTGAAAAATTAGCTGGCAAGTATCCCTTCTGTGTTTGAATAGGTGAGGGGCTGACACTGAAGCGTGGCTGTGCCTGTAACCTTTGTAGCTCTTGGATAAAACAACTTTATTAGAGAAAAAGGAGAAAAGGAAATGGAAGAGTTTCCTGTTTACAGTCAGAAGAGTGTTTTCTCTACTCAGTGCCCTACACTGGCTCCAAATGTAGTTTTACATGTCACTGTCAGGAAGTGTCCACTGCTGCTCTTTCTTATTTTTTTGTTGCGTGGGACAGAAATCTTTGTCATCTCCAGCAATCTTTGCCCATCTCAGTGTCTCTCAAAATACTGGCAGCTTTTGAGTTTCCTTTTCAGTCGTCTGAACAACATGTGCCCGCCTTGAAGGTCAGAAGTGAAACACGTCAGGCTTGTGGGGTGATGGGCCCCAATTAAACCGCAAAAGCTGGATGGTGTTTGGAAGAGGGGGAACTATGGGAGGCTTTTAACTGCAGTTTGAGTGGTCTCAAGTTCTGTGCTGATGCCAATAGCTGCTGTAGAGAGGTTTTGTTTTGAGACTGGAAAAGATGTATTGACTTGGGAATCCAGGCACTGCCTTACAGCTTATGTTTAAAATACATTATTACTCCATTGTGTGATTTAATTAGCTAATGAATTTAACATTTTGGATAATACTATTACTAATATTTTAAGAGTCTCTCTACCATACTCTTTGCTTGCCTTAAAGCCTGTAGCAGTCCTCTGGGCTGAAACTGGAGGAGCCATTTCAAGCCTGAGGCAATGAGAAGGGTGAAACCCAGATCCGGATCTCGCACAGCCTGGTGCAGCTGGGGTGCAGGTCTGTGTTTGGGCTCTCCATGCGTAGGAGATGCTGTGATACTGAAATACCCTGTGTGCTCAGGCTTTTTTTCATGCTCTTCATCACAGAATCACAGAATTACTGAGGCTGGAAAAGACCTCTGAGATCATCAGGTCCAGCCTATGACCCAACACCGACACATTGGCTAGACCATGGCACTAAGTGCCACATCCAGCCTTTCTTTAAACACATCCAGGGACAGCGACTCCACCACCTCCCCGGGCAGTCCCTTCCAATATCTGATCACCCTCTCTGTCAGGAATCACTTCCTGATATCCAAGCTAAACCTCCCCTGGCACAGCTTCAGGCCATGCCCTCTCGTCCTGTCACTAGTTGCCTGGGAGAAGAGCCCGACCCCC
>WUAM01000160.1:12569052-12584655 GCA_024336885.1 Actenoides hombroni
AGCCTCGTTGCTCTCCTCTGGACCTGCTCCAGCACCTCAATATCCTTCTTGAAGTGAGGGGCCCAGAACTGTACCCAGTACTCGAGGTGACATTCTACATCCTGCTGGAGTTTACTTAGTTTGCAGAAATCGAAAATAAATTCATCAGGGCAAAGCATTTCCATTCTATTTTGCCTGCCATCGGGCAGATGAGCCTGGGCTGAACACAGGAGGCAGCTCCTGTCTGGCTGTGCTGCACGGGGACACCCACCCAAGGGTGCAGGATCAGGGGAGCAGGGATCACCAATGCTCCCCATGCACCTCCAGCCCCTTGGGCTGGGCTCTGTCTGCTTCCCCACCAGTTCCCTGGTGCTGGAGGCAACTGCGCTTTCCTTTTATTGTTTGGGTGTCTGGTTCAGCCTGCAAAATCCATTTAGCTGCTGTGCATCTGCCAGTGCTCTGCTCCAGAGATGCTATTACATTAAGCTCCAGATCGGAGAGATTGCAGTAATATTTTTACACTAAAAGATGCGTTGTCCTAAGATGCCCCTGATGGCAGGGAACTGCTGGCCACCACACATCTTCATCTCCTGCCCTAATTACCTCCGAGCTGAGCATCTGCAGCCGTGCATTGCCGGCAAAGCTCGTTATTTTGGAAAGCAGAGGGAAGCTGCAGGGCAGGGAATGACCCCGGAAGTGGGATAAATGCTTTTCATCTCTCTCCAAAATCGTAACCTATTTTTGGATCGGTCACTGAGAGGATTCCAATTTTATTAGCTGAAATAACCACAGACTGCAGCTACTCACCAAATGGCTGCAGTTTTCTACCCGTATTTTGACCTCCTCTAGAGGTTGGTGTTTGTAACCTGGACCAGGCTGTGACCTGTTGCTGGCTGCCAGCTGGGACAATGCAGCCACTGCTACAAGGTACATGCACATGGTTAGCTGAGGACGTACAGGGGTTTAAGGTTGTGCTGCTCCCCATCTTCTTTAGAGTCCCCATGCAAAAGTAAAACAGAAAAAAAAGACAAAGAAAGAGGCCATTTAAAGGAGAAAGTGATAATGGCTTTATTTCAGTTATTTTCCTGTGTTCTGCTATCTCCAAATGCCAGCTATGCTTGAGTATCAGTGGGAGGTATGTACCAAACTCCTTCCTATATTCCCTGTGAGTCCGTTCTTTCTCTTACCTTCATCTTCAAATGCCAGCTCTGTGATACAGACATGAAGCTGGTGTTACAGGCTGGTGGAAACAAGAAACCCAAGTCACATGCATCAAATGATACAACTAGTGCACAGCAGACCCTGTCCTGGAATCACTCCTCACTAAATCCTGGTGCAGGGAAGCACCAGCAGCTGCTGGTGGTCAAGTGTGACTGTCCTGCTGAGGGTCTCCACTGTGCTGCCAAGTCCCCTCGCCCTCTCTTTCATGTTATATGCTGATTTTAATGACACAGTGGAGCCAGATCATATACAGGAAGGAAATCTCCAGCTTTAATCATTCAAGTCATGCAGTGCTGGGCTGTGTGGAAGCTCCCAGTGTTATTTTATCAGCTGGGTGCCACTGGTTTTGCATTAAACAAGCAATTATTGCATAGGCTGACACAGGCTCCTGTGTGATGCTGAGGCAGGGTCATGTAACCTGGAAGGGACAGTGGTGCTGGGAGATGCTTGCCATGCCACAGACTTCCTGCCCAGGAAAGGCAGGCTTCATCTACCTCTCCCCTTTGGCTTTCAGGCAGGGTCACTCAAAAAGTAGAGTTTGTTTGTTATCTCTTTGTCCCAGTAAAACAGAATTTAAGCAATGGGTTTGCACGCAAGCCCTGAGCTTCAGAGAGGTTGAGTTTCAGGATGGGGAGGATCTATTTCAGGGTGTCTTCATGTTTTGAAGGACCCCAGAATCCATCCTGAAACTCACCATTCGGTCTGTCTGGAGCCACAGTTGTATTCTTCACACATGTTCACCCGCAGGCCAACTGAATAAGATGTGCATTGCCACGTGAGCTCCTTGACTCAGTAGCTGAGGCCATAGCACTCATGACCTGCCTTTCTTCATGCAGATACCACGCTTTTGACCAGCAGGATACAGCTAAATTCTCCTGTAGGTTGCAAAGCGCCCAGTTCAGCAGACGTCTCCCGATATTTATGCTGTTTATGGGGCTGCAGTTCTGTCCTCAGGTGGGGGTAAAGGTTTTGTAACACTGTACTGCAAGTTGGAAAGCGGGAGGAGGCTTTGGCTGCTCTGCAGCTTGTGATATTCTACAATGACTCAGAAAGGGAAATTTTCTGCCTGAGGAATCTGGCAAGATGTTACAAGCCATGAAAAGGGACTTGTCATTGTTGTGGTGACAAGGAAGGTGAACGAGAGATTGATGCAGGAGCTGAAATATTCCTCTGGCACAAGAAGCCGTGAGACGTTTAAAACCTCTGAATATTAGATTGCAGTCTGAGTGTCTCTTTGCAGTTAATGATCTGACCACAAGCACAGTGACAGAATAAATCCATGTAACTAGACACATCTCCTACTTTTCCTTCTGTTTTGTCTCCTCTCACACAATTCTCCAGCATAATTTGCATGTGCACGTTAATTAATGCCTGCTGCAGCATGGAAACATGTAGGAGCCCATGTGGCAGTCCATACTGCAGACCTCCCTCAGAGGTGGGAGACCTACTGCAGGCACTGCGGGGCTGCTCTCCCAGCACCTAGGGCTTGGCTGGGACATCAGACAGAGTGATCTCACCTTGCAACCCATGATTCCACCAGCAAGGAGTGAGGCATTTTGGCATTTAGTGCTCAAACAATTTTTAAAAAACATAAAAACGTTTGGGTAGGTCATGAGGGAGTGATGCAGTGGAAGAGCCTTAAAGGCGTGTGGAGCCTTCTGAGAGCTTTGGGCTAGGGGAGCTGTGCTGTCTGCCTAGGAGCATCCTGAAGGCCCACATGCAGAGCAAGGAGAATAGAGAACAGGCTGACCTGCAGAGACCACGATCCCTGCCAAGAGCTTTCAAATTGCTGCGTCTTGCCATTCCTCACTGGAAGAAGCGGCAAAGGAAGAGCTGGAGGGAAAAGAAAGAAAAAAAAAAAAGGGAAAAAAAAAAGAAAGAAAAGTTCAGCATGGTCATTTGGGTGAACTGCATGGAGTTATTGATAACCAGAAATGAGTTGCTAAACAGTGCTTGGGGAAAATGATTTGTAGAGAAAGCCACAGTGTGCAACACCTAAGGAGGGAGGGAGGGAGAGAGAGGGACTGCGTGTGTTAGTGGAGAGTGTGTTCAGGTACCATGGTGCAGCAAGCTGGCTGCTGGGGCCATTTCAGAACATTTTGCTCTATGGATTATTACTTTTGTTATTTACTCCTTTGTTTTTCATTACTTGATGGGTTCTGGAACTTTCAGGTTTTGACTTTGCAGAAGAGCTCATCTTGAAGCCACATCCTCACTCTTCTGTCCTTAGATCTACACTAATTTATTTACTCCTTAGTTAAACAGATTTTCATTATCTTGAAGAACCTGTCAAAACCATTTAGCTATGAAAAATCACTAACCAGTTCAGATATCTTCAGAAGGAGAATGTATTCATGGTGTTAATTAGCTCCAGTCAACCTGTAATGTGTGCCTTTATCTACTCCAGTGTGCATGTTTCTAACCATTCAGTCCCAACCCTCAGAGACTCTGGACAGCTTCAGGGTACTATGGACTTGGAGGGGGATGAGGTCTCTGCTGTGCAGTTTATGGGTCCCCGGTTGCTCACGCAGGATTTTTGTGTCCAGATCTAGCCCTTAGCACAGGCAAAGCTGCAAAGCAGTTAATCAGCAATAGCCTCATCAGTAAAATTGAAACTTTTTCTCCTGGCATTTATCCACAGCATCTATTTGCGATCCCTTGTCTCTTTAGCAAAGATATGAGTCGTAGCTAATGACTCAGGGAGTATTTTATGATATCATTATGCTTGGCTTTTCTCCTCCCGCCATCCGCTGTGTGCCTGCAGCCGTCCTTGGTGCCTTTCCCTTAGATAAACTGTGCGTGCAGCGATACACAACTCTGACTCCCTGCAGCCTCGCTTGTCCTGCACGCTGGGAAAGCAAGCCTGGCCCACGTCCCCTCATATCAAATAATCAGCAACATCAGCTTGAATGGCCACAAACAGCAGCTCCCCCACGGGACACCCTCTCTCCCGTCAGCAGATTTCCCAGGGCACAGAGGCAGCTGTACCCGTGCTATCTCCGGGCTGGAACCGCCTTGCCCGTACACATCGCCTGCCTTGCACAGAAATGTTTATGAGTGAGAAGGACAAAAAGCACTGTGAGGAGTGTGCTTGTTGATAAAGTATGTGCTGAGGTAAGCAAGCCTGGTGTTTCTATACAGACTGGGTCCTCCATAAAGGTGGATGAAGGCAACTCTGCCAAGCTCATGCTTAACTGGCACCAGCTGACCCTGGATAGGGGCTGATCCATAGCAGCTTGTTAAAGGATGATCCGGGTGTGCAGGGAGGGATTTATCATCAGTGAAAGTTTCACGGTCAAACATCTGTGCTTCATCTACCAGGGTGGCATGTGGAAGTGGGAACCCTTACCCTTCTGGGTCTGGGGTGGCTAAAGGAGAAAAGATTTGGGATGGCTGTAGAGAAATCTTGTAATGTCATGTGGAGAAGCTGGTGGAATTATCTGGGGGTATCTAGTTTTAGAGAGGAGTTCATGGTGGTGATAAGGTGCAGAGTGTATACCCAAGGTGACCCTTGGGTCCTTAGGGACCCTAAAGGGTTACCATTACTCCTTAGGACCAAAGTAGGAGCAGGTTGTTAGGACTGCTTAGGACCAAACCACCTTGGAAAGAGGCAGAGCGAGCTTCAAACCTTTCCATCTGTGTTCTCCCATCCTGTGTTGCACCTTTGCCTTTAGCAATGACCCACAGTGAAGCAGGACAATGGGTGGGAGCTGCAGACAGCAGTGCTGGGTACTTGTGAGCTGATGGCACAGCCAAGCCTGCTGCTCGACCCTTTGATGGAGCAAAACCTGGCCTGGCTTGGTTTTGCATTTTCTTTTTTTTGCTATAAAATAGCAACACAACTGAGCTGGGGTAGGGCAGGGCTCTTTCTGCCAAGCCGTGGCATACTCTGTGCTAATCAGTTAATCTCTGCCTGCTTCACTTTCCCTGGGTGTAGTAGCCTTATGAGGGCTTTGAGAGAATTAACACCTGAAAACTGCTTTGATGAGCACTACAGTTAAAGATGTTTTGCATGTTCAAGGAATTACAATCGACCATCTTGGGAATATATTGCAGCTTGCTGGAAGTTGTCCCTCAGATGCTGTATACTCTGAAGAGCAAAGGGAGATGTATCTGTTAATGCCTCCAGTAGGATCCAGACCCCAAGGAGTGAGGGGGCTGCCTTCAATCCCACTGCTGCTGGGAGGGAACAATATTGTGCCCACAGCACTATAGTAGAAGGGACGCTGCTCAAAACCACCCTCCGCCTGCCAATTGTGATTTTTTTTTCCATTCTAGGGATCTTTTCTGGTCAGAAGATTGCAGGTCACCAGAATTGTCTGCTTTCAAGATGACATGAGTGAGAAAATATTAATGAAGGCTTAATTCCCCAAACACTTTATTCCATTTTTGCCATTTGATATAGCCTCAGACTGTAGCTGGCCACCCCAGTCTTTCCCATCCCCTGACCCTGGGTTTAGATGAGGGCCACAGTGCTACCTTATTAAAGGTTCACAGAGACATTTCTTTCCTTAAAATAGTTTAAGAAAATAAGATTTCATTTAACAAACCTATTTTTACTCTGACTTTCCTGTAATTTGCACTCAGGCCATACTACAAAATACCTGAGGTTGCTTAATGGCAGTAATAAAGAAATCATGAACTAAGAGGAGCCAAGGATGTTGGCCATTTCTTCCCCAAGCCTGTTCATCAGTCTGTAGTACATGTATTTATGTGCTGGGCCCTGCTTGGGTACTGCTGCCTTCTACAAACAGGCTTTCACCCAGCTGCTGCTGTTCACTGCCAGACTGCTGGGATCTGATCCTGCTTGGGGCAGAGCCAGCTCCCAGAACTCAAATGGGATGTCTGGGAGCTCAGTTGGGTTAATGATTTGGCTCTTTGTGGATTGAGCCATCAACAAAATAGGGACCTGCTCAAGAAACATCAGAGGTGTCCAAGTCTCCTTTGTGCTGGGTGATAGATTGTTTTTTCTTAAATAGTTGCATTACCGCACTGAGGAGCTTCTCTTGCAAGAGGATGATTTACAGAAAACCCTGAGCCAAATGTTTAGACCCTGATTCATAGAATCAAAGAATCATTTTGTTTGGAAGAGGCCTTTGTGGTCATCAAGTCCAGCAGTTAACCCAGCACTGCCAGGCCACCACTAAACCATGTCCCTCAGCACCACATCTTCACAGCTTTGAAACCCTTCCAGGGATGGGGACTCCACCACTTTCCTGGGCAGCCTGGGCCAGGCCTTGACAACCCTTCTGGGGAAGAAATTGTTCCTAATATCTAACCTAAACCTCCCCTGGTATAACTTGAGGCCATTTCCTCTTGTCCTATTGCTTGTTCACATACAACAGGTAGAGGTACAGCCTCGTTTCCACTGCCAGCCTGGCTTCTTGATAGTAAAATGCAATGTCAACTCAAGGGCCAGTAAAATCGGGACCAAAAAGGGTAATAAAAGAAATGCCAGGACATGTGTTGTAAAACATATGTAAATATTTACCAGCTCCTGTTTACCAGCAAACAGACTTCAGTTGTTTAACCTGGAGTCCAGGGGTGTGCATTTTGATGTCTTTGAAAGCTTTCAGAATAGAATTTCAGTAAGTTTTCAGTCTCCTGCTGGTGCATGCCCCTTCCCAGGAAGGGTCCCCGGCACCCCATCCAGCCTTTACTATCACGGGCAAGGCTCAAATGGGACTGGAGTGTCTCCGGGATATGTCCTCCTTTGGTGCTCAGTAGCTTGGGAGGAGGCATTCAGGTCACAGCTTGAAAATATAACAACCTCTCCCCTTGATATTTTAGACTAATTGGAGATAAGAAGTGATGTTTTTATGGAGATTTCTTTTAATGGTGTGAACCTTCTTCTCATTTTCATCCTTAATTATTTATGGCCAGCTCATTCCCCGTAGTTCTTGGGTTGTTAGCTTAATTGTTTTCTTTTCATTTCTTGCCGTTATACCTTATACATGGAAAACCAGCAGTTGTATCCTCACTCAACCTGCTTTTTTTTTAACTAAATAAGCCAAATTTCTCTAGTCTCATCGTAAAGTTGCACTTATTCCACACAATAAAATTATTAAATCTGTATATGAAGACATGATGAGGATCCTGATCACCCATCACAGGTTATCTCTGCTGCCATGTGGAGCTGCTGAGCAAACCTCCACTGGTTTTAATTTGACCACCACATCCCCTGCCAAATATAAGTGCTTGTAAATTCAGAGAAGCTTAAATAAAACCTTCTTTTCAAATGTGGGGTTATGTATGTATAGCCAAAGTAAGGAGGTCAGCCCATTTTCAGAGCAGAGTCGCCTGCATCACTGATGTCCAAGCCTGACTTTCAAAAGTTAGAGGTCTTCCAGGTTTCATTTCTGGTTAATTGTCACTGGTTAAACTAATTTGCACTAAATTACATGAAACCGAAGGGATTTTTGTGAGAGCTACTTCTACAGTGCCTTTCTCAAAAGGTATTTCCATCTGAAAAGATAAGATGTTTCCTTAGCTCCCTCATCAAATTCCTCTACCAAACCTTCTGAATTGTGTCATGAGGTCTGCATGATGCGAAATTTAGCATCTTCACATGTCTTCCTGAGGCTTAGATCAAAGTGGTTTACTTTGTTGACATCAGGAGGATGGCTGTGCATGGAAACGATGTCATGACACTTCATCTGTTGCTGTATTCTCCTGTTCTCTTTCCTGGATTTGTCCATATTTCATATTTGGAGTTATAAATGAATCATTTCAGAGAGAAAACACAGCTAAAACTCAGGGAGAGCACGTATTTGGCATCCAGTGCTGATGCGTAAGGTCTGTGCAAAATCTGCTGCTCTCCTTCGAGGCACCAAAACAATGTCCCCATTTTCTCTAGCAGCCAGCAGCACCCTCTGAGTAATTTGGAAATCTGATCTATTTAATTCTGCAAACCTGATGGAGTGTCTGAAATACACGACTGGGAATCATTTTGAAAAATTGTGCTAAGCAGTCTTTCTTGCTTTCTGAAACCATTTGAAAACACCAGTTTTAGGAAAACTAACCACAACCCTAGCAGAAGGATTAATTCATCTGTTTTCTTAAGGAAAAGTAATGACTATGGGTCTTTCAAAGCTCAGAAGGAGTCAGCAGTAAAACCTTCCCCAGAGCTGTCATCTGTGCCTGCAGATCTGTCTGTGATGCTGTAAAATCAATCATTCCTCTTTGCCACGGCCAGCAAGTGGGAGGAGGCACCTCTGCGCTGGCATCTGGAGAGTCAAAGCTGCTGCTGAGACTTTCCCTTTGCTGAATATGTTAAGAGATGCAGCATCTGCCATGGTTCATGGCTATGAATATACATGAGGGAGATGGTTTTAATTTAAAATATGCCAGTTCTTCATTACTGGAGATGCATGGTGGTGGTGGTGGTCCCTGGTGCCTGGCAGTGGGTGGATGGTTGCACTGGCAGAGAGGAAAATCAAGCATTTTGCATCTGAGTGAAGCTACTGGGAAAACTGAATCAAACAGTGGTGGCAAAGGGTGACAGGGGAATGACCTGGAGAAAAGCCTTGCAGGAAAGCTTGGTGAAGAGCAGAGTGTTAATGATGGGGCTTCAGAGAGCTCGGAGACATTCAGGAGCACCACAGGATGAGTGAGGATGGTCCTGATGGAGACATGATGGATGTTAGCAGGGAAGACCCTGATAAGATTTCATCAGCATGCTGGTGTAAAATATGTCCTCCTAGAAGGTGAGCCCCAGGGACATTCAAATAATAAGAAGAAAAGGGGAAAAAAAAGCCTCTCTGGAGGGAAGGGAGGGGGAAGCTGTAGAGCTGGGCTGGGTGACTGAGCATCACAGAGCTCAGCTCACCGCTGCCTGCTGCAAAGCCCGTGGGCCTGCTCTGGTGTGGGTGGGACACCTTTCTTGACAGGGATAGAATTTTTTGAGCTGCTTTCCCACTGAAAAAGACGTTTTTTCACATTTTCACAGAAAAATGTCAGTTCCAAAAAAAAAAAACCCACACCAAAAAACCCACACCAAAAAACAATTGTTTTTTATTGTTATCTGTTGTCAGTTTTGCTTTAGACTCTCCCTTTCCTCTCTGCAAGCTCTTCAGGTGGTGATTTATTCATCATTTTCAAAAGACTGGCATGAAGGTACCATGCCAGCAGAGACAAATATCCATAATTACATGAGTTACCATCTTACTTTGGTATTTTCCTTCCAGAAGAAGCTGGAAAAACTTAACACCCAAAATGCAAATTCTTTTTGAATTAATTTGAAACTTCTTTTTAATTAGTTTCAGAATTTTTTCGGGGAGGAAACCTATTGTTTCTACCAAAAACCTGCAAGCAAATATTTTTCACCAGCAATGTCTTATCATGGGAATTTTATCAGCAAAGTTTTGCCAAGGAAAAAGGTCAGGTAAGTGATAGTGGAGGTGGGAGTAGTGGCTCTTTTGCTCACGGAGATGTCATCTTTACAGTTTTAGAGATATTTCTGGCTTGGAAGAAGATGTCACACGTTTCTTCTTCCTATTTCTCAGCCTGCATCTTCTTGCTTGTCAAGAGACGTTGGACATTTGGACCTGTTTGGCCTCTAAACCTTAAGGGAAATCAATTCACCTGCAAATCAATTCTCGACCAGGCGAAAGGTGATTACAGCTCCTTTTTTAGGTACTTGTGAAATCACCGTGTTACTTCTCCGAGTCTTTGTTCAAATCCCTTGAAAATAAATGGTTCTGTGAGAAGCTGAGCTGACAGTTTGTGGTTTGCCTGGTCCCCTGAGTCCCCTGTCCTGCCCTGACACCTTTCCCTCCCCATGTCCCCATGGGTCTCCACAGGTCCCTGGTGCCATCAGGCCAGGCTGGCCAGGAGGTGCTCTCCCCTCACCCCATTTTCTTTCCTGGCTTAATCACCACTTTCTTGAATTCTGAGCAACTGTGACACTCCCAGGCACAGTCCTTCCACCTCTGAGACCCTGTGTGCCCCAGTGTGTTCACATCCCCACTCTGCACAAGAGTTTGGGATTGCCTTTGTAGTGGGTTTGTTCAATGATTAGCAGAGAAGCGTGAGGGTTATTCTGTTTGTGTTGGCATCTGCTGCTTGGTGGAAAAAAGAAAGAAAAAAAAAAATTTTTTAATTGTGTGGGTGGTGGCTGGAGGTAATAAGTGCTGACTTCAAAGACTGCTCTGGCTCTGGTGGTGTTGAGTTCCTCCTGCATGGTCTACTTCATCATGCAGCTGTTTAATTACAACTGTATGATGATGTTGGAAGCATACCCATCAGGTCCGCTGGGCTCTCTGGATAACAACCCCGGCAGCTCTTTAACATGGTGGCATGTTAAAACCACAGACCTAGTTCTCCTGGGTGTTTTGGGTTGTTTGGAACCAAAACATCTCTGGGACCTGGCCACGGAGCTGAACCATGCCCCAGCTTTGGGCAGAGATGACAGATGTAGAGCCACCTACGTTTAATAATTTACACTGGTCTCTGAGTAGACCTCGGAGTAGCAGGGCTGTTCATCATTTGCTTGAAAAGCAGACTTAAGCATGATGAGTGTTTTCTTTGCATGGATATCAAGTATCAGTGAGGCCACAGAGACTAAGCTCTTCTACTGGCAAGAAGACTTTAAAGTCCAAATCCGCTTCATCCGTCCACCTCTACTGCCTGTGCCCATTATTGGTGGATCTTGATGGTCCCTGTACCTCCAAAACCTTGCTCAGATGTTGCAGTGATGCAGCAAAGCCCTCTCAGGTACAAACACACATGGGGCAATGGTCCCACATGTCTGACACTGTCCAGGATGCACACTGTCTTGAGTCTTACTGACCCTTGGGTGGACCTTTAGGAACCTGAGCGGGTCCCAAGGGCCTAAAGCTGCTGAGCACCCCAGAGGAGGGCACTGGGATGTTGCTAAACCAGAGCCCCAGCTCGCTTTCCCCAGTGCTTTTCCTTCTGCCTCCCCACTCCAGCCCCTGTGAGCAGCAGAGTGTGAGGCATCCTCTCCTTCATGACTCAGCGCTGCTGAGGATTTGCTCTCCACATCTCCACTTAGAGTCTGCAAATGGAAATTAAAAAGCCTCTGAAAAAAACTGTAAGTAATTTCTAATGATCCTTTCCAGGACATTTTAAAAAATGAAAAAAGCCCCTCTGCTCTGTCTCTAGTTAACCAAGGCTCCTTCGGAGCCAGGAGACTACTGAATATTTTAAGAGCAACGCTATTTTGCAGCAGCTCATAGCTAATGAATTCCCAATTCATATTTCACAGTAGGTGAAGAAGAAAAGAAAATCCATTTTCATCACAGCTACAATGTATTTGCCAGGCACTTGGGGAACAGATTGTGCTCAGACCTGCAGCTTTAACCACTGGCACAGCTGAGATGGGGCAGGAGGTGGTGGAGGCTGTGCTATAGTTGCTCTCCTTCGTCTGGCACAACGTGGTGTGTCCAGACTACAGCAAGTTTTGTCTTTCTTGTGTGTTTTTACAGCTTGTTTCAGTACAAAGCACTTGAGTGCTCACTGCAGTTCAGGTGCTCCACTGTGTTGGGTGGCGGTTGATGTGCTGGAGGTGTTTCTGGTGGGCTCCTCGCTTGCAGTCAGCTGGGGAGGGTGGTCCTACCTGGGCACCCTTCCTTCCCGGGGATATCATGATGCCAAGTAGCCCTCACTGGTGTCATGTGGCATGGACTGTCCAGGACACAGTGGGCACAAGGAGATGAGCTGCAGTTGGCACCAGGAGGGAAGCCAAGCATGTTGGGTCAGCTCCTGGTCACACAGCCTGTCCGAGAGCCATCTGTCCAAGCAGATCCCACACAGATTAAGCTATTTTGAAACAAGACATTTTTTGAGAAAGGGTTTTGATCAGAATGGCAGTTAAGGAGCAATTCCACCTGCAGGGAAGATCTCATGCCAAAGCAGATATGTTTCCTGAACTTGATGGGCTCAGACGTGTGCCTGAGTTAAGCATTGAGAGCTGGCTGACTCCAGACCAAAATGAGTATTCCCACTCAGGGCTGGTGATGGAGAATGAGTGTCCAGGGAAGCATGGCAGGGGACCACAGGAGAGCTCCCTTACAGCACTGGGCACCGTATGCTGGTGACTGCTGGCACAGAGGGTGTTCATCTTCTCTCCTTTGAGGGTGACAGAGCCCTGGAACAGGGCTCAGAGAGGTTGTGGAGTCTCCTTCTCTGAAGACTTTCAAAACCCACCTGGAAAATGTGATCCTGGGCAACGTGATCCTGGGCAACCTGCTCTGAGTGACCCTGCTTTATCCAGGGGGGTTGGACTAGATGATCTCCAGAGGTCCCTTCCAATCCCCACCATTCTGTGATTCTGTGGTGTCCGCCTTATGATCTGTCTTCGCACTCCCTGGTTGGAAGAAGATATAAAAAGTACATGCACATCAGTACTTCTTTCACAGTATAAAAAAACATATATAGAGTTTGACTACTTCAGGTCCAGGGTCCAGCATCCACTCCATGCTATTAAAAGTGTGTATCTCAGAGGTTGCCAGAGCCTCCATTTTCATATTACTTTGCTGGGCACTTTCCCCATTTCTTCCTATTCTGCTTTTGCTAAGTGCCTGCAAAACCAATTACAGCAAATATTCCCTCATCAGGGCAAAGCTGCTTAATTCACGGTGCATTTTGTTTGTACGTGTTAATGCATCCACCTAAATCGTACTGGAAGAGACCTTGAAGGGAGTCACAGAGATACAACAGTCATTAGAAATTTTCATCTGCTGGCTGATCGACCGTCTTGATTTCTCCTGGTCCCTGGGATTCAGGATCAAAGGCGAGAGGCATCATCATCTCTTTCAGTGGTGAGCACATAGTTTAGAGAAACATTTAATGTAGTCTGGCTCTAGCAATGAAACCTGTGTGTGGCTGGAGCGCTTCTATACCCAGGGGTACATGTGGGTATCACATAGACCTCTCCATGCCACGCTTTACTTTCCTGTGATGGGGTCCAACCAGGCTTGGGAAGTTCATGGGTTAACCAACCTAAGTTCATGAAGATATTTTAAATATCCCTACTGCAAGCAAAAGCTGGTGTTTAACTGTTTCCCAGCACAAAGTGAAGGAGGTTTCTTGGTGCATATTCTGTGACTGCAGGCAGGTGGAAGGTCCAAGCATGGAGTTGGATGTGATGGCATTTACTGGACACAGGCCCTCCGGTGTGACCATAGGGCCACACAAGGAAACCCCTGCACCTAGTTGGAAGGACTGGGCTTGGCACATGAGATCCTGTCCTTGGATATCTCTGAAAAGCAAAGGTACGCTGCCCACCAGAGTCAGGGGGGCTTGTTGCCACCATAACATGACACCACAGTGTTGTGTTGATCCCGGGATTGTGGTAGTGAACAGATGACAGGGAATCAAGACCTGCCTATCAGGAGACGATGAAGCATCTTTTGGCATCTGTGCTCACTTTTAGACAGCAGCCAGCACAGAACAACACGCAGGTGACAGGTCTCTGCTGGTGAGGTGGCAGAGCTGGTGGCTGCATGGCTTCTTCAAGGTGTTCAATTAGTCTGCCAAACATGACTGGATCATCAGCCTGTGGCTGCTGGTACCCATCCACGCTGGGGATGGGTGATTTGGGTTGTCTCCTGTCTGCAGCGGGGGGTCCTGGGCAGGACAGGGCTGCAGCTGTTCATGATCTTCTCCCTTGATCTTCCCCCTGTGCAGCTGAGATGGTTTGCCGCTGCCTTTTACATGCTGGAAGTGAGTGCTACTGGCATCACACCTTGACTTGAGCAACTCCTTGGATATGTTGGCACACCCCAGGGAAGTTTTATGAAAAATGACCACAGCATTGCATAACCTCTGCTTCCAAGTTCAGGTAGAACACTCCTACAGTGAATTTCAAATTAAAACATAACCCACAGACCTGTCCCAAGTATCAAGGTAAATAACGAATGAACAATCCTTGTTGCCTCATATGGATTGCCCATTGCAGGTCTCCAAGTGCATCCATTGCTTTGATATTACTCACTCCAGCATTTTGTCTACTAACTCTTGCTCCATGGGTTGTTGGTGACCAATTCACCATCAGGTTGCTTAGTTTGCAGCCCAAGCCAGGGCTACACTGCCTAATGTGGGCTGCCAGTGCTGCCACCCCTGCCCCTGGCTTGCAGCAAGGCAATTTCCTGCAAACCAGCACCTCCTGCTATAAACCTTAGTGGCTCAGGAGCTATCTGATAAGGAGAAGACCAAGGGAGGGGGGACCTTAACTGCATCCCAATGTTCTCTCATTCCTCCATCAGTCTGATCCTAGTCTAGGGTCAGCACTTTTGCTTCAAATGCTGCTCCTATCTTCCCTCTTTCCCCAGAGCAGAGTAATGGTGCTGGCTGGACCTGCCCTAGATGACTCAGTTTTTAGAGCTCATATCCATAAGGTCTATTTGCAAAACACTCTGTGGACTTTGGCACAGGGATGCCATTTGTTTTAAAGGGAATTAAGCATCCCATCTGCTTCTGGGGCTTACCAAAGCTCAATATTCTTATAACCATGGCCTGTTTTACTTTGCTGTTATGGCATCAGAGACCCAAAGGAACTGGGTAAGCGACAGCAGGAACTTCTCGACTGGCAAGCAGAGCTCACCCTGCAGGTTTCATGTACAGCAGCAAAACTTCCTTTCTGCACCAGGTCCCAGCAACCCCACCCCAGCAAAGAGCTTCTGAGCTGTGGGCAGGGAGGCAGCCGGTGCTGTGCACCCCTACCAGGGCCCTCCATCTAATGGCATCGCTTTGCAAGGAGCTTCAGGCAAGCCCCTCCAAATAGCCTGCCACAAAAGCTGTTTTTTTTCCTGGTTTCTGATTTCATAGACTTTATTGACTTTTTGATCACTGGGCAGATGTGAGAAACAGGCTCCCTGCTAAAGATGAGCTGAAAAGGGGCAGCTTTACATCAGTCTCTGCAGTTTGTTCTCCCAGCAGATAAATCTGCACCTGCAAAAACATCGGTCGCTTTGTGTCTCTTTATTGTGTTTCGGGGGAGAGGAAAGGAGCCCTCCAGGGCTTTCCAGAGTGAGTTTGAAGGTCAGAAGTCACTTTTGAGAAAAAGCATATTTCCTCTCCCTGCTGACCTCCAAGTGTCACACAGCTCATCCCAGACCCAAGGCGTGGTGCTTGGAATTGCCACCAAATATGGGGTTATACTTCCCTGACTGCAGCGTGTAATTATGGAGACACTACAACGGCGTTCGGAGGTGTGCTGTGGCTCCACGTTCATTGCAAGCTGGGCTGTGGTGCAGGACTGTCTGCACCCTGCTGCCGTCATCCTTGTCCTCTGAGAGGCACTTCACCTGGGGATTATAGAGATAACATACATCCATATCTGTATATTTCATTCATACATTAGCTATATGCTTTCTATATGTGATATATGTTTAATTATTGAATATAATAACTATACTGCATAATAATTGTATATGTATG
>WUAM01000160.1:12589859-12605269 GCA_024336885.1 Actenoides hombroni
ATAAAAATTTTGTCTATATTAATGCTAAAGCCTTGGTAAGAGTTACAGTACTATTGCTTGCCCTCCTGTGCTCGCAGGTGCTGGCAATCCCTGGTCCAGAGCAATCGGTGCTCTCCAAAGGTTATTCCACTTCCCATATTAAACTTCTGGCTTGATGAACCAGGGGGGGGTCTCGATGAGGTGGAGGCAAAGCAGTGCTCCCAAAGCATTAACTCCTGCTGGATTTCATGCTTAGCCCTTCCAAAAATACCCTGAACATCATCTGAGACCTGAGTATGTTACCAAGGAGCCATGAGGACTGACCTCAGCAGCAGCCCCGGACACCTGCGAAGCTTTCATGCTGTGGGTGCATTATTTTTCCCAGCAGCTCCATCTCCTGAGCCTGTCCCTCCTTTGACAGGGTTTTTCTGGGCTCTTGGCCAGTACTAAATATGGAAAATTCCGACAGGCACTCCTGTCCGTTTTCAAGCTGTTCGGGATCGACTAAGTTGCCAAAGAAAGATGAACAAAACCGGTTATTTTACAGCAGCTTCTAGTTGGAAAAAACCCAATTGTCATGCCAGGTCCCCTGATGAAGAAGTGGCAGTGCAGTGGCAGTGCCCGGCACAGCAAAGCTGCCATCTCAGTAAGTCAGATCCCGCTAAAGAGCAGAGAAATGCTGACCTCTGGCTTTTACAGAAAGCTCTTTCAATTCTAATCTGGATAACTTCTATTAATTAACGTACGTGAACAATAACTGGCTGTGTTTCCTGCCTGCCACCTGCATTCCACCTGGTCTCTCCTGCTGTGAAATACATGAAATTATGAAAAAAAACCATTTTCTGAAGCTTTGCCTGAGGTCGGATTCTCCTCTGTGTGCTCCAACTATTTTCCTCCATGAAACTTTAACAATCAATGATCATACTGTAACTACTCCATTTAAATTTACCCCCCCTGCCTCGTTGTGTAACACAGATATGAGCACCTCGACTGACCCCACAGAACTCCCAACTGCATGAGCTGTGACAGCCCGTGCGCTGCCAAGAGCGGAGCTGGACAGGAGGCTCTGGGCACAGCCAGCAGAGCCTGGGCAGCAAGGCAGGGATAAAACAAAGAGACCTTATCACCTACCCAAGAGGAGGTTGGCGCGAGCTGAGGCTCTTCTCCCATGCAGCAAGCAATAGGACAAGAAGAAATGACCACAAGTTGCACCAGGGAAGGTGTAGGTTGGACATGAGGAACAATTACTTCCCCGCAAGGGTTGTCAAGGCTGCCCAGGGCAGTGGTGGAGTCCCCATCCCTGGAGGGGTTTCAAAGCCATGTAGATGTGCTGCTGAGGGACACGGCTTAGTGGTGAGCTGGCAGTGCTGGGTTAACAGTTGGACTTGATGATCTTAAAGGTCTCTTCCAGGCAGAACGATTCTATGATTCTATGTCCAGCTGCTATCTAATGAGGAAAATTTTCCTACATTTATTAAGCATTCTAGGGCCACACCTGATCACCAGAAAGTTGGAATTTTGGGTTTTCAAAGCTCACCACATTGTCAGGCATCAGGGAAAGGAATTCCTCAACTCCATCCTAACTGCAGTGAAGCTCAGCGAGTAATAAAGACCACACAAGCACTTTGGCAGTTTTCCTCCAAAGCCAGCTATGAAATAAGTTGCTTTGCCTGAAATCCCAGGCCTTGTTTTCCCATCTTTTGACTAATGACAATCTGTGCCTTCCAGGCTGCACAACCACACACAGAGCTGCCGTCCTGCTTTCAAAGGGAGGATAACAAGGCAGCACGATCCCGCGAGCTCCGCTTGTGTCGGTGCTTGTTGCATTTAATCAGAACAGTTTTGTTGTGCCAGTCTGATGTAAACCATCAACTGTCACAGAAAAGCGCAGCTCTGAAAACAGGTGGGCATGTGTTTTGAAATGCAAGTGCTACTCACGGCCTCAGTGCAGCAAAGAAAACAGTGGAGGTTTCCCAATATTTGCAGCTTTACTGTGAAAAACATTTCTTGTTCAGCACAGTATGAACTACAAATGCTGGAACTGCTTTTTAAATGCATTATCAACCTTTTGAATTTCCAGAGAAGTAAGAACACAGCCACCTTTAGTTGTTCCTTCAAAACTCCTTGATTTTTCTCCAGTAGGAAATTCCAAGGCAGCAGTCTGGTGCAACGCTGGGGCAGGACTTTGGGTGTTTTCAAGTGATATCCACAGAAATATCTAAAGCCCAACATACACGAGCTAGGAAATTACGCCCGGCCATGCAGCCAGTGACGCACGCTGCTCCCTGGCGCTCGCTAGCTCTCAAACAGCAAATGAAACAAATCACCACAGCAGAGATCACAAAAGTAGCTGTTGTTGCACTGCTGCTTCCTCTCATCTCCCCAGGCCACGCTTCAGCAACAGCTGCTCCACCGCTCTGAAAAATGAAATGAGACCCCAGGGCTGCTGACAACGTTCATCTCCCCCTCCTTCTGTACTTTTCATTTTGATTCAGGCAGCACAAGTGGATGTCACAATACTGTCAGCGCATTGCTCTGTGCTTTGGCATCTTGCTAAATAGGCTGTCTCAGAGTTTCCCATAAAAAGCCATGCTGAAATTATAATAAGTAAATAGAAAAAGATCAGGAAATTAAACACTTCAGCAGGCACGCTTCAGCCTGAACTACACTTGTTGAAGCACAAAGTTCAGTATCAGAGCCTACATGCATCCCTGGTTTAAGGTACTAAAAAAATACAGCATTACTAACTCCAGGGTTCACCACTGCACTGGAACCAGAGGGTAAATATTCCAATTAATCCCATGCAGAGTATATTCCATCTTGACAGAACACAGTGCTGCAAATCATGTGTGCAAAAGCCACTGCAGGGTCACAAATACTCCTTTGTAGTGAAAACTAATCAAATTCCTCTTGGTATTACATGAGCAAAAGAACTAGTTGATAGGATGTGGAGTGATTTGTGTTTCAATGAAGAACTCGTCCCTTGCACTGAACAAAAACTTGTATTAAGGAAATAAGCAGAGGCCAAACAGTGGAACCATAGAAAAGTCATAAAACTAGAAAAATCTAAGGGTTTAATGGGGTTCAGCCACTGTCACCATTAAAGCACAGCTCACTGCTCCCTTCAAGTTGCTTGGGCCAGATCCTGGCAAGATTTGTCCCTACCTCCTTACTTGTCAATCTAATATAAATCTGGCTAACAAATCTTTTTATACTTGGTTTGACTCGTATTATACATAGGAATACTACAGCCAAATGATAATTTATGTAAATCACACAGAAAGAAGAGATTTAAGAATCGTATTTTAACAATTTAGAAGTAAACTTTTAAGTGTTCTATCACTGGCTCTGCAGATATTAGCAGGAGCTGGTACTTCTAGTCACAAAAAGCTCACGCACCATTTGCACCAGTATGATTAAACACTGATGGAACTGTCCCACACTTGAACTGGGCAAAGGACTCAGCTCTCTTCTATTTGGACTTCCACTGATACCGTGCTGAACAGCTCCGATTTCTAGCAGTGGAAGGAAAACTGTCATTCACATGATTCCCTGTGTTGATATTTCATTAGAGCTTAAGAAAAAGGCTAGAACACCAACCATGCTCTGTCAAACAGGGTACTACATCTTTATTCACCAATAAGTTAAGAGTTGTTATAAATAGGTGTTGCAGTCTTTTGTGCACTGCGCTGAGTATAAAGCTGAGCTTCCATTATTCCTCAGACTCCGACCCTTCTTCGTCTTGACTGATTTGGAAGTAGCGCAGCTCGTACGTCTCCTTGTCAGATGCAACGACACGAAGCCAGTCACGCAGGTTGTTCTTCTTCAGGTACTTCTTTGTGAGGTATTTTAGGTACCTTAAAACCAGTAATTACACGTTAGAATGTTTCTTGTTTAACGAGACTTACTGCTGCCTGCATTCCACCCAAGACCTGCCTCCAGCAGAGCAACCACACACTAATTATATCCATAAATAAAAAAATATTGTATGTAACAGATAATAAAATATTACTCTTCATTCCAGATACACAAGAATTTATTATCTGATGTTTCTTGACTACTTCCCTGGTTTGGGCTGGGATACAGTTAATTTTCTTCCTAGTAGCTGGTGCGGTGCTGTGATCTAGATTTAGGGGGAGAATTATGTTGACACCACACTGATGGTTTAGTTGTTGCCAAGTACTTACTCAAAGTAACGTATTTTTTAGTTTCTATACACTGTCAGCAAGGAAGGGCACAAGAAGTTAGGAGGGAACACAGCCAGAACAGCCGGTCCAAACTCACCAGAGAAATATTCCATACCATAGGATGTCACACCCAGTATATAAGCTGGGAGGAGTTGGTCAGGAGGGGCCAATTGCTGCTCAAAGACTGTCTGAGCATTGGTCAGTGGGCTGTGAGCAATTGCACTATGCATTGCTTGTCTGTCTCAGGATTTATTGCACTCTCTTTTTGTTAGCTTCCTTTCATTACAATTAGCACCATTATTACTATTATATTTTATTTTTATTTCAATTATTAAACTGCTCTTATCTCAACCCAAGAGCTTTACTTGCTTTTTATTATCCTCCTCCTCCCACTAGAGGGATAGGGGAGGAGTGAGTGGCTGCCCCCTACTTAATTGCTGACTGGAGTTAAACCACAACAACTACATCACAGTTTAAGGTTTCACTTGACTCACGGGGTTCGTCTCCAAAAACATGTGTAGTGTATACATACATCTTAATACCATCAATTAATGAAACGCCCACCCGTGGCATGAATTCAGTAGGACTTCTTTTTCTGCCGTTCCTCTATATGCTTCTAACATCATATATAAAGCATCTCTCTATTACTATGTTGTATCAGAGAGAGCATTAATTTGCAATCAAGTCTTTGAGATTTAAAAAGCAGTTTTTTAAGCGTCTAGTATTATACGTTCAAATTACATCCTTCACTGATATTTACAAGCACTACAAAAACCAGAGCAAACACCTTCTCCACAGGTATCACAATGGCATCACGTTCAACAAACTAACATTCAAAAACTATTATCACAGACACAACAAAAGGAAACCTGTGCCAACCTTTTAGAAAACTGCTTCTCGGACGTCACTGTGATCTTGTTCTTCAGACGTTCAATGTGAACGGTGTTGCCCAAGTTCCCAGTTTTTCCATTGACCTTAACCTTCTCCTTTAGGAACTGTTCCTGTTTCAACATTAAAGAAACAGAACACTAGGGAATGGCACCCTAGGTATGAACTAGGGAAGGGACCCTAGCCATGTAGCAGTATTAAAAATCACCGTTTACTTGCGGTCTGATAGTAAATATTTGCAGTGCAGAAAGATTTTACAGCGCGATTAAAATAAGTCACCCCCATGCTACAAGAGGATGCAATTTAAAACCAACAGGTATGAAGCATTTTGTCTATGAAAGACATCTATGCCCAACTAACTCTCAAAAAGTGGTGACCGAAATCAACCAACCAAAATGAAACAAAAAATCCAAACCAACCCCCAAACCAAAACAGAGATATTCTTAAAAGCCAGCTGTTATTTTACCAATTTCGAATTCCTCTTTTCGGCTGTAATTCAGCTGGTACTGTACCAAGGCTTTTATTATACTATGCACCAGAAGTATGAGCAAAACCACAACTTACAAAGTTCCCCGAATCAAAGATTCCATCTTCCACAGGATGGGTCAAGTCAAGACAAAACTTCCAGGTTGACTTTTTAGATTTTCTGTCCTTCTGCTAGAACACCAAAAAACCCCAGCGTTAACAATCCACACCCAGAACACTTTCACCCCAGCGAAGCGGCGGGGAACAGACGGCGGACGCGGCGCAGAGGCTGCCCCCGCGGCCGAATGCTGCGGGCACCGACGCGGGCCGGCCCCGCCTGGAGAGCGGGGCTCGCTGCAGCCGGCTCGGCCCGGTCGCCACCCACGTGAGGCCCTCTCGGGGCGAGGCCCGGTCGCCACCGGCGGCGGGAAGGCCGCCAGGTGCCCGCTGGCCACGCGCTCGGCAGCTCCCCCGGCTGCCACCTCTCCCGGGCCGCCGCCTCCCCGTAACCCCCAGCCGGCCGCGGTACCCCGGGGGGCGGGCGAGCCGCGGCCCCTTCGCCCCGCGCCCTTCCTACACTCACCGGCGCCATCGCGCTGAAAGGACAGAGCGTCACCCGCGCGGCGCTTTTATAGCCCGTCCGGTGACGCCAGCACGCAGCCGCGCCGGGCGGGGCAAGGCGCCTGCGCGGCCCCGGGGCACGCCGGGACGCGGGCGGGCCTGTCCACCGCCGCCATGTTTCCCCTGAGGCACAGACAAGAACCACGCGGTTTGAGCATGAAGGAGTCACCTTTTTATTTAGTTTTATTTCTTTTAAAATCTCTGTCGGACAGGAACGCAAGCGTTTCTCGTACAAGTCGCAGGCCGCGCGCTCTGGCGGTGACGCGTTTCTCCTCTGGGAAGCTGAGGGTGGTGGCTGACGGGGGGCCGACCACCCCCTGGACGACGGGCTGTCCTCAGGGCAACGGGGAAGGCAGGAGCTGGCAGGTCCATTACTACTTCACCTAAGCGTTCAAGACTCTCCCGCGGCCGCTGTAATCTTAACCAGCTCCCCCCAGCACTGACATCTTTATGGAGAAAAAAACCCCTCACATACACATCTTTCCCCCATTGTTTGCGTGGCATTGAAAACAATACAGCTCCCAAAACAGGTACAGATTTGAACCACGGGGATTATAGTTCCCCAGTCACACAATTTACAGGGTTTTGGTTTTGCTATGATCAGTAAAAGGAATCACTGCCCATCATTCCTCTTTCCCCTCCCTTTTGAAAGCCGCACCAAACATGCTTACAACATAGAGCACAGAACAGGGGGTTTCTGTGATACAGCCAAACATAGCAAACATTTTGATATAAGTTCACAAACAAAAGTTACTCTCAGATGCCAAATACTGTAGGGCCAGACCACAGGTGCTGGAGACTTCCAACCACCTCGGAGTACTGTGCTGAACACCACCACGCTCCTACCACAATGCCTCCTGGGTCTACACCTTCATTAACATTCTCAGTGTTTAAGCGAAATACTTGAAATATCCTTAACAAGGTTTGTGGGGGTTTTTTTACTGTTTTTTTTTTTTTCCTGAAGTTTAGTTCTACTGTAACAAACTACATTCTAAATTACTCAACCAAATGAAAAAAAAAAACCAAACCAAACAAACCAAAAGCGGGATTTATTCAATTCTGAATTCTGAGACTGACCTGCAGTAACCATGAGCGTGAACTGTCAACAAATTTGACTTCTTTACAGATTATGTAAAATTACCTGTATTGTGAAACTACAGACTGTGCACCAGTTCTGGGTACATTGTGGATTAGAAAAAACCTTCAACAGGCTTGAAAGTGGTTACTTTAAAACAACGAAATTCAGCTAACTTATTAAAAAAAACAGCCCTGAGAACATGGCTCAACTAGCAAGAGCCTAGTTGAAAAACCACCATTATAAGCAAAAATTAGAAGGATCTATTGAAATCTTGAAGTATTATTCGCCAACATTTGAGGCTGGAAACACTGCAGTCTTTCCAATGCTGTAAAGTAGTAAGAGAAACTCAATGAATTGGAGCCATAAAAAGAAATAAATGTGTTATTTGGAGTGGAAATACTTTTCTTCACCTCCTCATTTTCACAGCCTTTACACTAAGCAATCTCCATCAGCTATTAGAAATTTATAGTTGTCGGTTTTGACACAATTTAAGTGTTAAGACAGTACTACAGAACGAGTATACCGGTAAGATTTGTTTGAAAGTAAAGCCATGAAAGGAGACTTTCCTTAAGCATTTGGTTAGGAATCTTAAAAATACACATCTCTATGGACTACTGATCACAAACAAAGGTTGTTGCGAACGATTCTGACAGTAAACCGAAACATTTTACTTTGGAAAAAGAAAATTAGGAAAAAAAAAAGCCTCAAATACATGTTCTAATTTAGAAGCAACTTTTAACCTTACTGAAACTCGAAGATTATGCTTAAGACTCATGCTTGTGTATTATTACCTATGGGAAACTTCATGCATGATGAGGCAATGCTCTGCACTTCCATACTGTTCGAAGTGCTTCACGAAAGACAGCTAAGTATATAAGAACAAACCTAAAATGAAGTACTTAATCATTTAGATCTTGCAGAACTGAAGGTTTCAATAGAGGACATCTGTATGTCCCAAGGAGGGCTCTTCCAGCAAGCTGGAGGTCCTAAAACCTGTCTTTAGATTGCTGTAGTACCTGAAAACTCCAGTTGGACCAGGACCCCACTTGTAGGAACAGAACAAAAACCAGCCCTTGTCCCAGAGAGCTGACACTCTAAGTAAATGCTTAGGCTGTGGGCCAGGGGCATCAAATACCTGTCTTCCAACAAGGTTTTAGAGGCCCTGAAAGCAGGCTAAAGCACTACCAGAACAAGGGCAAACCCTCATCTTGTAGTTTTCAAGCATATTAGAGTATCTGTAACACGGCAGTAGCATTAGAACTTGCATTAGCTTGGCATAGCAACCTGTGACTTCCCATCTGACACCACACAGCTCCGCTTGCTGTCAAGACCACCATCACTGGCTTCAGTCACCTCCAAAGCCAACACCTGCCTTCCAGGTCCCAACTGGATGGAGCAGCAGAAAGAAGCCTAGTGTAGACCAGCTTGAACTACTCAGCACGCGCTTCAACGCTACTCCAACCGCGTTTTGGTCTCTTGCACCTACAGCTGCTTTTAAAAGCTGCTTTGCCATTTCAGTCAAGGTGCTGTTGACAGCGTTCTCCTGTGATGTCTATTGTGCCAGGCAAAGGCGTGGGGCAGTATCCTGCTTCTGCCAGGTGTCCAGGTAACTGTGCTTTATTACCAGAGTGTGTTTATTGCTGTCTTCACCTTCACTCTGCTGCTCTCCCTGCCACGAGAAGTCTGGGGAAAATGCAGAGTGTTGCCACCTACGTTAAGACCTCCAGGATTTGCTAAGCCCTGCCACAGGAGGTACAAGGGCAGTTTTGCCGCGAGCCCTTTGGGGATTAGGGAGTACATATTAACTAAGCTGCAAACATCTTAAGCAGGTAACAGCAGTGTGACTCTTGCTGCTGACGGAGTGCGAGTTGTGCGTCCTGTCCAGGGCAGCCCACCACGCGTTTACGTGTCCTCCGTTAGCCAACAGCCCCTGAAGCTTAAGGCAAGTTCACACAACAACTTATCAACTGTGAAGAGAGCTCTGAGCCACGGACTAAGGAAGACTTTCCCACTCATGAAGAGTCACCAAGTCTTAGAATTTAAGTTGAATGCCTTAAACAGGAGCAGGCTGGTTATCCTTCCATAACTATTGCTGTGAAGCCTTGTTTGCCTGCTGAGCAACTAAATAATCAGAGGCGTGCACACGTGTCCCAGCGACTCAGAACCACCCCAGACAGAAGCTAGCTTTAGAACTACCTAGCAGTTTGCTTCTCCTTAAGCCATAGTTGTTCGGTATTGTCTGTCAAGTCTACGTTTTGAAAATACAATAGTTTTATTGTTTTAAAAAGAATCACATGCACTTAGCTTAGGCTCAATGCTACACTTTGTCCCACTTTTTGAAAAACCTGTGGTCCCTGTGCTACAAAAATACGGTCTGAACTTGAAGATTAAAACCTAAAGCTGGAAGCACTGCAACGGATTCCCATGGAGTTTGTCACCCTTTTATAGTTTAAGATAAATACAATAAAAGGAAAGCAATTGAACTGTGGTTTTCTATTTTATTTTTCAAGTCTGACAAAGGCCTCGAGTGAAAGTCTATAGCTTTAACATCCATTCTCACCTTTGTGTCCCCTTGACCTAATGTCTTATCTACCCAATATTCCAACTGCCTGCCTAAACCACAGGTAGGCTTTGACACCATTTTATCGTTACAACAAAGCCAACGAGTTGGCAAAGAAGAATACAGAGGTAATACAGTTAAGTTGCACATGGCCATTGGGGCTTGGTCAAGCCAGCTGGCATTTCCGATCACTTGAGTTTCTTGGTCTAGAAGTTGCGATTGGCACCTACAGTTCTGCAAGAGTCCCAATCCACAAAATACTTAAGGTGGGTTGTTTGTTTTTTTAATTAAAAAAAAAAAGAAAAAGGAAAAAAGAAAAAAAAAGTTACTTTTATTGTCAGTTCTACCTAAACATGTCAAGAAAAATACTATTTGTGCTCTAGGTCACTTTATAATCCTAGATACCTACCAGCTTATCTAAAAGCCCCTGAATACTGTATTTTGTCTGTTCATACAGACAAACACTGTTTTGCTCAAGCAAATAAAAATATATCCACTAGTAACACCTGATTGGTTTCATAGATCCATAGCTGAAACCCACAGGAATGTTAAAATAGTTACAATTAAGGAATTAAAATCTCAGTGATTTTGAAAACTGCCAGTTAGCCTGCAACATTAATCCAGAATCCAGCACTGCTTTTTAACAATTCAAAAAAGAAATGAGGTTGCTTGTGAAGGCCAGAGCTTTGGTGACAATAAGAACCAAATGTATAGATCTGTGGTTTGTCCAGACCTGAGCAGTTGCCCGAGCCTGGCGATCCTCTTTACTTGCAAGGCTTTATGGCTACAGCACATTCTTCATTCATTGCACTTATGACGGATATCTGGAAGAAAAGACAGACTGGTGAGCTCCAACCCATGCTAGAGGAAGCACTCCTAGAACTTACAGACATTTTAATACCTCTCCCATCTCTTTTGAGAAGAGTACAGATTAGGGGTTGACCTGCTGGAAACAGCTCCATGGAGAGGGACCTTGGAGTCACAGTGGGGAGCAAGTTATCCACGGGACAGCAATGTGCCCTTGTGGCCAACAATGCCAATGGTATCCTGGAGTGTATTAAGAGTGTGTCCAGCAGGTCAAGGGAGGTTCTCCTTCCCCTCTACCCTGCACTAGTAAGACCACACCTGGAGTATTGTGTCCAGTTCAAAAGGGACAGGGAAATACAAGAGAGTCCAACTCTCTGGACTGGAACATCTCTCTTATGAGGAAAGGCTGAGAGCCCTGGGGCTGTTTAGCCTGGAAAAGAGAAGCCTGAGAGGGGATTTTATTAATGTTTACAAATATCTGAAGGGGGGGTTGTCAAGTAAAAGGGTCCAGTCTCTTTTCAGTGGTGTCCTGTGATAGGACGAGGGGCAATGGTCACAAACTGGAACACAGGAAGTTCCACCTGAACATGAAGAAATTCTTTCCTGTCAGGGTGACAAGAGCCTGGAACAGGCTGCCCGGAGAGGTTGTGGAGTCTGCTTTCTAGAGACTTTCAAAACTTGTCTGGATGTGTTCTTGTGTGGCCTGCCCTGGGTGATCCTGCTCTGGCAGGGGGGTTGGCCTCAATGATTTCCAGAGGTCCCTTCCAACCCCTACCGTTCTGTGATTCTATGAAGGAAGTTGAAGCTGATGAAATTCAGTCATTAGAAGAATTCCCAATATCTGCCCTTCCCACTTTTCATGGAGAGATACAAATAGTCAATACCAGAATAGGACTTCTTCATTGTGTAATCAAGGGGAATTAACTTTAACTCCTGTCTGCCCTCTATCCTTACCTGCACATCTTCATTGGCATTGAATTTTCCTTCTATTTCTTTGCCCAGATCCCCTTCCGGCAACTTTAGATCCTCACGAACTTCACCGCTTTCCGTCAGCAGGGAGAGATACCCATCCTGAATGCCTATCAGCTGCAAAGAGAGGTTCACTTTTAGCAAGTTTAACACCAACAGTCACTAGCAGGCACTAGCTGAAGGTAAGCAGAAGGCAGTTAACTCTGCCTGTTACATTAATTCTTTAGTACCATGTTTGTAACAGTTAAGAACATAATTTAAGTCAATTTTTAACAACATTTGAGAGTTAGGGCAACTGTAGCACAAGCCAGCGTGCTATCAAGAACCACCAGAACCCCGCTGGTGGGGCACTGCACAACCCATCCTCGTGATTTAGAAAAGGTTCATGGGATCAGGTTTTTACATCTGTGAATTGGAAACAGCAACTGGAACGGTGTTCACCGTACAAAGACACAACAGTTGGACTGTACACTTCTAATGAATACATTGGGGATCATCCACCAAGCTCTGGACCACTTTTATGAATGCTGTTTGCAGCCTAACCAAAAGCCTAAGCTAAGGGGAACAATTATTTTGACTGAGCAGGTCAGGGACCTTGGAACACCTAACAATAAACCCAAAAAGCTGTCCTAACAAGTCTGATCAACAGCAATAACTTCAGTAGCAATAAGGACCCACAAACAAGAGCGAAAGCTCACCAAGATAACATAAAGCATCTCCCAGAAGGTCTGAACCCTATACTCTGGACTTTGGCAAATTACTTGGTATCAACTAAAGCCAGCTCCCAGGCAAGGAGCAGAAAGCATTGTAGCAAGTTAGAACTGGCATCAGGTCCTATTTAAGATTGTTTTGTTGATTCATCTACCCTGTGTAGGAATGAAATTGTAAGCGACAATATATGCTTAGATTCCAATTTACTTGAAGCAAAATCTTCATTATCCTTTAATCAGTAACAACTTGCAGCAGGGAGAACCCCTCTCCAGATTCAAAAGGATGCCAGTACCACAAAGAATAAAGGAGTGACCTCCCAACGTGAGCTAGAAAAACATGGTTCTGAATTACGTCTACTTAGTGTAATTTCTAAAGATTGCTGCTGTAACAGGAGGTTGTTAGTACAGTAAGCAGCTCCCCATCACTGAGCTCCAACTGTTTTAACAATTCAGTAAATGTGATGTCATGTCTAGACAGGCAGGTTACATGAATTCCAAAAACCAGTACTTTATTAATTGAGAGGCAGGTTTGGGATGAAGAGAATTTACTTGTGGCATTAGGAGTATAAAGCCTCTTAATGTGCTGGGAGGACACAGTGACTGCTAACTCACCTGGTAATCATTCCTCTTGATATTTGGAACATCCATGTTATGAGTCGATGGGCAAATATCTTCATATTTTTTACCAGTGAAGATATCAATACCAACCAAGTGGACCTGTAAGAGAAGTAACATCAGTTACTGCTGCTCCTGAAGAATCAGATGCCATCAGTATTGCTGGTACCACACAGTTTTCTAACAGATCCGGTGCAGTATCAGATTCTGTCCAGACCCTTTGCTTGTAGTATGAGAGCAGCCCAAGCATGAGGGAAAGCCTCTCACAGAATACTACAGAAACACTGTGTGGGAATGAAAATCAGCCACTGCTATCTCTGTAGTCTGTAGTTTTACAGCACCAGGTGAGAGCTCAGAGTATGTGGTGGCTAAGAAAATGTTTAGTTTGAGTTCTAGCTGTTCCGAGAAACACAAGCGTTGCTGACAATGTGAAGCTTAAGGGGAAAAGAAGAGGTGGTCAAGCACAAAGGTTAAAGCAGCTCCCACTTCACTTTATGTTAGCAGCAGCTGTCCTCTGCAGTTAGCGCTTGGATTACCAGTTCATAGCCTGCTCTTCTCAAGACCTTACACTCTCACAACTGTTTCAGTGTTTAAAAAAGCTGATCTGTCTAATAAAACAAGACATTAAAAAAAGCAAGGGGAGGCAGAAAGGTAAAAACAGGCAAGAGCTTGGTATAGCTTTGACAAAGCCTAAATACTGATATCCCCATATCATACAAGGTTGTGGGAACACTAAGTAGTCTGTGCTTAATCACAGAATTATAGAAGGGTTTGGGTTGGGAGGGACCTTTCAGGGTCATCTAGTCCAACCCCCCTGCAGGGAGCAGGGACATCTGCAACTTGAGCAGGTTGCTCAGAGCCTCGGCCAACCTCCCCTGGAATGGTTCCAGGGATGGGGAATCGACCACCCCTCTGGTCACCACCTCTGTTCTAAAAAATGTCTTCCTAAAATATTTCTAAATATTTCTTTTTAAATCTCCCCTCTTTTAGTTTAAAACCATGACCCCTTGTCTTGTTGCAATAAACCCTGATAAAAAGTCCCCCCTTCCTTTCTTGCAGGCTCCCTTTAAGTATTGAAAGGCCACAATAAGGCCTCTCCAGAGCCTTCTCTTCTCCAGGCTGAACAACCCCAACTCTCTCAGTCCTTCTTCATAGGAGAGGTGCTCCAGCTTGTAATAGGTCTCTAAATTCTAATATACCCACCATAAAGAGTTTCTGAGTGAATGGAGGGGGAGCCTAACCTCGGTCAAAGCTCTGGACAGCTGCATAAACCAACTGCTCAGGCAGCAGGACTGCAGCCCCAGCCAGGAGCCTCAGAATGTTCCTGCTGGGACACAGGAGGGGGAAGGTACTCCTCACTCAGCACTGAAAAAAGGAAAGCAGCAGCGAGAGAAGCCAGCAAAACAGGGCCAAAGCAGGTCCACTGGGCTCCTCTAGATTACGCAACAGAAGATGGGCCCTTCTAGCAAGCACTCCCCAGTTGAGCACTGCGATAGTGAAAGTCTGCTGGCACAGGCAGGCACCAAAGTGCTCTGGTGGGTAGCGACAGCACAACCCAACCACGCCCTAGTGATTTCATCAGCCCCCCCTTCCGGAATTCACCCTACCCCCACCGCAGAAACCGGTTTTATCACTATCAGCGTTAAAACTTTTTAACAAGTTGGGAGAACAAAAAAAAAAACCCAACCCAACCCAAATCCCTGTTCTGAATGCTTTCTGCCACTGGAAACCCTTGGAATGAAGGGACACGTGAGACAGCGCTGCGAGAAAAAGCCAAGGCAGGACACAGAAGACTCTCCAAATGGAAGGCTACACCCTTCCCCGCAGGCCGCCCAGCAGGGATGCTGCTCCGGGAGCCGCGGGAGCACCCACTGCGGGGCCGGGCCACAGACTGGAGCTCGCCGAGCCCGCTCACCTTGGCGTGGCCGTGCTTGCCCGTCTTGGAGGTGGACATCTCCACGATCTTGCAGGGGCGGCCCTTGAGCACCACGAAGCCGTTCTTGCGCAGCGCCGAGCACTGCATGGGGTACGTTGAGGAGGCGCCGGCATCGCCCGTGGTGAAGTCGAGCTCGTCGGCCATGGCGGTGGGGTGGGGGGGGTGCTGGCGGCGGGGGCTACAGACAAGCGAGAGCGTCGGGCACGGCGCGAAGGGCCGCGACTAATGGAGCGGGACCAAACCACCTCCCCACGGCGGGAGCAGCGCGATGGCGGCGCTCCAGGGCCGGGCCGGGCCGGGCCAGGCCCGCCTCACTCCGCCACACGTGCCCGGCGGGCGCGGAGCCGCCACGTGCCGAGTCCCCCCAGTCTCCCTACCTCTCCCTCCGCCCCGGTATCGGCGGCCCCCGGCCCCGGGCTCACCCCACCACCACCACCACCACCACCACTTCCCCGTCCCCTCGGCCCAGCAGCGCGTCGCGCCCGGGCGCTGGCCCCGCGCGGCGCCGCGGACCGCACTTCCCACAAAATTAAGGGTCAAACAAAATTTCAGATAACACTACTTCAAGTGTCCCTCACATAATGCATAATAACAT
>WUAM01000160.1:12605369-12627856 GCA_024336885.1 Actenoides hombroni
GCCAAGTTGCCCCCCCTGTATTCCTAGGGCACCTCCACCCAAACGCCCCCAAATGCATGTGGGGAGGCAGGGTCTGGCCGTGTTCCTCATGCCCCCCGCCCCCACACAGCCCCCCGGGGCCTTAGCGCCTTGTCCCCGCTGCACACGCATGTCCCGGCGTGCGCACACGCGTGTTGTTTGTCCCTGCCCCGCCCCGGCAGGTCGGGACACGCGGCTCCTTAAACAGCATCGGCTCCGCCCGGACACATGACCCCCTCCCCCGCGTGTGTGTGTGCACCAGGACGTGACCCAGCTCCGCACGAACACGAGCGCGCGTGTCAGAGCGTGACCAGGGTACGCACTAACACGCGTGTGCATGCGCCCAGACAGATACTGGAACCTGTGTTCACACGTGTGTGCACTGTGACATGACCGGGGCCCGCGTTCACGTGTGTGTGCGCTGTGACATGACCAGGGTCTGTGTTCACGCGTGTGTGCACTGTGATATGACCAGGGCCTTTACTCACACGTTTGTGCACCGGGACACGGACGGAGCCTGTGTTCGCATGTATGTGCACCAGGACATCACCAGGGCCCGTGTTCACACGCGTGTGCACCAGGACACGTGACCGGGCCCGCGTTCACACGCGCGACCCCCCCCATCCCGCTGCACGCTCAGGCCCCGCCCCCAGCCCCGCCCCTTCCCGCTCGGAGGGGGGCGTGTCCTGCCACGAAGGGGGCGTGTCCTTCGAGCGTCGCAGCCAATGGGGACGCGCTTCCGCCGCGGGCGGGTATAAGGGCGGGCGGGCGGCGGGGGTCGTGGGTTCGAGTCCCGGCGCCGCCCGTTTCTTCCGCTGCCGGCGCGGCCGCGTGTGCGCGGGGATGGAGCCGCCGTTCTTCCGCCCCGCGCCGTTCCCGGCTGGATTCTGCCGCCCCGAACCCGACTACGGGGTTTTACCGGGGTCGTTACCCCCTGGTCCCCCCCACCCCGAACCTTTCCGTGGGCTCAAACCGACTCCGTGTCCCGACGGCGGTTTCTTCGGCACCGGCACCGGGACCGGCGGCTTTTTCTACCCCGGTCCAGGGGATCGCGACGGTTTCACCGGCAGCTTCGCGCAGGCGTTGGACGAGTTACACCAACCGGGACCGCCCAACGTGACGCTGCCGGAGGCGCCGGGATTGACGGCGGGAACGGGGGGACCTTTCCCGGGGGTCCCCGGTACGGCCCCGGTAACGGAAACGGCGGAAACGGTCCCGGATTCCCCGGAACGGCTACAAGCGGAACGGCGGCGGCTTCGTAACCGGCTAGCGGCGAGTCGGTGCCGGCGGAGGAAATTAGAACGGATCGCCCGGTTGGAACAACGGGTCCGGGGGCTCCGGGCTCAGAACGCGGCGTTGGCGGCGGCGGCCGCCGGGCTCCGGGCTCAGGTTCGGCGGCTCCGGGGCTCCGTCCGTGATCACGCCGGTTCCGGGTGTCCCCTGCCCCCCGGGGCCGCCCTCGGCCCCCCGGGCTGCGCCCCCCCCCCCCCCCCGACCCCCCCCGCCCCCCCCCCCCCCGCCGCTGCCATCTTGGCGCCGGGCAGTCTGAGGCGCCCGAGGGCGCTGAGGAGCGGCCGGAGAAGCGTGGAGTCAGTGGTAGAATCGCTTGGGTTGGAAGACACCTTTAAGATGATCGATTCCAAGCGTTAACCCAGCGCTGCCAGCGCACCACTAAACTGTGTCCCTCGGCACCAAATCTCCGCGGCTTTTAAATCCCCCCAGCGAGGGGGACTCCACCACTACCCTGGGCAGCCTGGGCCAGAAACTTTTCCGAACGAATCGGAGAAGACATGGGCGTTTCCAAAGCCTGGCAGGAGAAGGCTTCCCTTACCCCTTCCAGACAGCTTGTCTAGACCATGTTTTTCCCAAGAAAGGTTGGACCGAATGATCCTTGAGGTCCCTTCCAACCTGGTGTCCTTTGATTCCTTGTGAGATGTGCTTTACTGCCAGCACAAAGCTCATTTGTCCACTTAAATGTTTTCCCCTTTCAGAATAATCGAAAACAAGAGCTTTTGGCAACGGCACCGTAATCAGTCAAAAGGGCCTGAACCTGCCAAGAAGAGGCGGTGGAAGCTTGTCTTCACCAATGGACGTGAGGCTCAGCTGGCTCCAGCCCTTCCCCATCCCTACAGTGCTAATGGCACAGCCCTCAGTAGCCTCAGGTGTCCACCCACTGACCTGTCTGAGGAGAAATGCGTGGCGATGAACAGAGCCATGAAGCCAGGCAGATGGATCCCAAGCAAAACAAGTTATTTTTGTTAAACTCTCCAAGTCAGATGCCGTAATACTTCTAGCTGTTTGAGCAAATTCACCTGACAACAGTTCTGTGGAGCTGCTGGTGGATGGGCCCTGGCCCTGCAGGGTGCTGTGTGGATCACCTACAAACTCCAGACAAACAGAAAAATGCAGAAATTCAGTGGCATGTGTGGCAGCATCAGCAGAGCTGGTCTCTGCCATCAGCACCATGAGCTGCAATGTGTTGCCCTACAACTTCTGCCCCGAGATCCTGACTTTGTCAGCTATGTGCTAATGGCCTTTCTACACGAATCATGTTTAATGTCACATTTTAAAATGGGTCATCATGGGGTCTCTTATTTAATTCACGTTAAGTCGTGTGATCTGTTCGTCTGTGGTCCCACTCTGGGTTACATAGATCCCACTCCAAACTATATAATGTGTGCCCAAGGAAGTAGGTTTGGCTTTCACTTACACAGGGCCTCTTTGTAACGCTCTAGCAGGTGGAGATGGTGGCTCTTTTGTGCTCCTGGGGTTTCAGTGGATGCTGCCTCACCCAGCCCCCTCAGAGATGATTCACTTTACCCTGGGGAACTGCCCGTTTTTCTTCTGTGTCAGTTGATAAGCAGAGTCTGGGGCCTCCTGTTAAGTGTTTTTACAAGTGCAGTGTGTATTTGTTTACCTGGAAGTGTATGACTAGTTGCAGGTGCTCTAGGGCTTTTTTCTTCTAATGAAATCCTTTGTGAACTACCAACTGTTCTGAACCCAAACTGGAGCAGGCTGGGGCTAAGCAGTGCTGATAATTCTTTTTCTCAAGGATCATTATGCATTTGGTTGATTTTCCACACTTAACAAGTTCATTTTAGATGGCTTGAGAGATCTTCTGGACTAAATCAAGTCTTTTTTACTGAAGTGTAGCTGTAGATGATATTTATTTTTGAGACACAAAACAAACATTCCAAGACAGCCTTTCTTTGAGATTCAACAAGAAAGCTGGAAATCAGCTCCATCAGTCATTGCTTGCAGGCATTGTTCCTTTGTGGGGATCAACTTGTTTTCTCAAGTGTGCTTCTTGATAGTACTAATGTGATTATCCCACTTTTCTATAGAAACAGCAATTTGATTTCAAAGCATATTTGTAAATTCCATGGTCTTTTACATTTCAATGTATTGCCTTTCCAGTGTGGCACAGCTGGATCACACACATCTCTTTTACTTTGAGCAGACTCGGTATGTTATCAAGCTTTGAATCCTAGAATGGTTTGGGTTGGAAGGGACCTGAAAGATGATCTAGCTCCAACCCCCCTGCCATGGGCAGGGACATCTTCCACTAGAGAAGGTTGCTCAAAGCCCCGTCCAGCCTAGCCTTGAACACTTCCAGGGAGGGGGCACTGACAACTTCTCTGGTGGTTTTCTTTTCGTTCTCCTATCCAAGTGTTTATATGAACTGCATTGCAGAAGTGATCAGGGATTAGAAAACTTTTGAAAGGTTTAAAGTGATGGAGTTGTGTCTGTTATCAGTTATGTTCTGAAAACGTAACTGAGAAACACCTGACAGCCTCATTAAAGCCTAGACTCAAGAGTATGAGTTCCAGCCAGCGCTGGAGTAATCATTCCACCTTGTTTCCAGCAAACCCACTGGAATGCAGGAGGTGGTGTTTACACTGACATGAGCTGTGGGTGCAGCCCAGCTTACTCCGTTTCCTTGCTCCACCAGCTTGCCTGGTGCATTTGCTGACTTCTGAGAGACATCTCGCTGAGGAACATGGCAGAGGGCAGCCATGTCCTGGGATGTCTGGGGTGGTGGCCTGGGTGCCCAGAGGACAGAAGGGGGTGCCGGAGGACAACCCAGCAGGCTAGCTGAGAGAGAGTCAGTCACAGAGTGGCAGTGAGTGGTTTACCCGGCCTTGCTCCCTTTGACGCTGGGAGAGCGCCATGGGAAAGCAGAGGGAGGCTCATTCAGCAAGACTTGTTTGGGTCACAAGGTGGGACGTAACAGGTCATGACCAAAACAGCGTAAACAACCCTGTTCCAACCTGAGCAAGCGTCTCTGTTTCAGCTGCTGAGCTGTCTTACCTGGGATCCCACTAACGTGTCCTGACTGTCAGGGGTTAGGGTTCACACAGCCTCAAGCAGGAGGACATGCGAGAGGCTGGGGATCCTCACCTCCACAGGACAGTGCCACGCTCAGCAGATCCTCTGAGCTCCTACATGCAATCTCTCTGGGCAGCATGAACCAGATGAAAGAGGATCTGCAGTCACCTTGCTATAGGCAGCCCATGCTGCTCCAGGCACTGCTTTCATCCTGCCATTCACCTTCTGCTTCCTACGGAGAACGAAAGCGGTGCCAGTGACTCAGTCTCAAAAGGAAGCCAGGCTCTCTTCAGTGGTGCCCAGCAACAGGAAAGGGGACAATGAGCACAAACAGGAACACAGGAAGTTCCATCTGAACATGAGGAAAAACTTACCCATGAGGGTGCCAGAGCCTGGCCTTGGCAGGTTGTGGAGTCACCTTCTCTGGAGAGATTCAAAATCCACCTGGACAGTGCAATCCTGGGCACGCTGCTGGAGCAGGGGGGTTGGATGAGATGATTTCCAGAGGTCCCTTCCAAACCCACCAATCTGTGATTTGCATCGGCCTCAAGAAAGGAATTCTGGGCTGCTGGGTGGTTCCTACAGTCTTAGGGGCTGCACACCCTGGGACACTTAAAACCTACTGCAGTGCTGCCTCTGCCTGCTCCATGGTCACTGGGACCTTTCTGTGGTCCATGCCACCATCCAGCTGGGCAAACATGGTCGGGTGAGGTGTGTGCACACCACCACGCCGTCTGAATCACACACACACTGGAGATCAGTGGCAACAGTGTGGGGACATCAAGTGAGAACCACCTGTAACTCCTACTAGGAAGAGGGAAGGCAGGTGGTACCTCTGGCTGTTCCCTCCTCCTGGGGTTGCTGGTGCTGGTACTGGTACAGCGATATCTCACCTGCAGAGTGCTGGGCCCTGATGCTTTTCACAGCCGTGAGAGCCGCTCGCTCTCCTGAACAGAACACAGGGAGGCAAAACCACGAGGCACTACCCAAACCTCAGCTCTGCAGTTACATCTGCAGCCTGTAAAATTTAAGGATGCTGATCTACAGCCAGGATTTATCGCCAGGAAGGAGATTCCTTCCCTTCCAGCACAGCTATTCCAGCCCTGCCTCTGGGTAACACTTGCCAGTGTTGCTTCAGGATTTAGTGCAGCACTGGAGCACAGGCTCAGTTAAATTAAATCTCACACTTACACATGCTGCTGGATCCAGACCTGCTGTGATGCCACAGCCTTGTAACTCCTCAGCTCTCATAGATTCCAGTGAAAGACAAGGACATTGGGCACCTCAGAAAACTCATCGTACCTCAAAGGCTTGGCTCCTGCTTGTGTAGTACTTGGTTCAGCTTCATCCTCATCAGCTGTTTCACCCCAGAGGTGGAGGGTAGCACTTCTCGGTGATGAACAACAAGCTGAAGTGAGGCAGAAAAATCTGTGATAAATTAGTGTGAGAAGTGTTAATGGGGCCAAATGTCCCGAGTTGATTGGATTAGGGAAGTCAAACTAATTTTAAAATCATGCCTGGAGAGTGGGAAACTGGATATTGTTACCCATTTATCTGACACAACAGAGGAGTCTTAATGGGTATCATCTCGGCACTCTGGGAAAACACTGTCAAAGCTCTTGCTGACAAGGTGCTTTCTCAGGGATTATTAATTATATTGCATTATTAGCTAACCACGGTCTGAGAACACATCTCACATGTTAACTAAAGTGCAACGTCCATTTAGCTAATAAGTATGACTCAGTCTTTTAAATTTTCTTAATGATTAGCAACTTAGTAAAACTGTTACACCGAGAGATTAAAAACAAAGCTTGAACAAGCTGTGTCTCAAGAACAAGTTTGAACTGGAACTCGTGTGTAGCGAGGACAGATAAAGTGTACCTTCCTAATTACCAGCCTGATGTGACAAGATGAAGGTAAACATATCTGCAGATTTAACCGACTCGTGTGACCCCTTCCTGCATCGTCATACATGGTAAAAGTACACTGGTGATAGTTCAGAGTAGCAACTTGACCCTTCCACCGCAGCTCTGGTGTGGACAGGGGTTGCTGCAGCTTTCACCAGTGCCAAGCTCTGCCCCTCTGGTCCCAGGCTGCGGCCTGCTCTGCTGCAACCATGAGCAGAATTGATTTGAAACATCCTGGGATAAGCAAAGCATCATCTCCAGGGGAATATACAAATAAATGAAATGCCAACAGCAAATTGCACAAAGGCACATTGTCCAGTTGTGGCCCAAGAAGGTCAGAGAGGTTCCCCGTGGGGAGGTCCCAGCCTGGAAGGAGAAGACTGCCTTCCCTGCAAGGAAGCACAGCCTGAAACTCGGCACCAACCGAGCGCAGGGTGCGTCTTGTTAGCTTGCAGGATTCACAGAGTGCTGGCAGCAGACCGGGGAAGAAAATCATTTATTGGCATGTGATGTCTGCTTGCTCTGAGACTCCTGCTTCAAACTCCATGGTCTTTACTATAGCTCAGCTAAAAGCTTCCCAGAGGTGGGGCATGAAAGGAGGAGAGAAAGCCTGATCAAACACACATACTGCATTCTGCTGACAACCGTTTTACAGAGTCCTTTTACTGAAGTGCCTCTGAAGCCCCAGGCAGATCTGTTGGGAAGGTCAGGGATACAGCTGTGGGTGAGGTTAGTGCTGGGGGCTCTGTTAAACTGGTACAAGTGCTGCACTCCAGTCATCGGACCAGGCTCTGTCATCATTCACCTGGTAACCACCGGAAAAGAGAGACTGGCTGCTCAGAGTGTTGCTAAATGACCCCTCCCTGCTGAGTCACTGACAGTGTCACTGACTGATGCCCCTCAGGCATTAGGACAAAGCTCAGCAGAAGTTTAGCGAAGCAGTTTTGGATGGGTTTTCTCATATTAAGTCACCTTTATGACTGTTGTTTGGCTATAGCTTGAGCTGCCCTGTTTATTTAGGCTGTCTGGCTCACAAGGACCAAGTGGGGGTCTCCAGGACCCTGGTGCCAGCACCTTCCCTGCCACCCTGCCTTTGCTGTCCTGTCCTTCCATTCCTGGAAGGAATCCAGCCTGCCTCTGCCCTCAGAGCAGGATCAAATCTGTCTTGAACCCCATCTCTCCCCAAATACTCCTTGTGCCTAGAGAGACCCCATCACCAAGTGTTTAAGCTGCACCAGTGTCCATAGAAGCAGAGATGTGTTCTACAGTGGGCTTTTACAGGTGGGTGGTGGGGATGGTTGGGCTTAGACACTGGCACATGTCCAGTGAGGATTCATCCTGATGCAGACCCAGCTCCTGACAGCTCCCACCAGCTCCAGTGCTGCCTCCCAATTCCCCAGTCTCACCTCTGGACCATGCATTTCAAAGAGATTTAGCTGAGGGCTTGCACAGCAACTACCACCCATGGAGCAAATGTGTCCTGCCAGGAAAATACCTCCCATCTGGAGTTGGACGTATGTCTGAGATGTACAGAGAGAAAAAGAAAACAACAGCACAAGCCAACACATGCTGTAGATGTTGTTCATTGTCACTTTATGTAACAGACATAGACAACAGTACTGAAAGCAAGAACCCATCTTTTTTTTTTTTTTTTTCCTTTTTTTTTTACATTCAGTCAATCCATTATAGTATTTAACTAACTGCAGCAGACACCATGGAGAGCTTCTGAGCCTGCCATCTCAGCTGGTCTCACCTGAGGAGACCTGTTTGCAGCATGCAAACTGACAGTTCGACCCAGAGCCTGTGCCCCAGCTCTGCCGCTCTCTTCTGTGCACCCCAGTTCCCACATGCCCTGTGTCAGTCCCAGGTCCCCCACCGCTGTAGCACGTGACAGCATTGACCCAGTTCTCCTCTAGTTAAATCCCAGCAGTCACTCCAGGAAAGCCTTTGGTGTAATTTTAGTGTTTCAGTGCACACAGTGGGGCCAGACACTTTTCCTGAGGGACCTTGTGGCTAAACTTCCACCCACTTGGAAAGGACCAGAATTTGCTTTAGGGTCTTAATACCAAGAGAGTAAAGTCTACAGAGGAAAGAAGTTCAGGCACATGGAAAGGAGCATGAACCTTCCCTAAAACCAACCCCTCCGCAGCAGCCTACGATCCTCCTTGGCCCATCTCTTCCCATACTTTTCCCTGTGTTTCATCCTCTGTTACATTACGTTCACTGCTTCACTGGCAGTCATGACAAGCTCACAGTGACCAAGCAATGCTGGTTTGTCATCTCTAAATAAATAATGGGTTTCTACCCTGAGAAAGTTGCTAGAAAGTAACCTGGTATCACAACAAGGAACAAACAAATCTTAAAAGTCAAGCAAACAGAGAGCAAGCTTTACAATGATTCCAACACATCCCCCCAAAAGAGAAGAAAAATCCTCTTAGTTTGATTTTGTCACATAAAAATATCTCATAAAGAAGCAAAACAAGAACAAACAAGGCTATAGGAACAACATGATCTCCTGCTTGCATGCTGCCTTGGCTGAAGCACATGCAGCCAGCAGACCTGTACATGGTGCAAAGTGGGGGTCAGATCAGTGGGGGACCTTCCAGCTAATGCTGCAATGCTCATTTCCCCGTTGGGCTGTCGTTAATTGTTATGGAACGGACAGTCCAAGGCCTCGGCTGATGCTGGAGCCTGTGGGTCTAAGCACTGTATGAAATGAAGGGAAGGCAGATGCAGAGGGGGGGAAGGAGGAGCAGCCAGGGGAGGTGACCTAGCGATGGTCACACCATGGGAGGGGAAGGATGGCAGCAGGACTTGAGTCTCCTGACCTAGGGGCTGGGATTGCCCAGGCCCCATTGTGTGGTCAGTGATGCGCTGCTATTCCTTGTGCTGCGGCAGGGATAAGGGAGGGAGGAGAGGCTCCCAGGGAGGAAAGAGGGGCTAAAGAGTCCAGCTGAAACAAAAGAAAAAGAATACACAGCAGCCCAGCCAGAGTTTCTAAGATTCTCCTAAAAAATTCTGTGACTTCAGAAATCCTTATAAGATTGGACAGCATTTCCATAGTGCATGGATAGAAGAGCAAGTGAGGTGCATCCCGACCGATTCAGGTGGGACCCACCTTCTTGCACCGCACAGGCAGGAGTAAGGCTTGGGCTGTTTCCCTTTGCACCTCGGGTGATCAGTGCTGCGTGCTGGTTGCAGAGCTGCACTGGCAGCTGGTTTCTCAAGGTGTCGGATCACTCGGCAGAAGGAAGCAGCAAGGGGAAAACATGAGGCTACAACATCAGCCAACCACTCTTTTCTTCATCCCAGCTGAGTGAAGGCCCTGCTCAATGTAATGCTTTGCCAACAGTAAGATCATTGTCGCAGCAGGCTCTTCCAGTGGGACATGGAGACACACTTGTAACACATGCCTCCCGTCCTTTCCCTGGCTCTTCCCACAGCCCACTTGTACCAAGTATTTCAGAGTCAAACACCAGCTTAGCATCTGAGGCTCGGAGGTGTGAGCTGCAGCAGCCAGAAGGCAGCTGGTGGATGGGTCCTCCTGGTCTGCCAGCTACAAGTCTTTTTCGAAATGAGACTTTTGCCCAACGCTCCTCCTGTAGCACCTGAAGGAGGTCCACGCTTAGGCCCTCCTTTCTGGGTGCATGGCGCTGTCTATGCCTCCTCTCTGCCTCGCAAGACTTCCAGCTCAGTCATGGCTTTGGCCGGGAGCTTTTTGCGGCGGAACACTGCTGCGATCTCCTCAAAGGACTTTCCTTTTGTCTCGGGAACTTTGAAGTATGCAAACAGAAAGAAGACTAGAAGCAGAGCCGCGAAGATCGCAAACACGTATGGTCCACACAGATCCTGCAGTGGGGGAAATGAGAACAGGGGACACCACCATCAGCACTGCGGGGATGGCTTCCCCTTCCTACCCTGGCTGGATAAGGTGCCTAGTGGGGCTTGGGGATGGAGATCTGGGAGACACGTCCATGTCCTGCGGGGCTGCTCTGGGAGCCCAGCAATCGGGTTGTGTCAGTCATTTATTTGTACGTTTCTAGAGGGAGCTCTTACCGCTATGTACTGGAAACACATTCCCACAATGAAGTTGCAGGCCCAGTTGCAGAAGCCGGCGACGGCGATGGCGGCGGGTCGCGGGCCTTGGCTGAACAGTTCGGCCACAATAAACCAGGGGATGGGCCCGGGCCCGACTTCAAAGAAGATGACGAAGAGGAAGATCGCAACCATGCTGACATAGCTCATCCAGGCAAACTGGCTCTGCAAGAGGGTGTGCTTCGTGTTACAGTCCCAGCACAACTCTCATTAATTATCACTAATTACTTTAATTAGGCTTCTTTTTCAGAAATTTCTTTCTATTCAAACAAGTGGGGACTGGACATGAATAATTACACCTTTAAACTCTGGTGCTGGGTGCTGACTGGGTAGATGGTGCCAGTGTTGCCAGTTGCAGAGGGATGTTGGAGCTCCCAGCTGTCAGCTCAGCTGTACTTTTGAGCCCTCACCTTGCCTACAGCATGACCAGGAAGAGGCAAAATGGTGTTGTCTTTAATAACCAGGGTGTTCAGTAAAGGAGGCCACCCCTTGTTTGGTCTTACGTCTTGACAGGGGCTTGCACCAGTGGTTTGGACTAACTTTGATGGGGGCTGGCTCCATCCTCTGGGTGTTCTGCTCCATGTCTCACAGCCTGATCACTCTCCTGGGTGTCAAGAGGAATAATTTGTCCTATTTTTTATGACAAGATGCTGTTTCCTTGCACCAAGCCAGGGAGATGTGGTTTGAGGGTTTAGGGCACACACTATTTGCATGTGGAGATAGGCCCTGGGATTTCTTAGCAGGCATGGGATTATGCTGTGGGAATAGGGTGGTTGCTCTGTAAGGAGCTGAGTTCGTCAGTGGGCTCAGGGAGGGGAGAGGGAACATGGGACACATGTCCTTTCTAGAAGCACTGGAGTATCTCAGGGGCCAAAGAGTGCAATGTCCTCAGGCACTGCTGTAACCAGAGATGGATCCAGCTGTGGACACTGTGAACTGTCCCTTCTAAGGACACATGTTTTCTGAACTTCTTTGAGAAGAACATACAAAACATTCGCTTTAGAGGGTGGTTTGTCTTCTCTTGTTTGCAAACCATGGAGAAAAAATGGACAGAAATTCTTACCAAGAGCACAAGTCCAACTGTCATGGCCACGGCGCTTATTAACATGCCCATCAAACCAGCCAGGAACAGGGACCGCCTGCCCGCCTTCTCCACCAGAAAGACCTGGAGAAACATGTGCAGCAGCTCAGTGTCCAGCACAGCTGCTCTTGGGAGGTTTGGTCATGTCCGTTAGCAATGAGCAACCTGTTCCCACTACCATACTGCACTCCTGCTCTTTTAGCTCTCATGATAGAGATTTATGTGCTGGTTTCCAAGTGTCAGAAGCTCTGCTGGTGGCTGTTAGGGAGCCAGACTGAGCAGCAGCTCTGCCAGGGACAAGGCAAAATCACATATACTCAGAGCTCATGCATTTCCAAGCTCTCAGGACTCCCCATGGCTCCTACATGTTTTGCTGACTATGGATTTTTTTTTTTCTTTTTCAGGAAGAATAAAGTTACTAGGTCTGCATTAGTTTGGAAGCAGACTTCAAAATGGAGCATGACACATCACAGGTCATTGCACCTTGTCTGCCCTAGGCAGGGATAGTTTTGTAGCAGCTGGAGTCGGGATTTTCCCTCCCATTGCTCCCAGGTAGCCCCAAGACTTATCTAGGTCTTTGTCAACTCATCTTGGTGTACTCCAGTCATCTCACACAAACTTTGACATCTAAGTCTGTACCAATTACTTTACCCAATGGGGAGATGTCAGTAACTCCAGAGAACAGCACAACCGGCCTGTCCTAAGGAGCTGTGCAGTAGCCTCTGAGGCTGCCTGCTCCTTCACCCCTTCTTGAAAGGACACCTTTGGTCATCAGCTCAACCTTTTCTGCCATTACACCGAGGGATTTATGCTTCCAAGAGCCCATCTCTTTCGCTGGAGGCAGTTCATCCTGCCAGCTCATGACATTGCAGAGGGCCAGCCTCTGCACTCCCTTCTCCCCTTGCCAAGGTCCACCTGGCTGGCAGTGCTTCTGCCTTTTGATCGGGGTCTGTCACTTATTGACAAATGAAGGTAATTTTTAAGTGTTCATGGCCAAAAGAAGCAAAGAGCAAATGCCCCAGGCTGCAAGTACCGCAGCCCCAGGGTGGAGATCAAACTGCCAGAGACCCTCCAAGCTGGAGAAAGACGTCTTCCAGCAACACACCTCTGTGCCTCATTTTGCAATAAATATCACATTTTCTCCTCCTTCTGACCTGTGATGGACTTCCTCTAAAGCAGGTTCACCCCAAGCCCTCCTATCTCATGCACGCTGGACTTAGATCTCTTGGAGCTGTGTATTTCTACCTTGCAGCTAGTTCTTCATCATGGTGGGTAAAAGTCCTTTGCTCACTAAGCCTCTCTAGAAATGTGAGGGAAATGGGCTTGGCATTTCCTCATCTTCTTCTTTAATGGCCACATTAAAAAAAGAATTGCCTGCTGATAGGAATCGTGTTAATACTCTCAGGAGAGAGACAAACAAAGGGAAAGGCTGTGAAAACAGAACCATCCTTTTATCTGTAGAGCATCCTGTAGAGCATCAGTACGCTGAGGATCAGTGCTAGATTACGTTTATGACTGTGGAGCAGCCTTTGGATATCACTCGCGCAGGTGCTCGGTACACATGGAAACCAGCTGGAGAGATAACAGCTAAGAGGGAGATCGTGAGCTGCTGGCTTCCCCAGCACCACCCTGATCCCCTGCCCGCTCCCCAAGGGGAAGAGTACCCGCAGAACTCCAGTCTCAAAGGCGACTTTTATTTTAGGGGGAAAATGCTGAGCTACCAGAGCTTCCCTGGATAGAGTTTTCACTCCATTTAGCAGTGCTGTTTGATAGCAACAAGCTGTTATTTCAAGGCTTGATTTTTCAAACGAGACTTGCCCAGGGAATCATTTTTCCCATAAGGGTGCGTGGGGTCAGCCCTGCAAAACTGCACATCCCAGCCCCAGCTCCCGCATAAAATCATGTTTCAACACCTCATTGTACCTTATGTGTTTTTGTAGTCTGGGGGCAGAAATATTTACTTACGGAGATAACAGTGAAGACCGTGTTCACCACTCCAACACCAATGGTTGCGTAAACTGGTTGGCCAACTCCAGCTCTCTCGAAAATGTTTGTGGAGTAGTAAAAGATCTATCAAAATACATTAGGATGAAGGATTAGGCAACAGGGCTGGTGAAACTTTTTGTTCTCTTGAGGGAAGAGTTGCACTTGCTTGGCTCAAATGTGAAGTAATTTAATTATGATGAGCTTTTCAACTTCTAATGGCTTGTTATAATAATTAAAGCTGCAACTTCCAAAGTGGCCTGAGGGAGTTAAAAATCCCATTGAAATTCCCCTCCTGAGCTACTGCATTTGCACATTTAAAACATGTAGTCCCCTGTTTAATCTTGAAAGCCAGATCACCAGCACCAAGCACTGGAGATGAGTAGCTCAATATGACGGCGTGTTACATGAATTTTAAAACATTCTCATGACATCAGAATGACTCAAATTTCTCCCTTCTCTCCAAGAATAAGGCGATTCCTGTCTGGTGGAAGTTAAGGGCAGGAGGTAAATGGGTGGCTGACCCTGTGGCTGGTGGATGGGGCGGAGCATGGCCTTGAGCTGGGGCAGCTGGGCCCTGTGGGTACTCAGCCCATCCCTGCATTCTCCTCTGCCTTGCCATGCAGAAATGCTCATAGCGTTTTGAAAGCCAATGGGACAGAGGCCTCAACCATTGTAAAATTGCCACCAGACTTTCAAAAATGTGAGTCTCGGCCAGTTTTGAGATGGGGGCTCTGTGCTTCTGGGTGTAGAGCGGCAGCTGGTTTCATACTGAACACCCTCGTACCCTTCTCCCCTCGTGACCTCCTGCAGCCTGGCTTGCTGGTGACATCTACCTCTAGCACCCATGGTGGTGGCTGAGGAGCAAGCCTTCTCTTCATCCCTACATGTCTTGAACAGAGCTGGCACTGCCTTTGCATGCTCAGCGTGGATTTCTTTAAAGGCAAATGTGTTTTGGAGACTCACCGCATTGATTCCTGAGAACTGCTGAGATATCTGCACCATCAGTGCCACGATGACAGCCTGCTTGTACTTTGAAGAGGTGAAAAGCTGCCTTATGGAGACTTTCTTCTCACTAGCTGCTTCTTGCTTTTCCTTTTCCATCTCAGCAATCTCTTTCATTGGGTCACAGTTTCCTCTGAGCCTTTTCAAACCTTAAGAAAAAAAAAGAAAAATCATCATTTTGTTTCCAATAAAAGTTAGAGTAAGGACAAGAGTCTCTCTAGCCAAAACTCAGGGTAAGCCAACCACAGCAGTGTCCTCTTGCTCTGAGGACTCCTATGGCACATCAAGCCCCCAAAGTGTGTCTGCTTGGTGAGGAGCAGCAGCATGTAAGTTCTGTGAAAACTCTGAGACACTGTGCCCAAGCCCTGTCCCTCAGCAATGCTTGTTAGTCCCATGCAAACATGTCTAAGTAGTTTGTGGTCCAGAGCTAATTTATACTTCAGAGCTTCTTAGCTCAGTTTCAGCTGAGCCGTACCATTGACTGCTCTTCTGGCAGAGATGGCTGGATCCAGCTAAGGAGGGCCATGCTGGAAGATCTGCAAGCAGTTGCAGTAACCACAGTGGATTTGCCATGTAGTTGCAAATAGCAGCAACGTGCATATATGCAAATGTCCAAAATCCCACTTGCAAATGGGCTCCATGGGCTGGAGCAACGATACCCAGTTATACATGTTTATATATGTGAGCCCTCAGCCACCTTTCCCTTCCGTGTTTAACACTATGTATAGTGTAAAACCAGTGCCAGACAAGCCCAGAATGTGTATCTTACTTTTTTTAGCTTCTTCCACCTTCCCCAGTTTGATGTAAAGGTATCGGGGGCTCTCGGGGCACAGTAAGAGCAGGAAGAACTGCAGGAGGGCAGCCACACCAGACAGACCAAGGAGCAGGGGCCACATCTCATCGTTGCCCAGGAGAAATTCTAGGCCAAGGACCTGGAATAATTGAGGCACATGTGAACTGGCTTATTTTACACCGTAGAAAATGAGAGCAATTGACCCCTGTGGCATTTTGAAGTGACAACCTGGAGGAAAACAAGAAGCAAATACCAATTCTCAGTCCTAACAATTTGATTACTTTAGTTGTGATGGACATTTACAAAGAGGGAATGAACAGATGGCTCAAAGTGTCATGAGCATGATTTTGGCTTACAGGTGCTGTGGGACAACCCTCTGCAAGCCTGTTCCTCACCCTGGGGTGACTTGGTCCTTCTTGGCACATGCCTCCAGCAGAGGACCTGTGCCTGGCCAGAACCATTGTGTAAACAGTTCAGCAAATACAGACATGCTGATGAAATGTTTTCTTTTCAGATCTTGCGCTTCTGGGGCTTTAGGGTATGGGGTTTTATGGGCATATATGGCCTAACCAACTCCACAAAAGGGCAGGGCATAGATGGAGGTGAGGAGTACTTGAGTACTTGCAGCCTTTGTCCTTCCACGAGTTGCAGAGCATGGTTTGTGTTCCCACAGCCAGTGAAGCCAGCAGGACCTACCTTGTGAGTGAGATGGTTTTTGCCCCACGGTCTGTCCATAGTTTTTGGCTGAATCAGATTAGATGAACTTTGTGGGTTACGTTAAGTTTTTCTGGATGTGTTGGTTTTTGGTACTTGATTTATGTGCTCATCTGTCACACGGCTGGAACTCCTGCCACAGTGGGCAACCTGTCAGGGACATTGGGCTCCCTACTTCTCTAATACAGCCATTTTTGAGTACCTGAATATCAGGGATCTAATGTTCAGGATCCAGCCTGACTCTGACAAGATGCTTACAAAAACTTCTTAGGGGAGGGGGGGGAATTGTTTGCAGAAGTACTTTCTATTTCATGAGAAGTTGTCTTTGTTAAGACCTCTCTGACTCAAGGCTAGAGCAGATTGCTTTGCACCAGCCTGCAGTTTTGGGGAGGAATGGCGCGCGGCACTGCAGGGTAACACCGGGGTACCGCTAATCTCTGAAATACCCTCTCTGGACTCGTGCGCTTTCCTTCTTACCTGGCTGATGAGGATACCTGTGACGATAGCAAGCTGGTGCAACGTCCCCAGTGCTCCTCGAAGGGCCGTGGGAGAGACCTCGCTGACATACATGGGCACGAGTCCGGAGGAGAGCCCTGCACCAAGCACACATGGGTGTCACCTCTTCTAAACCACAGCTCAGCAACCAGCAGAAACTGCTTCACAAATGGGAAGGGAGGATGGAGCCTGTGTGCTGCTTCCCACATCCCACCAAGCGTCCCGTGCCTGGCTGGGAACCACCTGCACCTTGGGAAGGTGCTTGGATATCCCCAGGTTCAGAGCCCCAAGCCAGGAAGCCTTTGCTCTTGACTACACACATACGAGCGCGGAGCAGAGATCGTCCTCTGGGAGAAGTTATCATGGAGCAAAGAGCTTTCTTAAAACTTGCCTTGTACCTTCAGAGCAAAGTATTGTATTTGCATACCAGTGACAGTGGAAATGAGCTGTTATTGCTATACTTATTCTAATATAATTCCATATTATTTGCCTGCTATCTTATCCTCGCTATGTACAGTGCTCTTTTACTATCTGCTAGACAGACTGTTGTCTAGGGAACCTGTTAAACAGCATGACTAATACTGTAACAACAGCCACCACCAACATTGAGCCTTGAGATACAGAGGAGGGTCTTGCTCTTTTCTAGGAGCTTTCTAGTTTAAAATAAACTGATTCCATGATAGAGCCAACCCAAACTGCTGGGAAAGATCCGGGATCAAGAAGGATAGGCATAGGAAGAAGAGGGAAACTGCCACCTGTGAAACCCCTTCTGAACTAGAGAAAAGAAAAAAAAAGATATTAAAAAATACAGGAAACTCTGAACTGCAGCCCTGGAGTACCCAGCAAGGGGCTGGTTTGCAGTGCTCGACCCCGCCTGGACTTACCGCAGTACAGCCCAGTGACCGCTCTCCCGGCGATGATGAGCATGTGAGACGGCCCGAATTTCGCCAGCCCCATGAGGAGGTTCCCGGTGATGGAGAGGACGTTCACCACCAGCATGGCTTTCACCCTGCAAGGCAGCAGCAGCACAGCTTGTTCTGGCACCTCTCTCGACCAAAGCAGCCCTCGCAATGTACGCTCAGAGCTATTAAGTGGCTTAATTGGCACTACAGGGAAAAAATTAATGATCGGAGGCACGGAAATATATTGGGCAGGGGTGCAATCAGAGTAGCTAAAAGTATATTATAGTATATTATATTATACATCCTGCTCCTCTCCCTTTTGCCATGGAAAGAAAGGGAGGAATTTAACGGTCCCTTCCAACCCAAAACATCCTATGATTCTAACTCAGAAGTTAATCAAGGCTGCTCATCATCTGCTTGTCTGAGCTGCTAAAAGTTGCAATAAAACGTCTGATTTATAATTGAGGATTTTAATAAGCCAGATCTCTCTGATGGCTGGAGCAGCATTTTGGAAGTTTGAGGGTTGGCTGGTTGTTTTTTTTTCCATTACATTGTGGAAAATAAATCAAATTTTATTTCTGTGGGGAGGAAAATGGTTCTAGGGAGAATATTACATGAAATGCTTGGGGCTGCAGCACACAAGGTCCTCTCACCTCCCCAGGCGGTCGCCGATCCACCCCACGGTGAAGGAGGAGAGCATGCCGCCGATGGCGAACACCGAGACGGAGAGGGACCAGTACATGGTGAGGATGTGCGAGGAGGTGGCAAGGTCCTCACCGGTGTCGGCTGGGAGTGCGAGTGTGCCCTCAGTGACATCCCAGGGCTCTGTGACATCCTCCCTGGAGGCATTGGTGGCATGTCTGTCCAGGGGGGCAATGCCCAGCACACGCCCATAGTGGGCTTCTATCACCTGTGACGGGCAAGGAGGAAAAATGCCATCAGCTCAATTCCATGACAACCCATACACACCTATTTTGGTTTGGTTTTTTTTTTTTATTCCTGCCTCAGGAAAAGCTTTTCATCACAGGATCCCCACACAGAGGTGAAAACTTGGGGTCCCCCACAGCTCCCCAGCACCTAGATCCCCAGTGGGAAGAGACCCTGAGGGCAGACGTGGAGCATCCCTGCATTATCCCACACAACCTCCCGGGGCCGGGTTGACCACAGTGTCCAGATTTAGCACCTGCAGAGAGGTGCCATCCCTTGGGCTGGGCACAGGGACTGTGTCGGGGATGGCACCACGACGTGCAAAGCCCCACTCCTTTCACTGAGGGGGTGGCAGCGGGGGGTCCTCACTGTTGTCTCACCCCACTGCCTTATCATAGGGGCTTTGTACTGCAGGAGATCATGCCTGGGGAAGGGACAGAGCCTTCCTGGTGGCTTCCGCAAGGGACAAACCAGACCTGTCTGCCTCGAAGCCCTCATCCCTTGGCTCCACATGGCTCGGGGGGGCTCGACTTACCTTCTGGGGGGCGTTAATGACACCCAGGCTGTAGCCATACTGGAAGAAGCCCAACACAGCGGTGAAGACAGAAAGGACCAGTGTTCCCGTGAGGTGCTGGGGGAGAAAGCAGAGAACAGCCTCACCCTGCTGTCCTAGTCCTGCCCAAATCTGGGGGGCTGCACCCCAGCTCTGTCCCAGGGCACCCTGCTAGCTGGTACAGCGGCACCCAGGGATGCTGCTGCACAGGGGCACTTTGAGTGGCTCCAACGAAGAAGAGAAAGGCCCGGAGGGTGGGCAGGATCAGGCCCTTGGGGCAGAGCAGCGTTGCCCCTGAAAGAGCGATGTGTGCTGGGGCGGCAGCAGCAGCAGCAGCACCGTGCCCTGTCCCATCCCCAGCACACAGGCAGAAGCAGAACAGCAGGGAAGCAAATGGCCAAGCTGGTGGGTTTTTTTCAGCAGTTCTGTTTCAAGTATTATTTCCTTTCATCACAGTTTAAATTGTCCGATGAGCTGACAGAGCTCTTAAAAATAAAGAATAATCCCTTGACCCCTTTGTTCAATATACAGACATCAAAGAGTAATTAATTAGGGGAAGGTATTTTTTTCCTGTTCTTGGGAAGCAATAAATGCCATTGCTCGGTGCTGGTCTCCTGCAGAAATTCTAGTGCAAAAACACCACCGAGCCACAGTTACCTTCTCTGCTTGAATTTTGCTTTTCTTGTCCATCTTGCAGCTCCTCCGCTGTCCTCCCGGGAGTGGTCACTGTCCTGGGCTGTGGAGCAAGGTGGGAGCTTGGGCAGGGAAGGAGGGGATGGAGGCAGCAAAACTGGCTGGTGATCTGAGAGATGGGACTATATCAGCTCTGGAGTTAATGAGAAACCCAAGCCTTCCATGCATTACTTGGCCACTGCTTGGCTCAGAGCAGCCACTACCAATCCCTGTGTTTTGGGGGACAAACAAAACAGCAGGAGACCCACAAAGACATAGAGTGGACCTGGGAAATTCAAATGATCCAGCTGAAAGGCTGGTTTGGGGCTGTCCATCAGTTAACCAGTCTGTGATGTGACACGCTAGGGACTTGGGGAACGTGCTACAGCTGATTTTGAGACATCCAACACCTTTCCTGGCTTCTGGGCTAGGTTTATGTGCTATGTTACAAACCTCCTGCTGAATTAGCAAGAAGAACCCTTTCCAGCATATGTAGTGAAGCAGCTAGAATATGACTAAGGGTGTTTTATTTAGATAGCACTTGGCACCTGCTTTAAAATATATTTATGTGTGTATATAACATACACAGCCAAACATATATAAATACAGATGTATACAGGTCCCTCTCTCTCTGTACATATGCCTAATGCTGGTACACACCTGTACGTGTGCATCTTGCGCCTTCAGAGGAGACAGCTGTGTGTGTATATGGAGATACAACACCTCAGAATTACCCAGAATATCCCAATAACATAGATTCTCATTAAAAAGCCCACAGCGGTGTGAGCTCGGAGCCTTTCAGCACTGCCAGCTGACTGCTGTGCTGTTGGGCACTGCTGATGCTGTCAGACACTACCGATGCTGCCAAATGTCGCAGCCCTTTGGCTCGGCTCCCTCGGTAATCGTGAACTTTGCACAGTGTCAAAAGCTGGCCTGAGCTGGTCTCCCACTGTCCTTGACGTCGCCAGGGAGAGGAGCTGCAGGGCCAGGGCGGCCAGTGGCATCCAAAGCTGGATGCTGACCTGCCAAAGTCTGAATCGTCCGAGAAGGTGATTAATGCCAGTTAATGCCATTACCTTCCAGATAAGTCCCTGATGGGTCAGCAGCCAAGCTGAATGATGTTCTCAGTCAGTCAGGCTTCACAAGGGTACAAAATATGCTGTCTACAGAGGAAGAGAAAAAAAAAACAACAACAAAAGATGAGTGTAAGACCACTAATCTTTGCACTGGTCTCCTCCAGTGAAGTAAAACTTTAACTGGAGGAGAAAAGTTCATTGCATTAATGCAGGCATTGATTCCAGCCACAGCACCTGCATTCCGCTCTTGGGCTGGTGTGGCTGTGAGGGGGAGGGCCCTGAGGCTGAGCTTTTTGAAGTTTTTCCCCAATATTTGTCCTTCCAGGTGAGATCTTTGCCCACCGCGTTTGTTTGCTTGCTGTGTGTGGATACCCAGGCATTTACAAACACTGTTTCTTTGCATTGTGGTTAAATGCCTCCACGCTGGGGGGCCTGGCAGGATGAGACAATTAACAGGCTGCTCAAGCTTGAGTCAGAAAACAAATGAGTGCCCTGACCTGATAGCCCAAACTGAAACCCTCAGGCACTGTGAAACTCCTGGCCACAACCCACGTCCCCCTCCAGGATCCCCATCCCACTGTGTGTGCCTGGCTGAGGGAGGATGATGCTTTTGCCCCCTACTCTTCCCAGCCCGCTGGAGGCAGTTCGAGGGGACAAAGGCCATCTCCATACCGAACAGAGAGAGCAGGGTGGCCTTTCCACGGCTTGTAGCCTGTCCTGTCCTCCCTGCTGCTGCTTACAGAGCAGAACCCTCCTGTAGTCCAGCTTCCTGGGGAGCAGGTGCCGAGTGTCTGGAGCAGTGATTGGGAGGCAACTCTCATGGAAGCCTTGGATGCCAAAGGCTGGAAGCCTCACAGCCACCAGCCTCCCTCAGCCAGGTCTGCTGGCAAAAGACATGAAGTTGTCCTGCCTCTAACCTCCCTTCAGAAAGTTGTAGAGAATGGAAAGGTCTCCCCTGAGCCTCCTTTCTCCAGAATAAACAACCCCAGGTCCCTCAACCACTCCTCATAAGACTTGTTCTCCAGACCCTTCCCCAGCTTCATCGCCCTTCTCTGAACATGCTCCAGCCCCTCAATGTCCTTCCGGGAGCGAGGAGCCCAAAACTGAACACAGTACTTGAGGTGCAGCCTCCCCATTGCCGAGTATAGGGGGATGCTCCCTGCTCTAGTCCTGCTGGCCACACTATTGCTGATCCAAGCCAGGATGCTGCTGGCCTTCTTGGCCACCTGGTCACACTGCTGGCTCATATTTAGGCAGCTGTCGCCCAACACCATTTCAGTATTTTCAGGACAGCAGCACACACCTCAGCCCTGGTCAGTGCTTTGCCCAGTGCCGTAGGGTTCTGTGGCTTTTCTCAAGGTCTCCCAGCAAGAAGCTGCTCCCAAGTGCTCTCACAGCTTCTCTTTGCCCGAGTGTACAAAATAAATGAGTGCCAGGAATCGCAAACAGCACCAGGTGCAGGGTCACTGCACCTTGTAGCATGAATCTCAACATTTTCTGATGGATGCCATTTACGTTATTTGCAAACAGCAGTGTTTGCATTATTGCTAATACTTCATTTTCATGTTAAAGCCTAAGAACTATGTATAATGTTGCTGCTGAGCACAATCCTCATGGTTATTGCCTACTGCTTGTTGTCTCTATTCCAAGTTGGTGTTGCTGAATCTAAAGCTATGTGATAAAAGCAACAGGTTGAAGTTTATGATTGCGTTTTGCTTTTGAACAATTAACCACTGTCACAGACCACTGGAAGGAATTAAAGATCCTATAAGGACAGTAAGGCTGTTTCTGTGTCTGAGGTCATTTGCACACCTTGTTTACTGCCCTTGGGTCATTCAGAGGCAGCCTTGATGGTAAAAAAAAAAAAAAAAAAAAGGAAAAAGGAAAGGAAAAAGGAAAGGAAAAAGGAAAGGAAAAAGGAAAGGAAAAAGGAAAGG
>WUAM01000160.1:12628042-12650060 GCA_024336885.1 Actenoides hombroni
GGTAGACAGGGACCTGTGGGAGGGGGGCCAGAAGAGCCCCAGCAATGCTGGGAGGGCTGGAACCCCTCTGCTGGGAGGCCAGGCTGGGAGAGTTGGGGGTGTTCAGGCTGGAGAAGAGAAGGCTCCGGGGAGACCTTCTTGCGGCCTTTTGGTACTTAAAGGGGCCTGTCAGAAAGATGGGGACAGACTTTTTAGCAGGGCCTGTTGCAACAGGACAACAAGAGGTAAGGTTTTAAACTAAAAGAAGGTAGATTTAGGCTAGATGAAAGGAAGACATTTTTTCAATGAGGGCAGCAAGACACTGGCCCAGGTTGCCCAGAGAGGTGGTTGATGCTCCATCCCCTGGAACCATTCCAGGTCATGTTGGACAAGGCTCTGAGCAACCTGCTCTAGTTGCAGATGTCCCTGCTCACTGCAGGGGGGTTGGACTAGACGACCTTGTAAGGTCCCTTCAACCCAAACCAGCCTATGATTCTATGAGGCTGTGGCTCTGCAGCATAACGCAGGCTGGCAAGAGGCACGTCAGAAGCTGGCACAAAAGGAACACACTGCATGTTCATTTTTTCTCTCTCTAGGCCCAGCAGCCAGGGCTACCCACAGGACAGGGTCTTCAGCCTGACAAAGCACATTTGAGAAGGAGAATTCGGTGCATTTACGGCACAGTTATAAAGATACCGGTGTGTTGGCCTTGTGCCCTTCCATCAAATGCCAGTGGCACTAAACCAAGGGAGTTTAATGGGGCTCCTCCCACCCTCCCAGCTCTGGGTGTTGCAACATCCCCAAGAAAAATTAGGAGGCAAAGCCAGCGAAGCTCTTCTGCAGCAGGTGGCGAGAGCAGAGGTGGGAAGCGGCAGCTCCGCAGCGGTACACCGGGCAGGGAGCAGATGTTGCAGGGACACAGTGGCTGCCATAGGCTTCCCACACCTTGAACCCCAGCCCTATGCCTGAGAACACCTCTGGTGGATCTCCTTAATGCAGCCATGCCCCAGGCCGGTGGCTTACTGTCCTGGGCACAGGCATGGGATGGCATGGAGGTCCCCCCATGCCTCCAGGAGTGGGCAGATTCAGTCCCTGCTGCTTCTTGCTGCCGGCCTACGGGACACTCACGTTGGGCCCAGTTATGTAGAGCCAGTGTCCAAACTGGTGCATGAGTGGCTCAGGCTCAGGTCAAGACAAGGAACTGCAGCATGACAACTTCAACCACTTCCAGCAACCAGCCCAGCTCTGGGGCCAGGGCTGGGGTCCACTTTGAGCACCCCCTTTCTGTCCCAAAACACATGACAAAATCAATCTCAAAACCAAGTGGTATTTTCTTTTGTTGCAAGGTGATAATGGAACAGGCCTGTAAACATTCAATTCCCATGAACAGCTGCTACAGCCTTACCTCTGAGCGCCTGTTACCTTGGGGATGGTACCCAGCACCTACCTCCCCAGGGTCTGCAGCATGCTGGGGGCAACCAGTGGCCTCGTCCCAGCTCCTGGGGTTTTTCTTTCATTTACCATGGAGGGTACGAGCTGTCCCTGAAGTCCATGCAATATTTCACAGCAACTCTGTAAATAATTGAATCTGCAATGGGCTCAAGTGACTTCTGCACACACAGATGTCATTTCTCTCTCTTCCTGAAGCACTGCTCAGCTGAACAAGTAAGTTTTTTCCCCCAGGTAAAAAATCCCAGAAACAGGTTTTTAAAAGGATCCCCCAGTTTCATTTCTTTAAACCCTAAAATTCAGTACTTTCTGATAGCATGGATCAACCACGAGCATATTTTACATACAGCAAAAGACAAGCACATCAAAGCTAGGAATATTTGAGGGGGAAAGCACGTCTTTATAAAAGTCATGGGTTGATTTTGTAGCAGAGCAGGAGTTTTCAGGTGGTGATTCTCTGTCAAGACATCCCTCAGCTGCTGCTCGCTGCCGGGCAGCATGGCAGGGCACACCCCATCCCCTGCACTCGTCCTGCCCAAACTCGCTGCCTTCCTGAGACTTTCCAGGGAAAGGGAATCACAACTAGGAGCCCTGAAAAGCTACTTTACCTCCATGACCTGCTAATGGTTAACACCCCAGGTTTTATTTACCGAAACATCAAAGGCATGGCTTAATGGTGAAGTTTTGTGTTTTACTGTGGTTGGCACCAGAAATGTGGTTGCTCTATGGTATGTCCATATACACACACCGTAAGACAAGACTGTGTTAATATTGGTTTCTCATGATTTTTGCTTCAAATGACTCTCACGATTTAAAAAAAATACATTCACAAACTACCTTATGTTTAAACACAACAATTCCCTTCTATTTCATCACAGTACTCAAAAACCCACAATAAAAATAACCCACAAAAAACCATCCAAAGCTAGGTCACTTCAAGGGGGACAAAAAAACCCAACCCCAAACCAGTTATTGGTTTGCAACGTAATAAAAAGCACTGGGCTTTATTTTATTTTAACTACAGTGAAAACATAAAGAACTGGTGGCAATCAGTATCCACGATGGGACTCGCAGGGGGCCTCAGTTCTAGTGTGGTGGCTTTAGAGCTGTCCCTATACTTTGCAGCATGCTTAGTCAGCCAGAGGGTGCCCAATAGGTGAAGAAGGCACCCCCAAAGCCCCTCTTGCCCATGGCCCTCTGGATGCTGTGTCCTGCCAGGAGTCCCACCACGAGCAATCCCAGCCGGTACCGAGCCGCAACGCCCTGCCCATGGGATGCTCTGGGTGAGGGCAGCCCATCCCTGCCGCCCCACAACGCCTCTTACCCTCCGTAAAGATTCAAGTTTGACCAAGACCTGTTGATGTAATCATTTTTTAATAAAGCCATCGTTACTGAGTACACCAAGATTGCCAGTTAAGCTCTCTATATGTCGCTGGAGGTAACAGCGCTGTGATCGACAGCGGAAAAAAAAAAGAAAAGAAACAAAACAAAAAAGAAACAAAACAAAAAACCCAACCCAAACAAAAAAACAAACCAAAACAAACCAACAAAACAAACCCCAACCAAAACGAGGTAGGTTAAAACCAGCAACACAGACCTTGTTATGCGACACCCCAACACCACAGGCGGCCATGCTTGCAGCTACTGAGAAAGAAAACCCCAGATACGCACCGAAAACGGAAATCAACTGAGCAGAGTTTATAAGGACACGATTCAACCCGAACTAAACACACACACACGGTTCGGCACAGATGTTCTCTTCCACTGTATGTTGGGTAATTCCTAGGGAGCGGAGGGGGTGGAAAACGAGGAAAGATTCAGACCCTCGGCCGAAGAAACCACACATATATATATTTTTCTAAGCTCTTTACAAGCCGAATCCGGCAACGCAGGGGACGAGCGGCTCGTTTCGTGGTCCCTGTCCCCGCACCGGCTGCCTCCGCACGCCAGCACCCGGCTCTGGGCTTCGGGGGGAGGGACGGGACGGGCACCCACAGCTCGCGCCGGCTTCGGCATCGGGGTCCGGCGCCCGCGGCATCCCGGGAGCCGTCTGCGGCCGCAAATCCCGGGGCTCCTCCGACCGCTCTGCGTCCTCTCCTCCGCCGATCCCCCGTCCCGGCGCCCGCGGGTAACCCCCTGGGTGGGCGGGCACCTCCGGAGCAACAACAAATGGCACCTCTGTCCCTATCAAGACACACCATTATGTGAAGATCCATATAGAAATATGGATTGACAGACTTGACAAAAATGGTAGCTGATTTTTATTAGTCTAAGGCTAGTAGTTTAGCCATTTAAAATCCATTTCCCAAAAGAGGGGAAAAAAACCTATTATTTTTGCTCTTCTTTAAAAATCCATTAAGCCGTTGCTGCCAAAAGCAACACGTAAATGTTGGTGAAGGCAAAAGATTCCTAAAATTACCCAGCTATATGGTTATGGCCTTCATCACAAAGATAAAAGGTACATTTATTGTGCTGTCTCTCACCAGATTTAATTGGTAACTTTACAACATACTATATATTTGATGCTAGCAGGCAGACAGAATTAAAACCAGACTTTTTGACACTGTTTCTTTCCCCGTTCTTACAAAGTAGGGGACAAAGAAAAAGTAAAATTAAAAAATAAAATAAAGGAAAACTCATAACCCACTATAACACAGCGTAATCAGGAGACCTCGGGGGGTCCAAGCGCGAAAGTCCATCCCTGCCCGCAGCCCGTGCCCCGGGGCTGGTGGCACTGGGGGAGCAGTGTTCCTCGGGGCCCTCGGCATCTGCCTCTACAGTGTTAGTCCATGTGTTTAATGTCCTTTAAATTAGAAATAATGCCATGGCGGTGAGTGCCAAGTGCTCCTCTGTTACCAGTTCATCATGGAGTTTCTGTTGAGGGTCATGAAAAACACTTGGCTGCTTCCTCCGGATCTCACCGAAGCAAAAAATACCTGTTTGGAAGCAAAAAACCATCACCCTATTAATAATTTTTATTATCATGAGAATAAGTCTGTCTCGGTGAGCAGGAAAAGCAGGAGCTGCCCCACACCCTGTGGTTTGCTCTGCCTAAACCTCCCTCCCCGCTCCTTTTCCCCAGCTGACAGGAGAAATTCTTTGTGGACCCGTTGCCCAGTTCTCAGCTTTCTGCAGAGCTCAAGGCCCTGAGCTAACCCACTCCAGACTTGGATCAAATTGAATCAATTATTAGTGAACAGAGTAATAAAACTTCTCTCACTATCACTACCAAAGAGAGCAAGGTTTAGAATGCCTTAAAAATACCAAGTTTATCACATTTTACTGCCACGACACCATTTATTATGCAATATTAATAAGCATCTGTCAGTGGTTTGGGTCTTGCTAAACATTAACCTTTTGGGTCAGTATCTGCCTCAGTGGGAAATAGTTTTCCTTGGTAAAGTTAGTCCTAGCATTCCAGCTGTTCCTGAAAGTAAAGCTCAGGGAAATGACTTTCCTTCAATATGCTCAAAGCACAGAAATGTTATCAGGGCTCTCTATGAATAATATGATTTGTAGTGCTTCTGTTGGGATCCACCAGCATTCGATCCCAGTGGTTGTCTTAAAAACTGAGTTAAAATTTGCAAAGATTGAAGGAGAGAATCTGAAGCCTCTGGCCTTTTTAAAAACAAAAATTACTCCATCTTCAAGTGACTTTCATCATTAACCATTTCTCCAGAAAGAGAAACATCTGGTTTCGGTATTTCAAACCCACCAGTGTTCAGCTGGGTCCAGTATTTTAGAAAGACTAAAGTGGATTTTTTTTCCAGCTTTCTTAGAAAAGGGAAAAAAAATAAATAAAAATCAATAGGAGCAAACCAGAAAAAGAACTCTTAAAAAAACCCAACAGTATAAAACCTCTGGAGTCAAGTACTCAAAAGTTAGGAAAAAAGCAAATTAGGGATGTTTGGGCAACTTAAACTCAGCTTCTTGGGCAGCTTCCCATGGCATATTCCACTGCAAGGTTAGGACACGTTTTTCCTGCAGAGCTCCAGCCTAACTCCATGCAACAGGGAGGGGAACATTTGCCTAATGAGCAGCTGCTCGATAAACTGATTGCAGCCTCAAACCTTATTTATTGCACATTATTAAACCTTGTTCTGGGGACAGAGCAATCAGTTTCTCCACATGTATTGTGATCGTGCTCGTTACGAAAGAAATCCCTGCTCCATGGTCCTGATTTATCTCGGTGCAACCTTGTGAGGTGAGGACATACCAAGAGTGGAAACAGACTTCAGCATTCAACCATCTCTTCCACGCAAATATTCCTTTTCCTCCAGCAATTTCTCCTTCCCTCATTCCCTGCACCCCTCGCCCATCAGTAGCACCCACAGTGGGGGCCATACACACGAGAGCCGCATTCTCCACGCAACTCTGGTGAGCCTCCAGACCTTAATTTACAGAAAAAGATGGGGCTCCATGGAGAAGACAGCTTGAGATGCATCAAAATGCATCACTTACTCATCCTCACTGCTGCCGTTTCTCAACTTTTGCAGAGTTTACTGGGCAGCCTCAAGAGTTAATGTTCAGGTGCAAGACTTGGGAGAAAGACGAGCCAAGTCAACACAGATCTCAGCTAGAGGTGGAAGATACCACAGGCTGAGGTCTTCATCCACTGGGGAGAATTAATTGGGAGTGGGTTTATGGGCACTGCTTCTTAAACAGGACCTTCAGTTTAATTATTAACCTCAAGATAAACCAGCCTTAAAGTCTAAGAGTAGCCTGGAGCTTAAAGCACGGACACAAGCTTTGAAGTGGACTTACCTTATCATTTCTTTCACATAGAAACTTTAACCTTTGAGCTCGCTTGTGCATAAATACTCCATCCAAATGTCCTGTCTCCACTGACCGGATTTCAATAGCTTTCTCTCCCCAGCCCATTATTTGATTGGAATGAATGTAGGCTGTCAAAAGGAAGCGTTTGGTAGGTGTTACAACGTGTGTTGAGGTAAGCATTACGCAACGGGCAGCAAAGCTCTCATCAGCTGCTATTCAAAGCCTATGTAGATCAACGGCAGAGCTCTGACTGCTGGAGGCCCAAGTGACCAGGCAGGTGCCTACAGGGTCAGTAGCCTTTACAGAGCACTTTTCATCCAGAAATTCCTGAGTTATTTAAACAAAAGTAGTAAACTACTTCTGATTTCTGCAGCTGAGCAGCTGAGCAGTGGTTTGCCTCCATGGGTTGTGGAGCTGAGGAACAGAAGAGCAACCCAAGTGCTCCCAGCTCCACACCCCGCCCCTCCTTCCACTCAACACAGCATCCCACCAGTGCTACAGCTTATATTAAACTTATCTTATACTTAAGGGAACCAGAGCTCAGATCTTCAAGAAGTCAGTTGCTTTTATTATGGAGGACCATACTATAGAAATTTAAGCAACTGAATTTCTTATCTGTCTCCTTGGGTCAACAAAAGCCCAAATGACTCCATCTCAGGATTTTCAACCTCATCTTACTTGTCACGTGTATTTTAAGCAGGTGAAGAGGAAGGGTTGACGTACCCACTGAAGTAGGCATCTCTCCCCACTGGAGCACCACATCTTTAGTTATCCGTCCGTAGGTGTTGACATACACGCCCTCATCCTCGTAGCACACAAGCATCTCCATCCCGTCTGTTTTAGGCAGGATGACAATGGCGTGAGGAGTAATATTGCCCTGAATCTGCAGTTAAAATAAATCCTAGAAGTCAGAGTTATGTTGAATAGAGGAGGGGGTAAGGGGAAGGGAGCAGAGCCTCAGACAAACAAAACGCCAAACCAACCTGACAACAAAACCCTCCTTCCGTTCCCCAAACAGGCATCAGCTTTCAGAGATAAGCTTGAAGGGGAGTAAACTGTCATGTTTACCCTGCCATCAAAGCTGTCTGATACTTCAGGGATAAACAGGATGGGCAATTACGAGGAGATCACCATGCATACACTGCCAAGACTGAGGGATGCCACACAAATGAGCAACTGCTGACTGAATCCATCAAATCCATTCAAATTAAGGCAAATAAACCCAGAATTTTACAGGTAGCCCTACAGAGGAAATATTCCCATTTTTTATCAATCACTCTCCATCTCCAAGGGCAGCTACAGTGACTTTCCACCCCTGTCTGCCCTTTCATAGCTAAGACAACACAAAATCATCTCAAACTGCCCCAGTATTTCTCACTACGCTTCTTGCCAGCCCTCTCAGAGGAGGCTCTGCTGCCTGGGTCAGATTCAGCAGTGCTGGGATTTGATTAGTGACACGGGTTCTCCCAGACCAGTTTCTCACGCTTGGGCCAACACCATGGACAGAGTTTAAATGAGCAAACAAGAAAATCCTCATCTACAGTAGTTTCTGTAGCACCAGTTCTCTCTTGAAATACCTGATGGACCTGAGACAGGTCTCGTGGCGAGTCCCTGCTGTCAGGGGGTTTGGGAGTTTCATGCAGCAAGCTCACTGGGATTTGGGCTACTCTAATGCTGCAGCCTTCACCTTGCGCAAAATGTGCTGCCTCACCAGGAAGCACATCTGGGAACCATGCAATGGAACATGTGCTGGGCACCCAGCTCTTTGTGGGTTTATGTTGTTCAACAACCAAAAACCTAGTTTCATGGTATCTTGCCCTACACAGAGCTCCATTACTGCTCCATGTGGTATGCAGACAGATTCTCCTTTCTGTGGCAACCTTAAAACTGACTGCTCGGTCTTGAGGACAGAAACAGCCTGTGTGAACACTGAACATAGAAACATAGAACCTTTTTGAGTGGAAAACACCTTTAGGATCATCAAGTCCAACTGTTTAACCCAGTGCTGCCATGAAGTATGTAATACCTCCGAGTCCTTTTCAAGTGAGTACCAATGAGGACAGCACGGGAGAGTGCCATACCCATGGCAAGATGCCACCTGACCGGTCACTATGTCTGAGTCACCAAGAGCCTGTGCAAACCTCGCTGGTGACCTGTGTTAAGTGACACGGCAGCGCTGCCCCGGGGTACTCACGTGAGACGGTATATAGATATCGTAAGAGTTCCCAGAATCTACATCAATCACATGGAAGCCAGTGTGTGATCCGAAGATAACCTTGAGTCTCTGACCCTCTTCTACAGTGAGATCCACGAGCAGCGGCTTGTGCTGGAGATCTGCAAAAGACTTTGATAATCCTTTCAGTGAGTATCACAGAAAACCAACAAATCCCCACAGCAAGCAGCCTGATACAGTTTTGAAATCGTATTTGTTTGAATGCATTTCCTCCTAAATCTGTGGTTATTTATATTCCCGGCTCTCTGTTCCCACGTCAGATGCCTCAGAGGCTATTACCCACTCATCCCAGCCATCCCAGCAAATAAATGCTCACCCTTGCCAAGCACAGCTCTTTTCCTCCAGGAGCCCAAGGATTTGGGCTCTAAAGGAAGGTGGCAGCTCAGTTTTACAGGAGTGTGTGCACAGCCAGCACACGGGGACCCTCGATACCAGTGCTCCTCTGGGTTACAAGTAAAGGCTGCAGAGATCTGTGACCACCCACCACCCCACTCAGCCAGGATCGCCGCTCTGCTTTGGGCAGATGAATTGAGTCTGATTAGCAAAGACCTACTTTTCTCTGTTCAGTCTGCTGGATGCAGGCTGGGACCAGCTCCCTGGCATGGCCCAACACAGGACAGAGTATCTCTCCATGGATTAGGTCCTCAGCAGGAGGGCGAAACACCCCCAGGGAGAGTAAAGGGCTCCTGGGGCTCTACACAACGACCTGTCCTGACAGGGACAATCAGTGGGTGGTATTTCCCACTCTCCCAACAGATCCCTGCTGATAAGGCAAGGAAAGGACACTCATCCCCCCAGACTGGAGAAGCAGCACCAGGAGCACTAAGCAGCCTTCTCAGCAGAGCCCATGGAGGCTGGATCCCAGGCCATTTTAACGCTGCTGAGCTCTCCATGTCACCGAGCCCACTTATTCTGGCCTTTGTTCAGGAAAAAAAGCAAATGTGACCTAATACTGAGTAAGCCCATTTGTGCTGGAAGGATGCAAAATGAGATTACTCAGCATGAAAGTCTCCAGAAGGCACTGCCCCTTGTGACTTTTCTGCACAGAGCTTTGGATGAAAAGTGGTTTAAAGGACTAAGTGAAAAATACCCATTGGCAGATTACAGAGGAGAAAGGTCTCACTGAAGGCAACTGAGGTAGGTGAAAAGGGAGAGAAAGAGAGAGAAATAGTAGGTCATTCTCCTGGAGTTTCTGTCTTGAAACAGAATCCACATTGCAGAAGGGGAGAGGACTTTGTAAAATGAAAATGGAACACAATGGCAACCTGGTTTCACACTCATGTGAAAAATTATTGAGAGTTTAAAAAAACAAAACAAAAAAACCCCAAACACAATAAAAACCAGCCCATAAAAAAACTTTAACTCAATGGTATTCATGGGCATTTGGTCATCTTCTGCAAGCAAAGCCTGCCAGAGTAAGCCAGTATTAACACTGAATTCTTAGCCATAAGCAGAATGTATCCCATCACTTCAGCCGGAACGCATCCTGTCTGCCATGCCTGCCAGGCATCCCGAGGAGCTCAGCTAGAGAAGCAAGATGCTTTTCTGCTCTGCCTTGTACTGAAATCTCGTGTATTTACAATGACAGACTGTATTTTGGCTAAAAGATAAACATACCTTAAATGCCATAAACTTGTGATATGGTTTAGGAGCCCAAGCGTAGATCTCTACAGCATTCTTTAAGGCAATCACCAAGAACTTGATTCGTTCATATTTCACTAAAATGAAAATTAAGATGAGTTTAAAAATATTTACTTTCTTCCCAACAAGACCGAACAACTCATCCCTGGGAACAGCTCCTCAGGCTGTCTCTCTGTTGGTTCTCATTTGGTAAAGTGTCCACCTAATGAATTCCAAATCTATTTGTGGCTATGGCCTACCCATGCTTTTCAGAAAGGCTGTCGGGTCAGACCTAACATTAGACAACCAAAATGCATCTCTTCTGACATTACTTTCCAGAGAGGCCACTCACCAACTTTGTAGTGGATGCATCCCTCCAGGTCCCCCACTGTGATCCAGCCCTGCTTCTTCTCCACTTCAGGGTCATTGTGTAAAATCCTGTTTCTCAGCCAGGAGAGATAGTACACACGCAGCTTGTTCTTCTTTCCTGTTGGCAAAGGAAACTTCCCTGTCAGAGCAGAGAATGCGTGCACTGCACATCTTCAGATTCCAGTGCTTATCTTGACTCACAAGATGATAAAGTTTGTTTCATGATCAAGTTGAAAATAGTAATGCAGTTGTCTTGTTGGGTTTTTTTCAAGGGAAAAAATTGTATGGAAAGCAGAGCCCAGACCTCTGCCTCCCAAACTGCAGGTGGATAGTGGAAGAGTTGGGCTCTTGCTTCCTGCAGGCTGGGAATGCTCCTTTTCCTATAAATCAGTGTTCATGGAGAGATGGTCAGGCACAGCGGGACCATGACCCCAGCTTTCTTACAGCTCAGGGCTTACCCAACCACTCATCTACCTGTTTTTCCCTCTCTTCTCCCTCATACACCATTAATTTCAGCCTGGAGCTGAGCCAGGAGCTCCTTGGTCTGCGACAGGCAGCACTATTTGCCCACAAGCCCAGTGCTGGGCTCTGCAATGCTGAGGGGCTGCCAAATTTCTGCATGCCCGCCTGCTCTTGGACGGCTGCGATCCAGCCACAAACCTCCCTCCTGCTGCTGCAAAGCCTCTGCTACAGGGACAGGACACAGCTCGCACCGAGCCCAGTGCGACTGGACTCCAACCATAAACTGGGAGCTCCATTGGCTCATGGGTTTCTATGAGTCCCCAGGGTTCATTCTCAGCACGATCCTGGGGGCCAGTGCTCACTGGGGAGTGCTAGCCCACCCTCATCTTCCAGCTGCACTGAGCCCTTAGCCCTACAGCTGTATCCCCAAAACCACACAGGAGCTGCAGACCAAGGTAAAGGAAAATGTAGTTCTGTCTTATCAGTGGACACAGCTGCCCCCTCAAGCTGTGACTACCTGTCTTGCTGGGGTGTCTGCCTGTATCTCACCCATATCCTGCACCTTCCCTTCCCTGTTCAGGGAGGACAGGGCGTTGCAGATGAAGTAGAGCTGGTAGGCAACGGGACTAACCTGCTCTTGGAGGCATTCTTCCAGATCTAACGCCTTTGATTCTGGAATAAAGCACCTCAAACTCCCCTGGGAGCTCCTCTCTGACACCACTGGGTAGGTTTTGCCTGAACTGGAACTGTGCGGGACACACGGCTGAGCAGTTGAATGATGGGCTGAGAGCACGAGAGACGTACCTGATATTGTCACGAGGACGTTAAGGCCCTCGAGCACATCCATCTGCTGAAATCGCCGTCTGTTGATGAGGTTGTAGACCTTCCCTTGTCCACTTCGATCCAGCAGCATCAGGCCATTTTCTGTGCCCACCAGCAGATTCACACCTGAAGAGGAGCAGGCAATGGGCACCAGGAGCCACGGCTGCACCCAAGGATAACACCCCGAGCTCATCCCTGATACCATCACAAGAGTGACCGATCCCAGCTAAGGCTGTGAGCTTCCCAGGAACACAAAGGGTCAACTCTCACAGTGCAGGGACTCGGGGACATTGGCCTTGCCCAGGATGGAGAAGGGGTCAACCAGAGCATGGGCTCAGTTCCGTGATGACACATTCATGTTTCATCACCAGCCATATGCTCCAGGAAGCTCTGCTGAGGGCACGGTGTGCTCAGGGCTTACCCCACAAAGCAGCACAGAGTATCTCCGAGTTGAAACGCTTCTTGTATTTCCGGATCTCCGGGGTGTCGCTGTGGGGCCGGATGTTGGTGGGATTGACATTCACCACTGAGATCTTCCGGGCTTCGTTCAGCTTGGCCTGCTCCTGTCTGAGCAGCTCGCTGGTGAACAGGGCTTGCAAGGAAACACAACAAGACAGGGAGGTGTGATGGATTACCTCTTTTTTCACCTCTTTCTTCAGATAGCAAGGCAAGACTTGGTTTATTTCCTGATGGGGGGTCATCAGTAAGTTACAAGCTACTAGTTTGGAGAGGGATTGTCAGGATTTTCTTGTGGGTTGGAACCAACACCAGACCTGTCAGCAGGTGGTGTCTCCAGACCTCCAACCCTGCCTACTGAGTTGACCAGCACTAGCTGCAGCCCGCCTACCCACAGCAAGCCATTTGCAATGACTTCAGAGCAACTGCCAGCTTTTTGGAGTGATTATGACCTCCCCAGTTCTGCCAGAAACATTTCTCCTGGCTGCTCAGGCAGACAGGGAGGTGGATTTCTGCTGCTCCCTGTTTTCTCCCAGCCCTTTCTGGTGGAATTTCCCTTGTGGGGGAGAAGTAGTAGTGTGGAAAGTGAAGAGCAGAATGATGCAGACATGAGCAATGTCTGGACAAAAATAAGTGATATGTGAAAGAGGTTCAGTGGGGTTATTTAGGCTCCACAACCTGTTTTCCATGAGGCCCTCCACTCTCAGACTGGCCACACTGCCTCCTACCAGTAGCAGATGACTCTTCATCCTCATCTTCATCTTCATCAGTAGGCGAGGTCTGATACACTCTGGTGTCCACAAAAGGAGTGAAAGAGGCTTTGGTGCTACTTCCCATACCATACTGGAAAATAAACAGCAAAGAGAGAGCTCAGAGCACAGAAACAACAGTAATTTTGCGTATGTGCCTATATGCAAGGCTTTCTAATTAGCAGCCCCAGTGCCTGCCCCTGCCCTTTTCAAGCCCTCTGTGAATATCTGCTCCTCCTCCTCCCCCATAACTAGTCAGGAAAAACATTAAATTGGCTTTCTGAGTGCTCATGAGCAACAGCAAACGAGTGGAGCGGGGTCTGGCTCCGCTCTCTTCTGGCAGGCAGAAGCACAGCACAGCCACGAGACCGGTTAGCGGAGAAGCCGCAGGGCCAAAGGCAAAAGTCAATGCAGGTAAAACCCAACTACTCTGCACATAACACACCTGCCTTAGAAAGCCTGCTCTGGGATGTCAGGCAGGTGAGGTCTTGCTTTTCCCAGTCTCCCACTGTGCAGCCAGGGCTGGCTGCTGGCAGGCTGGTGCTGGGAGCCCCTGGAACACCCTGGCATGGGGCAGCCAATACGGACCAGTGACCACCAGTCATTCCGAGAACTGGGAAAGGTGGGACTGCTGCTTTCCTTGTGCCAAAGCCAAATGCTAAGGAGCACAGTTTGAGCAGAGATTTTATTTCAGCGGCTCGTGGAAATCTCTCTTAGGACTTCCTTCAGCAGGAGAGCTCGGACGGCTGCAGCACTGCTCTGCTTTTACCACCTGTTGTCTCTTAGGCTAAGCCCAAAACATGGATGCCCCTGAGAAAGAAGGAACAGACAGCCCTCTAACAAAACACCTATTTTTTGTTCTGCTGGGATGTTACTGCTGGTCCTCACATCTATCACTGAGACAGGACCCAGCAACACCCCTCAGAATGCCTGGCTGCCCTGGTTTTGGGAGGATCTGAAGTGCTGGAAGTGAGGAAGGCTTGGGGTGAGTTGTGTGGTCACCTGCCATTTCGGTGAAGCGTTTTAAATTTCAATTTCAGGTAAGACTGCAGAAAGGGCCGTTTCTAAGCTAAGAAAACTTAACCTGAAAGTATTGCAGAGAATGTCAAAGCCAATACTTTGCCAAGGCAATCTGGGGAGGAACAAATGGCAACATCATGTTGCTTTCTTTTTAAAGCTATTGTTAGTCAAGGCAGAAAATGAGGCGAAGACCTTGGAATCACAGAATCGTTTTGGTTGGAAGAGACATTTCAGATCATGAAGTCCAATCATTCCCCCAGCACTGCCAGGGCACCACTAAACCACGTCCCTCAGCGCCACATCTCCATGGCTTTGAACACCCCCTCCAGGGATGGGGACTCCACCACTGCCCTGGGCATCCTGTTTCAGGACTTGACAACTCTTTTGGGGAAGAAATAGTTCCTAATGTCCAACCTAAACCTCCCTTGGCAAAACTTGAGGCCATTTCCTCTTGTCTTATCACTTGTTCTTTGGGAGAAGAGACCAACCCCCATCTGGCCCCAACCTCCTTTCAGGAAGCTGTCGAGTGAGTGTTTCTCCCCAAGCCTCCTCTTCTCTGGGCTGAACAACCCCAGGTCCCTCAGCCGCTCCTCACAGAGGTCCTGACCCCTTCTCCCAAGGAAAAGAAAATCCCTGCCTTGGCACTCAAAGTGACGTGAGCAGCAACATCTGTACTGAAACTGGGCTGGGCTCATACCTGTCCTCCAGCGGGCTGCATAAAGATTTAGGCACAAATACCCATTGGGTGCAGGAGCACTCTCACGGCTCGGGACTTTCTGAGTGTTTTGGGGCTGACATCCACGCCCTGTGCCTGCCAAAACCACGCTGAGCATCCTGCTTCCCTCCGCCTCTACTCCCTGACAGCCTGCCTGTTTCCATAGAAATGGGATGGATTTCCCTAAAGCACATGGTAACGGAGACCCAGGGAAGGAGCCAAGAGCCTGCGGCAGGGAAGGCCGCAGGGCCAGACACCACAGTTACACACACAGTCCGGGGCCCTGTTTGCGTGTGCGTGGCAGATACACTCCATACTTTGTGCTTCTTTCACGCCCAAGGAATACACAATTCCACACCCCCACGCCATGATGGCGGGGTCTTTTCCATCAAACACCAACAGGAGAAGAAAAATTCAGTGTTTACAGAGATGCTTCCTAGCTGAGTCAGGTGCCCTCCGACAGACGGATTGTGAAGAAATCCCTCACCCAGTGCACCGAGCATTTCTTTTCTTTGCTCAGATCCTGCTGTTCTCCTAAGAAACTGGTGTTCTAGTAACTTCCAAATCCATTATTGAAATATTAAGACCACATCTTCCTCCAGGACCTGTTCAATCACCTATAAACCTCCATGGTGGCTTATGAAGACAGCATTAACCTGCAGGTGAGGTTGTGCTTGCTTCATTACTTCTTTTGTGGTGCTTGCAGCACCATGAGTCACCTGGAAACCTGGGAACTAAATCCCCCAGTTTCCACTTACACCCACTCCCGGCTCAGTCAGCCCTAAAAATGCAGTTTTAGAAATGGAAAATGATCTTCACGGTTGGTGTTCTCCAAATGAACATATATTTAAACCCAAATCTTGCCCATGTTTAAGCAGTCCCAGGATGACCGCGGAAGGTGTTACTCTGAGGATCAACGCTCTCGTCAGCGCTTTTAAAGGCAACAAGGAAAGGGATAAAACCTTGAGGTCAAGTCCTGCACCATCTTCTCCTGCATTTTATCAATACCCAATTCCAAGCAATTTTTATTTTTATACTGCTAGTAAAAATACGCTGTAAAATCAGCATATCATTTCTACAAAAGAGAAGACAGTGTCAGAACTTTCAGTGTACGACCAACAAAATGAAAAGAAAAATAAAACAGCTTATTTAGCACCAAATGGTTGATTTCCTATGGGAAAACAGGGAACTGTGTCTGGTTCCCACAGTTGCTGCTGGTAAGCAGAACATTCTCTTGTCTTATGTGTCACATCTTGTACTTTCTAGGACTTTTTACACCTTCTACAATGTTAATGTGCAATTGTATTCCTGTAAAACAGCTACCAGGGAATAATACTTGCTATGACAGGAAACACAGTGTGCAGATTTTTTTCTGGTCTGAAGAACTACCCAGAATTTTGTTGGCTTTGGTTTTTGCTAAATGTGACTCAAAAAGTGATGTATCAGAGATCGCACAGGTGGAAGCAGGGTTTGGTTGAAGTTAATGGTATCACTTAGCTCTCATATTTTTCTTGTATTTCTAAGTGTCCCCTCCAAGAAAAAGGGTTTTTCATGGCATTCAAGACATCACCACCAAAACTCTGCTGGTGGGTTTAAGAGAAGACCTAACATACATTTCTACCATCAGCCATAGAGCCATATAGCAATAACCCACTGGATTCTCTCCTACTTCCACTGCACTCACCCACATGGACCAGAAAGAGAGAGAGAGAGAGAGAGAAGAGCCAAGAAAGCCAGGGAGGAAAGCAGGAAAGGCCCTTTAGGAGAGCAGAGATGTTAATACTGGTTTAAAGCGATGCAAAGGAGAAAGAGGAGCCCCCCCACCACCTACTTCAGGCACCGAGTCCATGTCCTGCGCATGCGTGGAGACTCGCCCCAGGGCCTCGGTCGGCGTGCCCGCTGGCGAGTGGCTTTGCTGCACCAGGTCAGGGAGATTGATGTGACCTGCAAAGCCATTGCTGGCTGTGTGGCCAGAACGCTTTTTTTCACCAGAGGTCTGCAGAGACACAAGGCATGAGGAAGACAGAGAAGGGGGGGGGGAACAAAAAACCAAAAACAGAAGGAAAAAAAAAAAAAGGAGAGAAAAAGAAGAGAAAAAGACCAAACAAGACCAAGTCATTGGCAGTCCCCCAGTTCCCAGAGCAAGCGCAGGAGAAGGACCCTCTCTGTTTCCATCCCCATGCAATCTGGCAAGCAGCAAACCAAACTCCCCCCACCCCAGGAGAAATAAAGACAGGATTAATCACAAAGTCAATACAGATGAATTAGCCACATTACAGTGAGAGAAGCCTGATCACTGTCGTTTTGAGATGAGGAACATAGGGCAGATTCTGCTCTTGCCACCATGGGTGCAAACCCCATGGCCAGCTCTCTTCCCACGTGGCCACCGGTGACAGCAGAATCCGAGCCCTCGATCAGCGTCAGCCTGGGTGGCTTTGCACAGCCAGCAGCCTGACTGCAAATGCCAAGGCAGCCCCCGCCCCATGTTTCTGTGACCCAAACCAGCAGTGAACAGCGGCAGCATCGGCAGGACACCAGCGGGACGACTGGTGTCTCGCTCTGCACGCCAGGTCCCCAGGCCTTCCCTGGGGTGCCCCCTTCTCTCCAGCCCCAGCTCATTCAAGGCAGCTGCTGGGAAGTCTCTCCCTTCCCTGCTTATTGTTTTGAGCTGTTTTCCATTTTGATGAATCCCACCTACCTGGAGCGTGCCAATGAGATTACTACAGAGACTTGCCCATTTACTGAGAGTAGTGGCAAACTCCTTCCGAGCAAGCTCACCAAGTTTCTGACCAGTCCTGACAACTTCTCTTTTGACCACTCATTACCATCACCTTCCACCACATTGCTGTCCCACCAAAGAGCAAAAAGCCTTTTGCCCCAGGCCTACTGACCTCAGCGCCTCCATCCTCCGGTGGCTAGTGCAGTGGTGGGGAGTGAACAGTAAGCACCCAGCACGAGGCGGCACTTTGGGTTTCTAACCACGTTCCCTCCTCCCCAAGGGGTTTTCCCAGCTGCCCGCCATTCCAAACCCCTCTGGTTTTCTCACAGGGCCTTGCTGGCACGGCACGGGGTTTGCAGCTGCGATGCCCAGTGCCAAGCTCAGCTTGGTGAAGCAGGGACTTGTTCTGCTCACCCCAGGGCGGCTCAGGCTGCGGGGACCCTGGCTCTCAACAGCTCCACGCCAGTGAGGGAGGAAGTGGGTTGTGCATCACTGCCCACCTCCAGAACTCATGGAGAAAGGCAGCAAAAACTCTTCAGCTTCTTTTGCCAACTCATTTCTCTCTTTCAAAGTTGCATTCTTTTTTTTTTCCTCCCCTTCTTTTGTGAATATTTTATCTAAATGGAATTAAGAATTAAAATGCTGCTCAAGTCGAGTTTGCATTTGATCTAAACATCCCTCCTTTGTTGTTGAATCCAAACTCCCCCCTCTCTGTCTCCTCTCCTGTCTACCTCCTCTACACTCCATCAAGACAGCAACTCCCCTCTTTCACTAACTGCCAGAGCCTCCTGCCCCGTAACCAGCAGACCTGCTACCCGCCTGCATTTCGAGCACCATTGCCAGCATGTTCCACAAACTGGGAAACTGAGAAACACCGGGAGACATCTTCCACAGACAACTCAATGTGTCTCTCTCCTGAAGCACCATCACAGAATCCCAGAATGGTTTGGGTTGGAAGGGACCTTAAAAATCATCTACTTCCAACCACCCTGCCACAGACACGGACACCTCCCACTAGAGCAGGTTGCTCAAAGCCCCATCCAGCTTGGCCGTGAACACTTCCAGGGATGGGGCATTCACAACATCTCTGGGCAACCTGTGCCAGTGTCTCACCACCCTCACAGTAAAGAATTTCTTCCTTACATTTAATCTAAATCTACCCTCTTTCAGTTTAAAACCATTATCCCTTCTAAAATGTCCCTCCCCATCTTTCCTGTGGGCCCCTGAAAGGCCACAATAAAGGCTCCCTGGAGCTTTCTCCTCCCCAGGCTGAACAACCCCAAATCTCCCAGTCTGGCCTCACAGGGTAGGTGCTGCAGCCCTTGGTGATCACCTCTGTAGCCCTCTTCTGAACTCGTTTCAACATGTCCATGTCCTACTGAGCTGAACTCAGTACTCCAGGTGGGGTCTCAGCAGAGCAGAGTAGAGGGGGAGAACCACCTCCCTCCACCTGCCAATCATGCTTCTTTTGATGCAGCCCAGGACATGGTTGGCCACCTCCATCAGGACTGCTCCCACCACAGCCTGACCACAACACCAGAGCCACGGCCGGGGGCTTGCATCCGTGTGGGATGCCCAGTGCCCCCTGCAGCCAGCTTGCTGGGTGAGCACAGGATGGCTGGCTGGTGGGGAGGGGGGCTTGGCCTTCCCCGAGCAGGACCAGCCCCTGGTGAAAGCCTCCAAATGCTCTACAAAAACCCGATGGTTACATGGTGGCAAAGGCCGGGGAAACTTTGGGCCAGGTTCCAACTATATTAAGTAAATGCTGTAAATTGAAGATAAGTTCTGCTTCCTGGAGCTACTGTGGGATTATGGCAGAGTTGCTGGTATGAGCATCCTCCCCGCCGTGCCCTGGCCTTACTATTCACTGCTGTTTGTAGTTCTGAGAAACATTTGCACTTGTCACATTTGCTCAAGCGTAAATTTTGCTACAAGTGTAAATTGTAGTAACAAGAGCGCTAACGAGCACAATTTACTCAGTCATTTTGTGTTCCGGACACACGGCACTGTGAGTTTTTGTGCTTACATGGGCAAAACCTCCTGAAGATGCTCCATGGAAATATTTGTTTTACAACTTACCTCCCTCACCATTAAAGTCCCTTCCCTTGAAATATTGCTAAACGTATCTGCATGGGAAGTCTCTAGCCCGTGGGTTGTCACCATTCCCAGGTTGTACGGCTCGTTGCTTCCAGGAATTCCTGTTGGTCTGAGGGCAGAGTAGAAAAGCATTAATGATGAGCATTTTCTTTGCTAAACTAGATGAAAAATCCTCTAATACAATATTATTTTATAGGGTAAGGCTATCGATCCGTCTATCCATCCATCCATCGATCCATCTATCCATCTACTCATCCATCGATCCATCTATCATCTTATCTATCTATCTATCAATCAATCACAGGAAGAAAAATTAGAAAATATATCCACTTAAACATATAATGAAATTATTTCTGCTATCAGAAATAGAGGACCAGGGTCAGCTTGATACACTACAGATACAGCATGGAGACCAAAGAGAAGGGTCTTTGCCATCCCAAGTAATTCACTCTCTTTATTCCCCATCTCAACCCCTGAAAAGGGAACAGTGCATGAAAGCATCTGAAGACAAAAGAAAAGGATGGAGGGGATGGGGTTTGGTGTGGGCAGGACCACAAGCTGCGTCCTGTAGCTCTCTGCTGCTCTCCAGGTGAAAGTGTAGTCCTAACCCATGATTTCACCTTGAGTTTACTACTGTGCTCTTACCTCAAGAGAGAGGCTGGAATTTATTCTCACACACATTCAATTTGAGGATTGCCTGAGAGGGGATGTCGCAGGTGATGAGCAGCCACCATTACTTTATTATTAATACTATTATTATTTTCTTAGCAGACCAGCTGCTTAAGTATAATTCATACAAAATCAAAAGCAAACAATGAAGCACCTCTGGTTTACCCATCCCTGCCTGTGTGCTGGAAAATGCTGATGGTCATTATGAAAATGTTGCTGATGAGACCTGTTGCATTTAAAAGCCACACAGACCTGTTGCTTTCCATCGTATGAATCTTAGAATCATAGAATGGTAGGGGTTGGAAGAGAACCTGCTGACCTGCTGGCCACACTCTTTTTAATGCACCCCAGGATACCATTGGCCTTCCTGGCCATGAAGGCACATTGCTGTCCCATGGATAACTTATTGTCCACCAGGATGCCAAGGTCCCTCTCCATGGGGCTGCTTTCCAGCAGGTCTACCCCTAACCTGTACTGGTGCATGGTGTTGTTCCTCCCCAGGGGCAGGACTCTACGCTTATCCTTGCTGAGCTTCATTAGGTTTGCCTTTGCCCAGCTCTCCAGTCTGTCCAGATCTCGCTGGATGGCAGCGCAGCCTTCCAGTGTATCAGCCACTCCTCCCAGTTTAATATCATCAGCAAACTTGCTGAGGGTACACTCCATCCCTTCATCCAGGTCACTGATGAAGATGCCGAATAAGACTGGACCCAGAACTGACCCCTGGAGAACACCACTACTGACAGGTCATCAGCACTGGACTCTGCACCACTGATCACAACCCTCTGAGCTCTGTTGTTCAGCCAGTTCTCAACCCATCTCACTGCCTGCTCTTCTAACCCACGCTTCTTGTGCTTTCCTGTGAGTATGTTATGGGACACAGTATCAAAAGCCTTGCCAAAGTCAAGGTAGACAACATCCACTGCTCTCCCTGCATCTACCCCATCAGTCACACGATCATAGAAGGCTATCAGATTAGTCAGACATGAATTCCGTTTGGTAAATCCATGTTGGCTACTGTTGATAACCTTCTTTTCCTCCATATGCTGAGTTATGTTCTCCAGAATGTGATGCTCCATTGCCTTTCCAGGGATGGAGGTGAGGCTGACTGGTCTGTAATTACCAGGGTCTTCCTTCTTGCCTTTTTTGAAGACTGGAGGGACACTGGCTTTCCTCCAGCCCTCAGGCACCTCACCTGTTCTCCTGATCTTTCAAAAATGATGGAAAGTGGTAGAGCAACAACATCAGCCAGCTCCCTCAGCACTTGTGGGTACAGCCCATCAGGGCCCATGGATTTGTGTGTGTTCAGTTTATGCAACTGATTTCTAACCCAGTCCTCATCGACCAGTGGAGAGACTTCCTCCTTCCAGGCTTTCACTCTTACTCCCAGGGTCAGGGATTCCTGAGGCCTGGTTTCAGCAGTGAAGACTGAAGCAAAGAAGGCATTCAGTAACTCTGCCTGCTCTGCATCCTCTGTCACCAGGGTACCCACCTCATTCAGCAGGGGGCCCATATTTTCCCTCACCTTCCTTTTGCCATTGATGTATTTGAAGAAGCCCTTCTTGTTCTTTTACTTCCTTTGCCAGAGTTAATTCCAAGAGGGCCGTGGCCTTCCTTGCTGCATCCCTACAAACCCTGACAGCGTTCCTGTAACTCTCCCAAGACACCAGTCCCTTTTTCCATATGCTATGAACTTCATTTTTCCACTTGAGATTTTTAGCAGCTCCTTGCTCATCCCTGCTGGTCTCCTGCCTCCTATACTTGATTTTTAACTCAGAGGAATGCACCTGTCTTGAGCTTGAAGGCAGTAATGTTTGAATATCAACCAGCTCTCTTGGGCCCCCTTACCTTCTGGAGTCTTAGCCCAAGGGATTCCTCCAAGTAGG
>WUAM01000160.1:12650160-12660754 GCA_024336885.1 Actenoides hombroni
GATGTGAGCCCCAGGGACCCCAAGGTGGGGTGACGGATCCTCACCTGCATCATATCAAACATATGACTGGACAGGCATCACCAAAGCACTCCAAACAACAGCGTGCCATAGGTCTGTGGCACTTTTCAAATGAGGAGTTCACACCTTCCTACCATTAGCTTTTCAACACCACCAAAGGATAAGAAAATGACACATTTATTCCAGTTTTAGAAATAAGAAAGCAGAGACAAAGGAGGTTATGTTAATTCTGAGACCATAACATTAGCGTATGAATGGCTGTGATAGCCCTGAGGTCCCCAGTTTCATCAGCACACAGCTTCCATGTCACCCTGCAAGAAATTCCTGGACACGGGCAAGAGCTGGCTTGAGAAGAGGAGCTGAAGGGAGTCACATAGTCCTCAGATGGAAAAAGGGTATCTGCAGAGGTGGAAGGAGTAATGTCCTATCCATTGGGACACAAAGTGATGGATGGGCTTATCAGGAGAGGCCTTGACAGAGGTGGAATGATGAGCACCCCAGTGCTCAGGGAGGATGTTTAAAAACGGGATATACGAAAATCACCTGGAATGTGCAGGAAAAGATGAGATGCTCTCGGTCCCAGTTTCTAATGAAAAACACTTTATTTAGGAAAAAAAAAAAAAGTTTTGATAGAAAAATACCCAACTACATCTAGTCTGAACTCATGCTAAGGTTCCTTTTGTAAAATAAAGGTGTGAAGTCAAGCATGTGCTTTCTTTTTGCCCAGACACAGAGCATGCAGCCATGCCTGCAGATACCAAGGCTTAGCTATGGACAGAGCTCCTGCCGCCTCACTGCGACACCAAGAGTGTGCAGCTCCTTGTTCAGTCCCTGGGGCAGGGTCACTGCCAGGACATCGTGGACAAGGGGCGGGTTAGGGGCAGCCACCTCACTGCCACGCCTCTTGTCCAACACGTCCAGCTGCAGGGCGTTCAGCGAGGGATTTTTATCCCCTGAGAAGTGCTGTGTCAAACACAAGGTGTTTGGTGGAAGGATGTCAGTACAGACCAACCTCTCCTGACTGAACTCCTCTGCGAGCATCCTGAGGCTCCTTCTCACATGGTCGACTGCCGCATATTCATCAGTCGTCCCTCCATCTCCTGACTTTCTCCAACAGACTCCAAGAGCTCTGACTTTTCATATTCCGATGGAAGAAAGCTCCAACCCAGGAGCTTGGCACTCTCCATAACATGGACCACCTAGATCTCCTTGCTGCTCCACACCCCACCACTACAAAGCCAGGTACACCTATATCAACTAATAATTCATTTAGCGGGAAGGACAGAAATGAGCTGACCAAAATGCATGTAATCCCCTAAAGCCTTCCCATAACTCCTCTGTGAATTCAAAGGGGCAGGAGTCAGACCCCACTGCCAGGCACAGCCCCCTGAGCCCACCAGGTTTTGCTGCCTGCACAGTGACTGAGCCAAGGACAAAAATTGAAGACAAAGATTCAGGATTATTATAATCTTGGCTCTACCAGCTGGAACTGGGCAGGCCACCAAGTACTGCACTACAGCATGCTTTGATCCGGGGCAAGACCAGGCTAGAGAGCAGGCAGAGCTTTACCATGCCAAGCCTGTGGTCAGAACCCAAGGTGTGGATGAGGTCAGGTCCATTCTGGCCAAAAACCTGCCTTGCTCATCAGCAGGAACAGGCCCATTGGCTTGGAGGCCAAGTCCACTGAATGCACAGGGGAAATGATTCTGTTTTATCCATAAAGCATCTCTAGTTTGGATCAGGAAAAAGACTCATCTGAGTACATCATCCCTTGCAAGCATGACTTAATTCCCAGTGCCAGCCACCAAACACTGTCACGCTTTGAACTTATCCCATACCACAGCTACTGCTCCTCCAAACCAAGGCACTCTGCGGTTTCACAGTTTGCCCCCCGGAAAGAAAGCGCTCCTTACATAAGCCGTGGGATGTCACTGACAGGCACGGTCCCATCGTGCGTCTCGTTCTCCCCATCCTCCTCCTCCTCCTCGCTGCTTTCCGACTCCTCGCTGGAGGAGGAGTAGTCTGTCACCTTCTTCAGAGGGCGATTGGTTTCTTCGATGCGCAGCTCCCTCAACTCTTTGGCTAAGGCCGTCAGGTCCTAAAGGGGATGGGGGGCAAGAAAACAAGCAAGCGATGGCTATTATATTTAAAGCGAGGAGAATGTCACATACATCTCTTCAAAAGCCAATGCTAACAGCACGAGCAACGAGAAATAGCTTTACAGAGTCGTTACAAACATGAGACGAACGTAAGACAATGTTTGTAGCATGTAGCATTTATTAAACAAAACAAAACTGATTTACGCTCACTGAAAAGTCAATAGCCAACCTCTTCTTTTTCTGTTTGGAACGTGTATGTGCATATAGATACACACACTTATATGTATATACACGACAAAATTATATTTGTTGGAAAAGGTGAAGTTCAGTCACCATCATAGTAAACTGGAAAACAATGTCATTCCAAAGATTGGCTTGGAGAATTTCTCCTGTAGGGTTTTATCTTCTTTCGAACTTCTCAAAGAGACCCCGTAATTGTATTTATTCTGTAATAAATGCATTTGGGAAGGAAGCAATGACAGCATCTCCCATGGAGTGGTGCAATCCCCACGTCAAGAGCTGCTTCTGCGGTGAGTCTCCGCTGTTGGGCGGCTGCCGAGAGGTGGTGAGGAGCACAAGGAGAAGCGCCCAGCTCAGCCAGACTTTGGAGTTGCAGCTCTGAGTCAGCCACACAATTAAAATAAAAAATAAAAGAAAAGAAAAAAAATCCCTCAGCGGGACCCACTAAGCACTTTATGTGAAATGTGGCAGCCTACAAGCTAAGGGGGAAAAAAAAAAAAAGAAGCCTTGAAACAAGAAAAAAAGAGGAGCAGTCCCAAAGCCTAGTCATAATTTTTCAGTTTACCATGACTTTGATGAGGTCTCAGACCCGACAGTCATATAAAATAGACACTGCTATTTCAAAACAAGGAACATGGCAGGCACCGTGTAGAAAAGAGACTTTTTGTTATCTTACATGCTTTTATAGCAATGCAGGGGGAAGCAGTAGGGCAGAAAAGCATGAGAGCTCGAATTAGAATGGGTTAGAGAACTCTGTTGCACAAGACATGCACATGACGAACAAAGCATCGCGATTGTCAGTCTTACCATTTCTCCCTATATTAGTGACCGAGGTAGGCATCAGTGCATTCGGTCAGAGATAAAGGATTAGGGAGAAAGAAACTCATTGAAAAAGACTAAATTCCACAATCGTCTTACGGCCACGCTCTCATTTACTGCATTTCCAGTTTACCGTTCCAGCAGGGCGACTACAGCAATTATTAATTACGGTTGCAAAGGGAGCTCCTAAAATCTATCCCGTCGACACGTGAAGAAAATGATGGAAAACCTCTCTGGCTGAGATGCAAACCCAGTTTATTCTTTAATTGTGAAGCAGGAATATTTTGCAAGCAATTTGTACTTTGGTTACCGATGACCCACACCTCCCGGCGGGCTCCCACCGGTCGACAGCCCCACATTCTGCTCTCGTGCCCACCCTGCCTGGCTTCTGATGATGAGGGGAGACTCTCATGGACGTCAGAGAGCTTGGCATCAGACCCGTAAATATTAGTACACACACACACAAAAAAAAAAGCTGTTTTAAAAAAAACCCCAACAACCAAGGATCAAACCCTGCTTAACAGCAGGTACCTGTGATGGGGATTACACACCCCTCTCCAAATGCTCTCTGTACCTTTAAAGAAAGGTTCCTGATCATGATTCATGAAAAAATGTGGTATTTCAAGAGTTTATTTTTGATACCAACATGTTTGGGATTGAAATACAGTCAAATCTGCAGTCACGACAGCTAATTATTTTAATTAGTGCTGCAGCAGCTTCTATGATATGATTGTTTCTTTTCCTAAAGAAGAATCTCTGATGATTTCAATGGCTGAACAATGCTTCCCATTTAGAGTGTAAAATCCGCTCCTTATTGAGCGCTTGCCTTTGAGTTGGCTTAGAGCCTTCTCAAGGACTTTAGGACTGTTCAAGAGCTCCTTAAAATTGCAGCTGGACTTCCTGCAGTGGACCAGGACTGAACCCTTCCCCATCACAGCCACGGAACGTCAGAATTACTTCTTTTTTGCACCTTCCATTCCTAACGTGCTTTGAGGAACCCTATCAGCCGCCTCTGGTCACCACGAGAAGATAGTCAAGTAAAATCAGCTTCATTAGTTTTTAATAACTAATTTGGAAGTTGTAACAGCAATAACGCTCCCAGACAGTATCATCAGATAACTCATCTTTCCTAGCTACAGCTTTGCCTCGGGACAGTTAATACTTTGATGCTATCGTTTTCTCTTAAGCAATGAGCACTTTGTAGGATTAAACGGCTTCTCTGAGTTGTTCCCGGACCAAAACCAATCTGACAACTAGAAAGGAAGAGCTCTGCAGTTCCACGTGTGTGCGAAATGTTATTACTGAGGGTGACATAATATAGAAGTTAGCAGTATCAGTGCTCTTTAATTACTTTTAATTACAAAGGCTTCCTTAGATTTAATATTTTGCTGGAATCAAGTCAGATTGGTTTCCGAAATCACACAGCTCATTGAAGTTGAATTAGCACACACGCTGCCTCTAGTCAGACACTGATTTATGTGCTTTTTTCTTAACAAAGCACCTCATTAAACAAAATGCATTGCTCATGTTTTATCCAAGACAACAAGTTAACTAACCAGCACATCTTCCTTTTTCCCTATCTTCTGTTTTTAGAAGAAAGAGACTGCAGGAGAGGTTGCTGATGCCGGTGCTTTCCACACCAGCCCCGCAGTTCCCAGCATGTGCACGGCGATGCACGTGTGGGGCAAGTTCAAAGCTAAATCAGGGACGCTGGGTCTTCTCCCATGACCATTTAAACATTCACCATCGCCTGATGTATGCAGGTGTAAAATATAATCTGGTGAAAAAGGTGGTTTTTTAAGAGGCTGTATGAAGACGAGCACTGCCCACCAACACCTGAGGTGGCTCTGCTGACTCCGCCTTTATGGCTGATGGTCTGGTCCAGGAGAATGAACTACCCACTGTACCCCACTGCTCTGCTTGCCTTCATTTGCCAAGCACCTTTGTTGGAATAAGGCTTAAAATGCTTTTCAAACAGCACTTGATGGCCCCACTGAAATCAGTGGGCAGGCCAGGGCTGCAGCTGAGAGCAGAATGTGGGAGCGGTGCAGGCTGCCCAGACCACCTCCACTGGCACGAGAAACCTCCGCTCTCGCTCGCTCTCTTTCAAATATGCTGAACAACGGCAGCATGTGAATGTTGGGGTGCTTCTTGCCATGGCCTCCGTGCAAGTGGTGTGGCCAGCAGGTTTCAGAGCAGAATGCGCCGGCAGCACCGCTCCCCTCCCCGCGGGCAGGCTCCCTACGCCGAAACGCAATCGTTTGGTCTCCCGGCTGACCCAAGATCACATCGCCACCTTTTTCAACGCCAGCACCAAGAAAACCCGGTCCGATATTAAGCGCTAACTAGTCGACCTTGCATAGGCATGACCCACTGAGAAAAGATATCACTAACCTCATCTATAGCTTTCTTATAGCTCTGTGGGTAAAGGAAGAATAATCAGCATCAGAGGAAACAGATCGGGACAGGAAAAAGCCAGAGGAAGGGCAAGCAGGTTAGAAATAAAATTAGAATTGTTAGCTCAACGCTGTGGAGTGTAGAGAAAAAAACAACATCATCAACAAAACATTAATACACATTTTAAAAAAGAGAAGCAGTGGAAACTCATTTCGTTATTAGGCCGACTCTGCAGTTTTAAAATACAAATGTCAACAGCATTAAACCAGAACGAAACACTTCGGATGAGATTTTGCTCAGAATACTAAAATGGGAGTGTAGAGAGACCACTACCGGGTTTGGGTTTCAGCTGCGAAGGCTGTTGGTGTCCAGTGGCCCAGCCTTCCCGAGCAGAGCATCCCTCCGCCGGGCTGCTGCGAGGGGACATGCAGCACGGAACACAACAATGTGCCATCGGCAACCACCGCGCCCAAGCTAGCAAAGCCCTTAAGCACCTGCTTCGTCCGAAAACACAGGCTTAAGTGCTTTCCCCTAGACTTGGGCTCCTGATAAAAACTCATGCACTCTCTTAAGCATTCAGATATCCCATGGGCTCTGGCCATACCGCCGCTTTCCAGTCTCTCCGCTGGAGCAGCAACAGTACTAGCCTCTTTTTTGGGGTCCCCGCGGTTGTGGTACCACACCGAAGGGAAACGCGGCCAAGCCGGCTAGCAACATTCCCACGGGAAATAATTTGAGACTCACAGCAGGTCGGCTTGGTCGCGTCACGTCCCTGTTGTCTTCCTGCTTTACCTTGGCGGGCTCGTGGGAGAGCACGGGGGACCCTTCGGGCTTGGCATTCCCTGGGCAAAAGGCAAGCGGAGAGAGTGGGAATTAAAATGCTGCCGAGAGCTGTCACTGCATCCTGTCACCTGGGCAGGCAGGGGCTGCATCATCCTTTTGCTTCTGTTCTCTCAAAAAACGCTCCTGCTCCTCTCTGCTTCGCTGTCACCGCAACAAGTCTCCATCAATACAGCAGCAGAAGCCATAATCCAGCCCCACCTCTGACATCCCTCTCCCAGCATCACTGCTCTTTTTTCTGCTAAAGAAACAAACTCATCTTGCAAAAGAACAGGGCATGTGATAAATTTAAAGCTCTGAAGCATCTGACATTGCTAGGACATTACTTGTCACAGAATTCCTCTTTAGTAAAAACAAAACCAATCCAAAAAGGACAATTGGTGATGAACTCCTTTTATTGACTACCTAGAGGAGTGATGATTTCAACGACGGACACGTCACCTTACGGCTAACTCATAAAAAATTCAAAGCATGGAGGCAGTGTTTGTTTTAATGCGCTTCAGCCCTGGGGATTTATACGGCGGGGCTGTGCCAGAAATGCAGATGTATGGGCTGTATGTGCTTCAGCGACTCTTACTGCGGGTCAACAGGGGAATGGAATATCTTTAAGAGTGGCTCTAAGATGAGAGGAAAGAATTTGGCTGGGAACATAAACCCAGTGTCATCACGGCTGCCTGGCACAAGCGTTTCAGAGAAAGCTTCTTATGGGCTAATTCACTCCTCTGCTACCACCTCAGGCTTGGCACAAAGATGAAGCTCCAAAAAAAAAATATTATATACCCAAAATGAAACACACTCCCCAAAGAAACCATGAGAGAAGAAGTGAGGTCAGGTCACCAAAGATAGGAAGCAGATTGGAATTTTTTTGTTTGCCCTAAAGCATAACCCCCATCTCCTTTTGTATAAGGTATCTGGTGCTACGATGGAGCAGTGCAAGCTGCTGTGGGCATCCCGCATCAGGATCCAGGCAAAGGGGAGTGTTGGCAGCTCCATTTGCACAGAGACCAGCTGGACATGAAGGTACATCAGAAACGATGAACCCTTTGATTTTTAAAATTTTTTTACACATATACACGAGATCACAGACCTCTTGCCCTTCCTGCTTATCAAACAAGCCTCAGAAAGCGTGCCTGGTGCTAAGGGATGTTTTAAAGAACCTCACCTCTGACTCTGTTACGCTCGCTGGAGCCAGCCTGGGAGCCAGGCTGGGACCCACCCTGGGAGCTGGGTTGGGAGCTGGGAGTGCTGGAGCTGGAGGAGCTGCCGCTGCTGGTCCTCTGCAGCGGGCTCTCCACGATGGTCTCCGTCCTCCTCAAGTCCGGGTTGCTGCAGGAGCACAAAACAGAGGGCCACCATCAGCTGGTGTCACACGTGCCTCCAGGGCTTCAGATCCTTCCCACAGGGACAGGGACAGGTGCAAAGGTGAGGAGACACCTCCTCTGCTGAGGTCTTCTCTTCTGAAGCTCTACTGAGCCTGTAAGCCCCACTGAGGGACTCTGTAGAATCAAGCATGAAACATCTTTATGGAGGTGCACCACGACCATGATAAAGTAATTAGATAGAGAAGTTTACTACTCTTTATTTTGCCAAATCCAGCAAAAAACAGGAGACTATTTGCTCAGACCTCCCTTTCAGGCTGTAGATGTACGATGCTGCAGTTATTTAACTAACGCCCAATATTCATCAGAACAGCAGGAATTTGCAAATTGCCGTGAGACAGAGGAAGAAACATTGCAGTGAAGAAAGGATCTCAAGTTTGCAGCAAGGCTGCAGATCACTTTTATCAATTATTCACACTTCCAATTTTCACGGCCCCACTTCAAAGTTGCATCAGATATGCCCTTTTCTTCCTTGATTTCTCATACCTTGTGAACATACATCAATCTAGAATAAAAAGCATCCTTGATACACAAAGAGTGACTAATACCTCTCTGGGTATCAGATGCCTTTAGGAAATTAATTCTTGTTTGGCACTGAAGCGACATCAAAAGACATGTTCATGGGGAGCTATGCAATTTGGTTTCATACAGTATTTCCCTTGAGTGATCCTATAATTCAAAGTCCCGTTCAAAATGTATGGAAAGCTTTCTCCATCAAATCCAATTAGGACTTTGCACAAGTAAAAAGGCTGCAGTTACGTGACGTAACACGACTGCAATTGGATGCTGCAAAGCCTGCGGGGCACGCACGACACGTGCCTTGCTTGGAGAACCACCACGATGGTGCAAATCCTGCAAAGGGTCGTTGCCGTGATGGGGTCCTTGGCAGAACTGTTTGGATGCTGCCTAGCATGGGTATGATATAAAATCCCTGCCCAGTGTTATCTTGCATTGACATAGGTGGGTATTAAAATGATGAAAGCAAGACGGTAACTTTTTGTGTGCAGGGAAATATCCATTCACTTGTTATGACAGGGTGATAAATAATAGAAAGCATATTTTAATAATATTTACATTTATGCATGGGAAGAATCAAGAATCAATAGGAGAGGTGGTTAAAAAGGAAAATTGGAGAAATGCTACATTACCGAGACAGAAATGAAATATGAAATCCTTGCACTGAATACCTAAGTTCAATGGACACAGCAGCATCCTAATCACTTCCAGTTTCATCCAACTGAAGGCCTCCAGCTCACGTTGCATGGCTGACGTGTCCCTTGCTAAATTAACTCGTGAAATGTATTTCAAACCTTCGGTGACTGATGGATTTATTTGTACTGACCAGGACTGCGAGGCTGCAGGAAACACTGGGCAACCTTCAGCCTGAATCCCAGACTCCCATTATCCTTTTTACTTTCAAGACCATTGCTTACTAAGACCATGCAGTCTCCTCATTTTAAATTTTCCTTCAAGCAACAGCTAATTAAAACAATAACATTCTCAAGAATTCAAAATGCTTCAGCCTTGAGCAATAAAAAAGATCCAACCAAGATACGAATGTTTTCTGTTTAAGTTTAAAATACGACAAAAAAGATTCCTCCTCCTCCTGCTACCCCTGCCGGCTCCTCTAAGCTGCTGTACATGAGCTTGCTGATGCATGGCTGGGGCACTGAGCTGGAAAGAAAGGGGTGTGCTGAAACTGGGGACAGCACATGGCTACGAACATCCCAGTGTTCATTTTTTGACCTCACCCCGAAAGGGCAAGAAAGGAAAAAGAGACTAAGGAGCTCCATCATGCTAGGCTATGTGGAATGCATATTCACCCAGAATATCGCTGCCTGTCTGAAGTTTAGATCTGCCCACAACGCTCTGCAAACCAGAGACAAGCTCTCGCATGACTAAGCCGTGCTTTTTTCCATCCAGCTCCGAGCAGAGCCTGTCAACTTCCCTGCTCATTTTAAACATGCCCAGGGCTGGCTCTGACACGGCTGCTGTGCTGCAGCATCCTTCCTCGGGGTGCTACGAGTGCGCCTGGCACACTGCCACGCCGGGGAGCTGGGTCAGGCTAAGCAAAAGGCCCTCGTCCTAAGAGGCTGAAAGGAATTTAATCCTTGATCTACATCTAAGGAAGATCTCACCAAGCTTATCAGTGCCTGCTCCCCAGCACATTTATTGGTCATTATCTCTGAAAAGCTGCTCTGATTCAGAGGATATGGATGGTATGTATCTCTGAGATCTCCCTTATATGGATCCCCTTATACCCACGAGGTGACGCCAGGAGAACCAGAACCTAATTCCACTGAAGGGAGCACCCAAATTCCCATTGTACCCCATAGCAGCAGGTGCAGCATCCACCTCCAAACCCTGCAATGCCCAGGAAAGTATTCAGGCCAGGGAGCAAAGCCTCCAGGGATCCAAGTGCTCACAGCCTTTGCTGTTGGTACAAAATACTAACGAAGGCAAAAGTTTATCTCAGCGAGAAGAGAAGCACTGCAAATTTGGGTTGTTACCAGTCAGCAAAAGCAGGGCTAAATCCCAGTCCACACTGGGGCTCCCCTGCGGGCAATGCCAGAAGGACCGCAGGCAGCAGCATGCCAGGATCACTCCTGCCCGTCCCCCTCGGTGTCCGTACCTTGCCCGAATGGGCTGGGAGCCCAGCCGGGGCCCCAGGGCGCTGCCGTTGCCCGGGGAGTTCTTCCTCACCAGAGCAGGCATGTTTCTCAAAAGTAGAATTAATTTTTACACATAACCACATGAAATTACCATTTTATAGCTGGGAATTTGAAACACACACCATAGGAT
>WUAM01000160.1:12660854-12696294 GCA_024336885.1 Actenoides hombroni
TCCAACCTAAACCTCCCCTGGGGCAACTTGAGGCCATTTCCTCTTGTCCTGTCACTTGTTCCTTGGGAGAAGAGACCAACCCCACCTGGCTCCAACTTCCCATCAGGGAACTATGAGGAGCTGTGGTGTTCAACTGCATTAACAGTGGTGCATCTGTGCATTTCTACCATGTTTTCTGTTTCCGGACCAGAGCATTCCCTGAGCACATCCTCACCTGGACAGGTATGATGCCACCATTATGAAGGACCAGAGGGAGTTTTTCTGAATCACCCAGCAGCAGCTTCTTGAAGAGCAGCAGTGGGTTTCCTCTCTTGTTGTGCAGGACCGGGCGCAGGACGCTCACCCGGGGCAGATTCCCCTCTCCGCTGATCTCAAAGGTCAGGCTTTGTGCTTTACTGGCTGCAGGGCTGCAGAAAAGGTGGTGGTGGGGGAGGAATCATTACACCTGGCACCAACCCATCCCCACTTGGCGAGCGATGAAACAAGGACCACCCTCTGCGTGTTCCCTGGCTGGTGCTCCCACACCTAGATAACAGCTCCCCCTCACCCTTCTCCTCCCAGTCCCATCAGGGCCACTCATAAGAGGAATCTGCTCTGAAGCCTTCCAGAACATGAGTTAAAAACCATTTCACTTGATGGAATCGTGCAGTGCAGCAGGTAAATGATGAGGCAACAGATGCGATGTGGCAAATGCCCTGGCTGTGGTGAGATGAGACATATGCTTGGAGCACCAGCGCAGCATGAAAAGAGTATTGAAAGGAAAAATAAACAAGTAACACCATCAGTAAAGATTATTTCCAAGGACACTAAAAACCCAATTGCTCATTCGGGCAGAAAGCTGACGTATCTTGTCCCAAATCAGGGGCTGAAGGGTTGGAGAAGAGCAGCTCAGGGCCCAGGATAGAGGAACTGGGCTCTGCTCTTAGAAGGGCTCCAATCACTCCTTTAACATCAAACATCTCAATAAAGCCCAGGTAATCACATTGGATCATCTCATTGGAACATAAACAATGAGGAACTAACACTGTCTTGCTGGCACAGAAACCACTTTATCTAATCCTTTTTCCTTGGAAAGCCCCAGCTCAGCTGCTGCACATCTCCACCTCTTCCTGATTTAGTAACTTCCAGTTGGCTACTTAGAATAATTGAATCACAGACTGGTTTGGGCTGGAAAGGACCTTTAGAGGTCATCTAGTCCAACCCCCCTGCAGGGAGTAGGGACATCTGCAGCTAAAGCAGGGTGCTCAGAGCCCCGGCCAACCTCCCCTGCAATGGTGCCAGGGATGGTGCAGCCACCACCTCTCTGGGCAACCTGGGCCAGTGTTAAACTCAATGTTCCACTGTACTCAGAGTCACTCTAGTTGGCTAAACCACGACCCCTTTTATCCTGCTCTATCTAGTAGTTATCACCTCCTTTATTATCGAATGCCAAGCACTCTACCTCAGGCCATGGAAAGCACTGGAGTTAACAAGAAGTCTATGTCCTCCCAGAGGAGAGGCAGCTATCAGAAACATTCTCCACCTTCCCAAGATGTCCCAGCTTGAGTTACCTTGTCTGGACATCAAGGGAAGCCTCAAAAGTGCACTGGTAGCTCTGCATGGTTTGCGGAGCAAAGGTCACCACAGCAAAGGCGTGGGAGCAGCTGGGCACGCACATCCGAACGGGATCCACCTCGAAGATGTCGCCAACATGACTGTTAAGCTTGAGGGAACCCACAGAGCAGTGTTAGGAGGAAACATCCTTCAACGTGATGCAGTTTCATACATATACACATCACAGGGAGCAGCCCCAGACAGAGTGTCTTCCTTCCTGCTTCCCTGGACAGGCTCTTTCCACCTCAAGGGGTGACTCCAAAGTAGCGCTGACCTTGCACAGGGAGCTGCCATAAAGCCCAGAAGCACAAAAGCTTGCTGTGACACTGGGCAGCCACCTCAGCATGTGTGGGAAGTGGGGACTGCACAGAAAACCCTGCAAAGAACCTAGAATTGGTCTTTAAAGAGAAGGAAAAGACCAGGGAGCCTGAGGAAATCAAAGAATCATAGAAAAGTTTTGGTTGGAAGAGACCTTTAAGACGATTGAGTCCACCCATTAACAGAGCACTGCCAAGTCCACCAGTAAACCACGTCCCTCAGCACCACATCTCATAGAATCATAGAATGGTAAGGGTTGGAAGGGACCTCTGGAGATCGAGTCCAATGACCCTGTCAGCACAGGAACACCCAGGGCAGACCACACAGGAACAGATCCAGGCAGGTCTTGAAAGTCTCTACAGAAGGAGACTCCACAACCTCTCTGGGCAGCCTGGGCCAGGCTCTGTCACCCTCACAGTAAAGAAGGTTCTCCTCATGTTGAGGTGGAGTTTGCTGTGTTTCACCTTGCTACCATTACCTCTTGTCCTATCACAGAGTATCACTGAAAAGAGACTGGCCCCTTCTACTTGACACCCACCCTTCAGATATTTGTAAGATCCCCTCAGTCTTCTCTTTTCCAGGCTAAACAGCCCCAGTCTGAAAAAAAACCATCTCCACAGCTCTGAAACCCCTCCAGGGGTGGGGACTCCACCACTGCCCTGGGCAGCCTGGGCCAGGCCTGGACAACCCTCAAGGGGAAAAAATTGTTCCTTGGGTCCAACCTAAACCTGCCCTGGTGCAACTTGAGACTGTTTCCTCTTGTCTGTTAGCTTGTTCCTCAGCAGAGACCCCCGCCCCAAAACGGTCAGCTTTGAGCCCTGGCACATCAGTCCAGTATAAACTGCCCCCTGATTGTGCTTCCAAGAGATGTTCAGAAAGGTTTAGGTCTTCCACTTAAGAACCAGAGGCATGAACCAAAACCTTGCTTGAGACATGCCAAACTTAACCTAACTGTCACCTCGCCATGGCTGCTCTCCCCTGGAGTTTGACCTGCACCAAGCTGGACTAGTCTAGGCAAGAGGAAGCCATGAATCTGGAGAAGGCAGCAGGCTACCACACAGCCTTGAATGAGCAAGGGCCACCTCTGCCTCTTGTTCTTACCTTACTGAGGATGGGCTTGATGGCAAGGACCACATCACAAGGGACTTTGTCCACATTGCGGATCTTGAAGCGAGCCGTGGCCCGGTGCCCAACCAGAACATTGGTAAAGATAAACTTGTTCTCATCTGTGATGAACACGCCTTTGTCTTGCACTGTCTGTAGGATCTGGCAGAGGTTGATGTTGCTGCAGATCCGATGCTCCTCAAAGATGGACTCTATGTCGTCAACCACAAATGCTGTGAGCAGACCAGAGGTAGGGGGTGAAGATGAAGAGGCCTTCCTGATCAATTTAGACTCTGTTGGCCTCTCAGAAGGCTTGACAAGGCCCTTTCTCTCAGATGCAATGCAAAACCCAACCTTGGGCACAGGAGTTGGTTGTGAGGATGAAGCATAGTCACCCTCAACCTTAAAGGGTATTGCTTTCCTATTACCCTTCCATGCATCCCTCCCAGTCTCTCCCCACTGCTGGGCTTGAAAAGAACTAGAACCTCTGAGGATTTTAGGATGGACTTTAGGGTCAGAGAGTCTTCTCTGTCCCAGAAATAAGTTCAGGTGCTGATCAGCAGCAGGTCTGGCCATGGGAACCTGTGGACAGGGTGTACCTGGGAGGCAGGACTCGGCAAACAGGGTGTAGGGGATGCCGAGGGGGTTGTCCTTGGGGTCTCGGTCACTGATGTCGATGGACAGGTGCTCCCTGCATGTCCCCACAGGCTCTGCGTAGCAATCCACTGTGATCATCTGCTGTCCCCCAGGAGGGATGAAGCCAAAGCCAGGGTAGATGGTGAACATGCCTAGAGTGAAGCGAGCCTGCAGGAAGAGTCCCAGGAGAGGCTGATGTCCGACAGCCCTACCCCAAGCATCCCCAGTAAGGAGTACACCACGTCTCAGCCTCCAGCCAGGCCCAAGCCCACAGTCCCAGGGCAGGGAGGGATGTCTCCATGGCCCAGAGGCAGCCCCAGGATGAGAAGAACAAGCCAGGAGGAGCTACAGGCCTATCCCAAGTGCACAGAGAAAGGAGTTTCACATCTGTGGTGTTCACAGACCTATTTTGATGAGCAGCTACCAAACACAAGAGCTGCTCCCCTCTCTTGACCCCACTCCTCCAGGTCTGAGCCGCAGCACGGGACTGTGAGTGGGACTGAGCAGTTCCTGCCTCTGATTGTGGCCAGGAGATGATGTCCCTCCATCACACAGACCACATTCCATCCCATGGTGATGAGCCCCCAGCCCGGGCACAGTAGTGTCCTCCCACACCACCTGCAGTGGTATGTGTTGAGGAGCAGGAGTCACTCACCTGCATCAAGGGGTTTGTGTCCTTCTGCAGCGAGTGTTTGCTTTGCTTGGCTGAGGGAATCGTTTTACTGAGGTTCTCACTCTCGTGGGAGCGGGCGGATCTTGTTTGATTCCCACTGAGAGGAGAAAGCAGAAAACATCCATCATATGGAGCTCTTCCCCATGGAAGAAAGTCCTTACACTCCCCAAGGGATGCCTTCACCACAGACTGCTGTCAGTTATGGATAGATCAGCTCTGTCACCAGCTTTGTCCTGCATGTGGGAATACTGATGCATTTTTCAGCTCCCTGCTCACCAGCAACACAGATGGACAATAACCCAGGAGTCACAGAATCACAGAACCATTTTGGTTTAAAGAAACTTTTAAGATCAAGTCCAACCATTAACCCAGCACTGCCAGGGCACCACTAAACCATGTCCCTCAGCACCACATCTCCATGGTTTTGAAACCCCTCCAGGGATGGGAACTCCACCACTGCCCTGGGCAGCCTGAGCCAGGCCCTGACAACGCTTTCTGGGAAGAAGTTTTTCCTCATGTCCAACCTAAACCTCCCCTGGGGCAACTTGACGCTGTTTGCTCTTGTCCTGTCACTTGTTCCTTAGGAGAAGATACTGACCTCCCCCTGGCTTCAACCTCCTCTCAGGAGTTTTTGAGCGTGAGAAGGTCTGCCCTGAGCCTCCTTTCCTCCAGGCTGAACAATCTCAGGTCCTCCTCACCAGACTTGTTCCCTAGACCCTTCCTCGGCTTCATTCCCCTTCTCTGGACACTTTCCAATGTCTTTCTTGGAGCGAGGGGCCCAAAACTGAACCTGGAATTTGATTATATAACACACACCAGCAGAGAGAAGGTGTCAATCGGGGGACAAACAAGAGGATTGCCAGTGGAAAACTCCAGGTTGGTCCACCTAATGCTCTCATTGAGCACTATGACCTTTGTTGGGCTCTGGATGCCGCAGCCGGTAGGACGGCTCACCGCCAAGGCCACCAGCAGAAACCCAAAGCCGACCGCAGTCGACAGGCACTACGGGTAACCCCGGAGCCCGGCCTCGTCCTGCAGGACCGTGGGTGGCACCGCGGGGATCTCGTCTCCCACGCAGAGGCACGACGATACTCACCGTGAGATACCTTGCACCAGGTTACAGAGGGCTCGGCAGGATTAGCAAAAAATAACCATTAGGCTTTTTTGGTTTGTTTGTTTTTGAGGATAAACATGCAGTTATTTTAGGCAAGATAAAAAGTTTTAGAGAGCGAGAGAGTTTTGTGTTCTGCGGCACTGCTAGCTACAGCTTGTCTCATGAAGAAGCAATCTCCCCTCCGGGTAGGGTACTCTGCAGCTGGGACTTGGGGAGTTGTTTACCTTCCTCTGAAGCATCCAGCCGTAAGCACTGGCAGAAACAAGACCTTGGACCAGAGAGACAGCAGGCCCTTCCTCATGGGCAGTCCTTCCATTCCCGCTTGCAAACACATCACACCCATGCTGGGCAGTAAAATGTGAAGTGAGACTCCTCATGGGTATTACTGCTGACACAATGGCCTTAAAAGTGAGCTGGTGGGGGACACCTTCCAGAGCTCACATTTCTTCAGCCAAGGAGAAGAATACTCCATAGTGCTGGAAAACAGCCTTTTCTTTCCAAGGGGGAGGTGCTGTGGTCTCACCGTGTAGTGCAGCACTGCAGTTAAGAGGTGCCCTTCTCAAAGGACTGAAGACAAAAGCCAACATTAAATTGCAAGGGATTTGTCAAAATGAGGTTAAAACCAGGCAGCCACCCTCCTGCACTACTGAAGAGAGAAGCACACGAACAGCTCCAGGAGCTGTAGGCTTGCTTTTCCTCTTAGATGAGCACTGATGCCTCCTCTTGCTCAGTGGTACCAGAAATATGCACGTGATTAACGCGTGTGACAGACCACCACAGATCCCTTGCACAGGGAGGCTTACTTAAAAAGGCAAATCACTTACTTTGTTAACATGCACAAAACCTGCCTCTCACCCTGAGACACATCCTGCCTCGCTGTCACTAATCAATTTGTAATCATTGTCTCTATGTAAAAATCCTCCCAGGCTCAGCACCGATTTGCTGTGTGGGCAACTTTAATGGCCAACTTACAACTCTTCCAAAATGAAGGTGTACAAACACTGTGATTGAAATACCGGTCCAGAAGAGTCTTAATTAAAGAGGTTCTGCCAGACGCTGCCAAAATGTCAATGAAAGTATAAAGCTACTGGAGCCCTTACAAGTCTTCCATCAAATATTGATTGCAACTGGAGGCACGGTTGCAACTGGACTAAAAAGGACCCGTCTTATTGAGTATGACAAATTTTATGTTCCTATAATTCTATTTAAACAGAAGGTTGGTTTCAGTCCTAGAGAAGGAGATATTAATTTACTTTGGCCTCTGTCCGAGCTCAGGAACTTTCTTTGCTGGAAGGTGACGCTATTTTTCAGTGCTGTATGTGCACCCAAGGGCAGCTCCCAGCATCTCGTGCAAAACCTGTCAGGGGAAATGCAGCCCCTGGGCAGGTCGGTACCCGCCGTGGAGCCACGGGGATGGGCTCGGTCCTGCCCACTCTGCTTTGCTGGAGGTGCTGAGCATAGCACCGGGGACTTAGCTCTGGGATTGCCTCTTTGACGTGCTGAAAGCGAGGAGCAATAGTGTTACCTTTGGTGGAATGTCTTCCTCCTGCCGTAACCAAGAACTTCGGTCAAACTTTTCAATGCGAGGGGGCAGAGGAGGGTTTTCTGAGGTGGGGTCCGAGTTCTGCCTTGGCATCTCAGTGCGGTGAGAGGTCACCGTCAGAGCCTCCTGAAACCCAGCCAGTCCCTTTGCAGGCTGTTCATGCAGTGACTGAGACCCAGACAAGGAGCTTCCTTGGGATTTCACAGTGACCAGATGTGGAATCTAAGCACCAAGTCAAAACAGAACTATCAGTACAAAACTGAAAAAAAATTAAAAGGAATCAAAAAAAAGATATTTAAAAATTTGCCGGTTTTTTGTTTTAAAAAAATCTGATTAGCACTTTGGATGCATTAAAGAGCCCCCTCGGTTTGAGACCAGCACTGCCTCGGTTTCAGGACCTTCTGACTTAAGATTGCTTCGATGCAAGATCTATTCAAAATCACGCCCGCACAGCTCAAGCCTTTTTAAAGTCAGGTGCCACCACACTCCAGCCCTGGCTGTCGGGGCGTGCGCACGGTGCCACGGCTCCTCTGCCAGCCCCACGGATACCACCCTGGGGCAGGGCGAGGGGCAGCGGCAGGCAGCTCCCTCCTGCCAGCTCCCACATGCACCATGCCCGCCCCAGGCTCTGCCTGCCCCCTTTCCAGCTCCTACGCCTGTACCTCTGAGGTGCTGATGAGGTTTGGCATGGATTTGCCCTGTTAAAAAATGTGGAAAAAAGAAAATAAATAAAAGAAGGAAACCATAATAAATAATAATTGATCAAAAAAAAAATGTCAGGAATTCTGAGGCATAGATGGCTTGAAAAAAAAATATCCTGAGGCATGAGTTTCTATAGGTCTGGGTGATCCCTATCCTATGGATCAGCCCTATCTAAAGGTTACGAGTGAGAAGAACACCAACATCTGTTTGGGGAGATCTGAGAAATTCACCAAGTTAGAGTTTGTGAAATCAGAGCTTCTTCCAAGAGCTGCACTTCTTCGATACAGCAGGGTTGTAAATTTGATTTGACATTTCTACTTGCATGTCTAAGCACACGTGTAGGTCTATCATGTGCGTACGTGATGCATGCAGACATCTGCATAGGGTCTCTGGGTTTCAAGCAACTTTTTCATTAGTATTTTACTGTCAAACCAAAATCTTTGTAGCTGGTGACAATATAGGTTGCCAAAAAGGTCACTGAAGAATATTTGTTCAGTAAGAGAGATGCCAGTGAAGTGGGGTTTTACCCACTTCCTGACGTATGTAGACCATGCCCCTTGGGCAAAAAAGAGCTATACGTTTAAGGGCTTTCCTGCACGTATTCTGTTTAAAGCTGGCACTGTACTGCTGTCCTACAGGTGCACAAACCATGCGTGGATGGCACTTAGTTGGCATGTTTTCCCACAGAAAGCCCAGCTGGACCCGGAGCAAAGGCTTTGTACTTCCCTCTGAAACCCCTCCTGGAGTCTGTGGATCTGAAGGAGCAATTCCAGGGGCTGAACCATAGCCAGCACTGACACTCCTACAGCTTTTGGTGGCAGAATACTTACAGACCTCATGGCTGGGAGGAACTTTTAAAATAACAATACCCCTCCTCTGTGACGGTGATGGTGATCTATGCCCTCTCCAGATGTGTTTGTGACTGATGTCAACTCAATGGAAAATCAAAACAAAACCTTGAATTGAAGCGGCAAAGAAAGAAAAACCTCTTTCTGATGATCCTCAGCACCAAAGCATCCTGGGTCAGCGTACCAGGCGCTGTGGTTTTAGTCCTTTACATAAACTGGATCCAAAGAGGAACAGTGCAATTGTCACACTGCATCGGACCAGCGGTTCCTCTTGGTCCTCCAGCTTGTTTCTGGCAGCAACTAGTACGTGATGCTTCAAAGGAAGGTATAAACCAGTGTTATGTTTCTAACACATGGAGGTGACAAGAGGAATCCACCCAATGAATGTAGATGCTGCTATTACTCACAAATACGCTTAAGGCTGAGAAACCAGGGAGCAAGACACTAATTCCCTTTAATCCGCTCTTTTTCTCTTTACCTTACCAGCATCCCAGCTCCATAGGTGAGCCTGCCAGGGGAAGCACCATTACCTGTGGGTCCACGGGTCGCAGCAGGGGTGGGGTCCGGGCTGGCTGCACACCACTGATGCTGAAAGACTCTGAGCGAGGAGGCAGGTTGGGGTCAGAAATCCTGTTGGCCACCTTATGAGGCATGGCCGGTGAGCTCTGGCGATTGAGCCGGGAGCGCTCCTCCACCTGCAGCGAGACCGGGAGAGTGGCTGATGGCCCCAGAAAAAACCATTTCCAATTGAAAACCAAGGTATGCATAATATATACATATAGAGATAGAGGAAGCTCTTTTCTCTTTAGGTATCTCATATATAGCATGGGATCATGGAATCCAAGTTACCCAGCAGGCTGTGTAATAAAGGCATTTTACAGACCCCGGAAGGACTATTTGTATTTATGCACACAAGTCATTTCTGAATGTGAAATGGAAGAATAAAGAAAAGGCAACATGCCTCAGAGAGGTGTTTCTACAACGTGGCTCCCGAGAAGATCTTGCTTCTTTGTGAACATATCTTTAAGCACGGGGAGCCTTTTCTTTCACTACTATAAACACCACGAGGAGTGCCTGTGCTTGATCTGAATAGAAGAATAAACACAACAACCAGAAAATGCCTGGCTTTGATCTAGATTTAATAAGTCTGGCACCTTGTCACATATAGAAGGGGAAAATCCTCTATTACTGATGGAGAAATAAAGCCAAAGCCCACTGCTTTCAGTTACCCTTGATCCAAACCGTGGTGGTTTCAGCTAAGCCAGACACGTGTGATCTGGGTGCTCCTGCATTTCGACTGTGTGCATTTGATATTCATGCAGCATATGCCCTGCAGAATTTTTGATACCTCAAGATCTGACATACATTTTCATTTACATATCATTAACATGTTAAATACCCTTAGCATGTTGTCTTGATCCCACCATGTACAATGTCATGTTAAAAGGCAAGTTTCAAAATAGGTTTGCTAGGAAAGAACCACAGCTCTTCTTTAAGTAAATAAATACTCATCAAACAAAAGAGCCATTATATTAATAAAAATGAATCTTTTCCTCTTTCAGATACCGATCAGGAGTCAGAGTAAAATTTAGGTAAGAGATTACTGTTACAGGCACTCTCCTCTCTAACTCATGAGGGACCACCTTGGCCACTGCAGTGCCCTAAGAGGTCAACAAAACCTCCTCAGGAGCTGGCCACCAGCAGAGCTCAGTTCAGAGATGTCCACAGGAACAGACACGAGGATGGGAAGGAGATCAGAGCATGAAGGAGCACTCCCCCTGAACGAGGGAGCAGCAGCACAAGTGCTGGGTGACAGGCCCGGTCCGGTACCTCTCCTTACAAGCCAAGCCTTGGCACCAACGACGGCAGAGATGGTGCCGCTGCCGAGTCCTCCGGCTGTTCGCAGGCGCTCCCGGCACGCTGCCAAGCCATAATGTGCAGCTAATTATGGAGGACTTCAAAGCTTGCGTGGAGGAGAAGGCAGAGGAGTGACGAAATGGGGATGTCTGTGTACTGGGAAGGAGAAAGGTGCCTGGTTTCCCAGTGCCAGCATCACCTCAGTAGCACTTTGTTCTACCAGCACAGCAGAGGATGCTCTTGGAACACTCCAGTTGTACTTAATGGAGCCTTGCTGACTGCATCGTTCGACAGAGAGTGGGAAAAAGCAGCAACACCCTGCAGGAATTCAGCATTACTCCAGTTCAAGCCATCGCTAACAGAACTCGAGATTCCCCTCAAACAGGAAATGTCCTTAAGAGCCTCTGTGTGGGTCCCGGTGGAAGGCTGCTAATGTTTTAATACATCACTTCAAAGCCAGAGAAGGAGAAAAAGCCACAGGGACTGAGGGAGGAGCTGACGTGCACGTTGGCTGCTGCAGAGAACAGCACAGCTCATGACGCATGAGCCTCCAGCCCTTGGGAAGCTCCAGGCTGTGGGAAAACACCGCAGGGCTCAGCCATCATGTGGAAAACTCCTGTCTTCTCCTTTACACATGGTCATGTATGGCACATACCTATCCAAACCTGGCCTTCAGCTGAGCAAGCTTCTTTGTGACTGAGGAGTTAGTCCTGGCTGTCCACAGCGCTTTGTTTAGCAAATACTGGTCCAGAACAGAAAAGTCAATAATGGAGAGAGCTGTTAATTACAATACTACTGCTTAGAGTGCTAATGCCACATCCCTGACTGGATCATCAGACGGTCCCCAACATGATGTTGGAAAAAGCCCAGATAGTTTTTGATTATGAGAAAAAATGTGTCTGGGCAACCGGGGCAGGACTGGCACAGCACCCAAGCTATATCCCAATTAACTTCCAGTAGAGAACCCTTCACTCACCAGAAGATGAGTAGAAAAGACATCAGATGGGGATGTACATCCATATGTGTTGGACAGAGCTTTGATCAACCTGATCTAGCGGGAGGTGTCCTTGCCAACCCAAACCATCCTATGATTCTACAACTATTTGATCAGACTCTTTTGTTTAGCATGAAAAAGATACATCCTTGACTGTGCTCTGGGGAAGCTTTGAAAGATGCAGCACAGCCTGGTTCCTAACCCAGAGCTTTCTCTTCACCAACAGATCAGTCCCTTAACAAGGGGACACAGCAACATGAGTGGCTACAGCCTCACCTTTAAGCTTTATCTCATGTCTGCAGGGTCTTGGAGTCACCATGTAAAGATGAGTTAGGTGGGAAAGTAAGTGCATAAAGGAGAGGTATGAAAAGCAGAGAGGGGCATGGCACAAGGAGAAGTAGGCTGTGGTGATCAAGCTCCTGAGAGAGAAGACTAGAGACCAAAGAGCATAAATCGCAAGGACGGTATGGGATATCACACAAAATCCTCAAGGAATATCCCAATAAGCTCTGCAGAGCTTCCAGAATTGTCAGCTGAGCACCAGAGTTGTCTTTCCCTTGCTCCCAAAGGAAAACAAAGTCTCAGTATTTCTGTTCAATTAGCATGCATGGGTTTGGTATGGAAGTTGCTAAAACCACAGTAAGAACCATGGTAGGCTAAGTATCAGCACAAGTCTATATGCACAGCCAGCAAGGATGGTACTTCAATATATGCAGCAAAGTAGCTGAATTGTGCTAAAAGTAGGACTATGCGGTAGATAAAATAAGGGATGGAGGGAAGAGGAGTCGTTTTGGGAAGTTCCTAAGGGTGTTGTGTCAAGGCAGTGCATCAAACTACTGCTCCCAAGAGCAGGAAGATGCTAAGGTTGCTGCTTGGAGTATTTAATTAGAAACCAGAGCGACACAGGTAAAGAATAAATAGTTTGGAGAGCTAATTGGTGGAAGCTGGAGATGTTCCTCAACATTTGGCTGCTCTTATTCACGCTGTACAGTTCCCAACAGCCTGCTCCCAGTGACTGCATCAAAAAAAGAAGCCTCCCCCCATGGAATAGAAGAAATGGGCCTTGGTGTTTGAAATGGAAAGCTAAATCCAGCACTTTTCTCCTTCACCTGAGGTAAAGGATAAGATTCTCTTTGTTACGCTTTTGAAGACAGTGCCAGAGGTACTTCAGGAACATTCTAGAAAAAGTTTACTCCATTTTCTTCCTGCCTGCTACCTACTCTCAACACCTCTGCAGATGGAAAAGAGAGACCCAGGTTCTGCACAAAGCCACAGAGGCACCACCCAGGATGAAGCCTCTCCCGTCAAGAGGTGGCTCAGCATGTCTGGAATGTCTCATCTGCAGACCCACCTTCCAAACCCCTTAGTCCACTGAAAAGGCTGGAGAATGATCCTGCTATTTCATGAAAATATGTCATCGGGTGCATCACCACCTAAAGACTCTTAAAACTAAATTAGAAGGGAACCCAAGGGAGTATAAAGAGGTGAAAAGAGTTTTTGATACCTGCATCTATCTCTGTGATGGTTTAGAAAGGCAAATAACTGCATTATTTGCCTTTGCTTAGTAAAGGACAGCTGACTGAATTTCTTCAGCATTTAATGCTTGCAGGTATTGTGGATGCAGCTGAGGGCTGTCAAGAGAAAAGACGGAGAGACAGATACAAGTTGGATGCATATCACATCTCTGCCAGGACTAAAGGGTGCCAGACATTTGGCAGCAGAGCAGCAATCTTGCTTACTAGGAACAAAAGGCGAGTTATTAAAAGATCTTTCTGCCCACGACTGGGGTTACAAAATTAAACTAACTAACCGTAAAGAACTTCACAAAAATTAATAGCAAAAGAGAGGATCAGTCTTACTGGAGCCACCACAAAGAGCTTTAAGGAGAAAGAGTTTGCGCAGGATCCTAAAACTGCACTGCAGACAATGCCTGTCTTCATCTTTTCAAGACTATTCAGCCAGGCAATAATTAATATTCAAGATTTCACAATTGTTACAACAATTCCCTCTTTTTTGAGGGAGGGAAAAAGATGAAAAGAAAAAGACGACGTGGCCTGCCTTCCTGAAAATCACAAAAGAGCAACCCCAAAAGATATAGCCTGGAGCACAGGAGGAAAAGCTGCCTGATCCCTGTTCAGCTACAGGGAACTCAGTTAGGGCTCAGCAAGGAACCCTGCTAAAATCGCCCTCTGCATTCGCTCCTGACCCCCAGAACACTTGTGGACATGCCAGGATGGAGAACCAAGAGCTCTTGGCACGTCCACAAGTCCCCAGCTACAGCTGATACCCTCCAGGAGGGATCCATCCTCCTCCTTGCGTGCCCTGATGGAGGAACCTCCTTCCTCCGCTCTCCTTGCCTGCACAGACGCACACGCGGACGCACACACGCTGCACTGAACTGGGAGTGTTTCCAGCACTGCTAATGGCATCTGCTGGAGGCTGACCCAGCAGAGCTCAATCTGCCGTAGGTGTTGCAGACTGGACGGCGTGCCCAGCCCTGTGGATACAGACGAGCACCACCAAGCTCCTCGCTCTCGCCTACCTCCTTGGCCCAGGCTGGTTTCTCACTGGCATTTATCCCTTCTTTGTAATGGTAGAGGGGTTTCTTCTCTGCCGGCCTCTGGTCCTGCCGCTGCTGCTGCTGCTGCTGCTGCAGGGACACCAGGTAGTCCCGCTCCTGCTGGAGCTGCCTCTGCAGCCGCTCCGCCTGCCGCTGCTCCTCCAGCTGCTTGCGCTTGTACTCCTGCCCAGAAGAAAACACAGTGACACGGGGGCCCAGCCAGCCTGGAATCTGCAGGTTTATCCGTTTGGGGGGAAAACGGGGCACGAGTATCCGAAAAGCTGTTTTCTGGCAAAGCTCATGGGTTTGCAAGACTGCAGGGACTGAGCTGTAAAGCATCCCCAGAGGAGAGACAGCTGGGAGGACAAAGCCAACAAATGCAGAGCTGTGACCCTGGCGTTGACAATTTGCAGCCGAGGAGCTGCCCTGGCTGCTGGGAATGGGGGGTACCAGTGTTGCCTCACCAGGGAAACCCTGCAAGACCCCCCACCCAGGGCTAATGTCTACTTGGGTGTTACCAGTGACTTTGGCCAGATTTTTCTGGATGGGAAGAACAAGGATCAATCCAATGAGGTGCCAAGCACCGCTAGGGCAGACAAATCCCAACCGAAGCCAACTCCTCTGTAGGACCAATTTGCTGTTAGTGGGAAGGGCCGCAGAGCGGAGCCGACTGTCTGATCTTTCCAAATCCCTACAGCTCGATGAAGCTTAATGAGTAAATCATTTTGATAGGGCCTTTTTAAAAGGCAAGGGCTTGTGTGAGTTTGTTTGTTTGGTTCTTTTTTTTACTAAATAAAATCAATAGAAAGAGCAAAAAAGAATAATCCCTGTGGATTAAAAAAAAAAAAAAAAGCAGTGAGAGTAACAGCTACTGGCATAAAAAAGGCTCCCTCAAAAGCAAATTAAATAAAGTAAGAGGACATCTAGAATGCAAACAGCACAAGAGGAATACAGCGTTTCTGTGAGGAAATGAAAACAAAAGCCTTCACTCAGAGCACAAAAACCACCCACGCGGCAGGGTGGGTTTGCCGGGCACAGACAGGCGACAGCTCGCTCACGCTCCAACATGCTGCAAACAGCCTTCAAAACTCCGCGGCAAGGAGGAAGGGCCGCTTCTCTCGCGCGGGCACGAGCGTGCCGGGGGGATGCCAAGAGAGAGCCATGCAGCGCGAGGGGAGCCAGCCCGAAGCGGCGGCAGGGACATCGAGGCGCGCTCGAGGCCGCAGAGCGGGACAGGAGGCTCCGGGTCCGGCGGTGACAGCAGCGTCCCCGGCATCTCGGCACGGCAGGAGGCACTCGGGAGACACGGGTGCGTGCAGACACATGCGGATGCGACACGGGCAGATAGGGGCAAGCGTGGCCGGGGCCTCCCATTTACCAGAAGTAGCGCTTGCTCCTGCAACAACTGCTGCTGCAGGATCTCTAACTGTCTCTGCTCCTCCTCTAACTGTCGCCTGATGTACTCCTGGAGGCATGGGCAGCAAGGATCAAAGGAAAAAGAGAGAGAGAAGGTAAAAGAGACAGCATTTCCCAAGAGGAAGGAGAATGAGGTGGGCACCCGCATTCACCCCACCCGAGAGCCAGCACCGATCAAATCATCCCAGGCACCCTCTGTCCCTGCCCAAATTGCCCAGGGTGTCCACCACTCTACAAGGAGATGGCAAACACTAACCAAGAACACCACAACACCCCAGCCTGGGAACAAGCGGGTGGGAAAAACCTGCGCCGAGTGTCTCCACACCTGCGGGCCAGCAAGCAGATCCACATGGAAACAACTGACGGCAGTGGAAAGCGACACACGCAGTGTTAACAATTAAGCAATTTGCTCTCAAGTGGCAAAAAACCATGAGTGTTTACGAAATCTCTGATTAGAGGAAGAGGACTCTGCAGGGAAGGCGGTGACCGGGCTCCCGCCGGGTTACCTGCTCGTGCTCCGCACGCCGCCGCTCCTCCTCCCGCCGCATCTGCTCCTCGTAGTGCCGCCGCTGCTCCCGCTCCTGCTGCTTCCGCAGCTCCTTCTCCCGTCTCTGCTGCTGTGGGGGGCAAGAGGCACAGGTCAGCACCCCCATTCCCCTCCCTGGCAGCTCGAAGTCCTCCTGCTCATGATTTTTGGGGAGCCACCTTGCCCAGTGATCCACAATGTTAGTCCATCCCGAGGAGATGCCTTGAGGTCCATTTGGGGTGGTAGAGGGGCTTGTTGATCCCAATCCATCCTCACGTTCTCTGGTGCCCAGAACTGGCTACAGAGAACCCACAGCACCTTCCCAGCCAGCACTGGATCACACAACCCTGTTTCTTCTTCCACTTGCAGGAAGCCACGTGGGCAGCATATGGTCCCCACTTACAGTGTGACTGACCAGTGGGTTAATCAGGTGTCAAGATGCCTGGGAGATGCATGAGCACATCACAGAATGACAGGGATTGGAAGGGACCTCCAGAGATCATCTAGTCCAACGCCCCTGCCAGAGCAGGCTCAGTAGGTTCACCTAGAGCAGTGCTTATGGGGAACTTGTATTCTCAGCCTCAAACCCTCATGGGGGTGAAGGAGGGTGCTGGCAGGACTACTGCCTGCCAAGAGTGGAATTTTTGCTGAGCAGAAGCTAATACAGAAGATCTCAAACCCAAGGATTTTTTCTTTTCAAAACACAAAATGAGCAGGGGGCGGGGGGGAGCCTCCCGTAGCTGTCTTCAGGCTACCCCAGTCCCCTCCCCTCCTGGCTTTCACCTCTGCTTGCTCCTCTCTGTAGCATCTTTGCTGACAGCAATCCAGGGCTTTTGGAGGGGCTCCTTCTTTTGGAGCCCTCCAGCGTGCCCTAGGCACCCCAGGTGACACCCACAGCCCCTACAGCCATGGCTTTTCACCCCCCCAGCTGCCTGTACCATCCTGTGCTACCACAGCCCCGCAGCCGGCACATCGGCAGAGGGCACTCAAAAGCCAACCTTGGCTCCTGGGGCTCTGGAGCCCGCCCACCTCCATCGCTGCTGCAGCACTGGGCGCTAGCGGGGAGCTAACCCTGCAAGCACAAACCTGGGCCTTTTCTCTCCCTCGGGTTTTTTTCCTCACCCGCTGCCAACAGGCAGTGGCCAGGCAGGCGCTGGAGGGGCTGGCGATGCCCCGCGTTTGCTAACTCCTAGGGAGGGCTGGAGCTGGAGGCTGCCTCGGCAGCTCTGCCCAAGGGGCTGGCTGAGCCAGCCCGAGACAACGATGCACCCCCGTGGAACGACCGCTCTGCAGTCAAGCTGCACTGTCTGTAAAAGTGGAGCTGAAATCCAGAGCTACCTACAGACAGATATCCATCTACAAACAGACACCTACCTAGATACCCTCTATCTAGATATCTATCCCTGCTAAACATATCTAGTTATATATTACATAGATATTACAGATGTTACATAGATCTACATCTAGAAGACGTATCTAATACAATAGATTTATCTCTAATACATATATTTATAAAAGATATCTAAAACAGAGTAGATTATAGATATCTACAGAGATATTATATTATATGCAGATCTATATAACAGATATCTAATATATTGACATGATATAGTATAGATTTAGATAGATATCTATCATATAATGTTAACTATAATAGATACCTATGATCAATAGATATCTGATTGATAGAGAGCTATGATTAATAGATATCTACAATAGATATATACATTATTATAGAAAATTTTATTGCATTCTTATTTTAGGTACTGTAGAGATAATAATTATATTTGTATTCTTTATCTAGTCTACATTCTACTCTATAGTCTATATCCTACTCTATAGTCTACTCTATATCTCTATCTCTATCCATATCTCTCAAGAGATAGATATCTATAGATATCTTTATAGATAGGTACCTATAAAGATAGATCTATCTATAGACAGATATATAGGTATTTCAACAAACAAACATTTTAACCAACACTCAAGACACCCCCATGTCAATATAGGGCAGAGCCATCACCCGTCCTGCTGCTCTCTCCTCGTCCCGAGGTACCACCCGCAGCCACCCTGCACAGGGACTGATCATTTCCTCCAGCTTTACTTGGAGCTGCTGCACAGCTTCAGTGCCACCTATAGCCATATTTATCAGCACTGTTCCGCTCGCCTCAGCGAAGGAAAAAAAAAAAATTTTAAAAAAAATTAAAAAAATCTCAGCCAACCTGAAATAACCTGCCAGCTCCAGACTCTGGCGTGTCCCACGCCAGGCGCAGTCACTGGTGCTGCCCACGTAAGCTGGGGAGCCATGTGTTACTCCGAGCGCGATGCAAACGTGGGGCTGTTTGTAGGTTTTTTTGAACCCTTACACTAGAAATCGCAGCGGATATGCTGCTGGGATGCGGTGGCTCTGCAGCAGTGACAGGAGCACACAGGATTTCTCAGCTTTGCCAGCGCTGCCGGTGATGGGCACCGCTCCCCTGCGCTCAGGAGCACGGATCTTTCGATTAGTGGGTCGGATACAGGTTAACCTGAGATTCCAATCACAGTGTGTTCACACTGGTTTTGGGGTGGGTTTGAACGTGTGTGGTTTTTAGTTAAACTAGCACACCGCTGAATAAAGCACATAATGCTTGTGTAGGCTGGGCTGGGCTGGCAGGAGGCAAGGTCCTGAATGCCACAGCTATTTCTTAAATAAAAACCACCCAAATGGTCTTTACTTCCATTCCAGCAGGTGAAGAAAGCCAAATCCCTCCAAGGAGGAGGCAATGCCATTTATCCCAGTGAGGGAGCAGCGTACCACCATCCTTCTGGGGTACCATATGCCCAGCAGCCCCAGCGAGCCTGTCCTGCTTCTGGCCTCTCTCCTGCAAGGCAGCATTTAACCACCAGCCTCTTCCACACCAAAAAGCCCATTTAGCCCCAGGAGCTGGGAATTGAGCCCCTCAGGCATAGTTTTCCATCAAAGCCACGCCTGATCCTTTTCTGGATATTTAGACCTCTGCACCCTGCCGCAGCCAGGTTCTTCAGGCTGAGGCTGTGAGCAGGATGTAATGCATACGTGTATGGAGGCTGGGGGTACAGCGCTTCCCCCCCCAGCTCCACGGCGGTTTTGTTGGGTCACATTATAAGCAAGTCATTTGTCACAGTCGCATTCCAAGCACCTTCAGCTAAACGCCGTGGCGCTGATCCGACGGCGGCACAGCCTCCTGGCATGCTCAGCTGCCTGCCCCGCGTGGCCCTGCCTCGGCAGCTGGCAAACATCTGGAGGGGACCTGGCGCTCGAGCGGGCCAAGCCTCCAGCAATGCCTGTTGACCTTTGATCGCGCCAGTGCCGAGTGGTACTGGGATGATGGGGATCCTGTTTAAAGCAGGGACTGAGCTCAGCGAGATGCAGCTGAAAACTGCATGTAGAGAGGAAAAAAAAAAAAAGAAGCAAAAAAGAGGGAAAGATTCAAAGATCTCATCTTATTTGCCTCTTTTTCTCTGTGTTTTCTGCCCTCCCTCTCCCACTGTGAACGTACACTTCCCACGTTTCCCCAAGCCTGAAACTACTGTGTGTATTTACACTATCCAGATCTATTATTCATGCAAGGCAAGAGCGCCAATTAATTAGAACTGCATTTATATAACTCTGCAGATAGAGCTCTATGTAGCTGCTTGTAAGCCAGAATGGGATCTTATTTGCACTGCACTAGAAATGACAGGTTTTAAATATTGATGAGGGAAGACACACAAAGGCAAAGCCTCTGGTGGGAAGGCCCTTGGAGGCCTGGCATGAAACAAGGACTTCAAAGGAGCAAGCTCACTTTGCTAGATCAGCTGCGTTCAGGACTACAGGCGATTGGTGATCAGCCGCCCCATGAACCTGGCGAGCTCAGAGAGGCACCAGCACTTGCAAGAAGAGACTCCTGGTAAATGTGGCTACAGCTCCCAAACACGAGCATGAGCCAGAAAAGAAGGGGAATTCCAAGTGACAAATGAAAAATATTCTAGGTGGTTGCATTGTTGTGACAGGCTCATTTATCTGAGCCACCAGGGAAAGAGTGACTGTGGCTGGAACATCATCTTTCCTGACACACCGAGCGCTGGAGCATGGAGAGGTGTTTCCCACTGGTAGAGAAACTGGGTCAGAGCTTCCCACCATGTCAAACAAGGATCTGGTACGCTCTGAACCATCACAGGAGCTTTTAGTTGGGATCATCATGAAAGGATGCTCCCTGCAGGAAAAAGCTCATGCTTCAGAAACAGAGTTCTACATGCTTCTAACCAAAGCAAAACTAGAGAGACATAAGGCTTAGCACATACAGGTACTACAGGAGCTGCTGTAATACAGCTCTCCTTGGAAATGGGTAGGGAACTACTGCCAGAACCACTGCAGTGCCCCCACATGCCACGTTACTGTGAGGAGGCTTAATGAAAACATTCCTACAAGCTGCATGACACCTGCATATGCAGGAAAAAATAACAAGGACCATTCTAGTTAACCTAAGTTTAGCTGTAATTAATTGCTGGGTACTTTTTTTTTTTTGCATTGTTTTACAAAAGCTTCCAGTAGACACTTTTCTGCTGCTTAACATATAAAGGAGCTACAGCAATTTCTTTATCTCCTGAATATCCAGCTCTGTAACTGCACTGAATGAAACCTCACATGCAAACACAAAGATGCTGAGATTTGCTTTGCACATTCCCTGTAAAGATCTGACCTTCATTTTGTACCTAGAAAGGAAGAAAATCCACAGTTGGGCAGAAAAATGAGGCTATGTAAAGCCCCCCAGCTACATCTACCCACTGCTGCCAAGGGGTCTGCACAGAGATTTGTCTCACAGGATCCCTAAAGCTCCTGACCAGGAGATGTGCTATTCTTACAGCTCAGCTGGAGTTTTGGTGGTTAAACTGGTGCAGCAGGTGCATTCCGTGCCAACAACAAATGGAGAGCTTATTAGGGAACTATATATATCTAATATATGTATATACAGGGAAAGATTAAAATACATTCAAGCCTATTCACCCTTTCGCATTACATAAATATTCTCCTTAGTTCTATTTGATCTATTGATATTTAATTCTCTAATTTAGGGGGGTTTGGGGGATTGGTTCTGGTGCACATTTTGAATTCATGAGACCAACTTTCTGCACAAGGGAAAATAAAGCTGCATCTCTACTAGTGAAGGTCCCAGTTTCAAAGCTAGCTTAGGGATTTTTTTCTTCCACCACAATTAAACACAGCTGCAAATCTAAATATCTTTTGCGGCCTGGAAGAAGATTCAACCTAAAAGAAGGAAACTGGTCAGTTGTGGAAAAAGGAGCCCCAGGTGTCCAACAGATGCGAGGAGGCACACTAAGGATGGCAGCAGGTCTCGGGGGCAGCATGAAGTGTATCAAGAGACCACCAGAAGACTTCCTCACTTGGCATTTTTGTATATGCATTTGGTGTTATTGTTGCAGCAACGTTACAAAACACTAGATTTCCTCAAAAAGGCCCTAAAATGAAAGGTTCTTCATGAGACGTTCGGAAAACCTGGTTTAGTAAGATCAAGATGACAGAAAAACAGGATTCCTTCATTTTGAGCTGTACTGTGTGAGGAGACTGAAATGGCAGGAGCTCTATCCCTGGCAGAGTTTAAAAAGAAGACTAGAAAACCACATAATAAAAAAATAAAAAAAGAAGTCTTCACTAACAGAGGAATGGACCAGTTACCCCACTAACAGGCATTCCTTCAGCTTTTTTGCTGTGCATCTCCAGTACAAATTGACTCCATGCATTTTTGAGCTTGGCATTCTCCAAAGTCAATCCTTCTGGTGCTGCGCTTGGGCCCAGCCGATGAACTCACTCAGCCTGGCCACCTTCACAGCATCTTAAGTGTCTCAGCTTCTGGCAGTACACAACAGGCTGACTTAGGAGCCCCAAAAGCCACCAGCTCCAAGTGTTTATTTGTCCCAGAAGCTCTATTGGGTTTTAAAGGTCAACTTTATTTTGAAAACAGTCATCTGAGCCTTCCACTGGCTTCTCCTCCCAGAGATCTGCTGGTATAGTGGTGCCTACTGGAGACACACCCCATCTTAGTCAGACCATAAAGTAGCACTGAAGAAACCCTGTTCCCATCAGCCAAAATATACCCAGAGCCAAGAGTCAATAACTGAAGTTAGTGCAGAACTGGCGTAAGAAGAAGCGGAGAGGCCAAAAGGCAATGGCCTGGCTGCTGCTGCTGGGTTTGGGTGCCACTGTGATGGGTACAAGAGCTGGAGCAGCACTGCTCTCTGGAGCAAACCTGCTGTGACAGGGATGGAGGGTGCTGGGTGCCCTTCAGCAGTGAGATTTAACTCGGCACAGCTGTGACAGCCACTGTTCGGTCAGTCTGTCTGGCCATCAGATGCTTCCTGCCCCAAAGTACCTGAAAACAACAAAGACCAAACTATATCCACTGCTGGCTGGCTGTGCTAGATGTGGTGGGGACAGCCTGGGGATACAAATCCCTTCCCGCATCCCTGGGCAGAGGCAGCGTTCCTCTCCAGCATGGACACTGGGACTCCTCCATGAGCAGGAAGCTCAAGGGGAAGATGCTCAAAGCTGCTGTGTGGCTCTACTATCCCACTCGCAGCGGAAGCCGTGACACTTTCTAATTGGTAATCTCTGCCTCTACAGCAATTTTTCTGGTTTTCCTAGAGCAGCCCAAGGCAGACACATGACACCTTGCAGCTGGTCGCACTGGGGAGCATCCCTCCGAACCGCTGCCGCAACGCGTCGCATCTGCGACAGAAGGTCTGTACCTCTTCAAGGACTCCTGCTTTAATCCTCACCATAGCAACTTGGCTGTGCTTCTTGCTCGCCACGCAAATGGTGTCTAATAGAGAGGAGAGCTCATTTTACTCCGTGGCTGGAGATGCAGGTGCTGGTGAACCTGACTAGACAGACCCGAGAAGATGGGCACCTGGGGAGATGCTGGGGCCACCGCAGCCACCCACTCTGCCCTGATCCTGGCTAAGCCCCAGGGCTGGTCATGCCCATGGCCCCATGCCAAGGCGGGCAGAGGATGCCCCTTGGTTACAGTCCCACTATCTTTCCCCACTTCTACAACATGGCAGGAGCATGGAAAGGCCTCTTTGCTGACTTGGCTCCAGCAGATATCTCTTTCAATTTGAGCCCAAAAATTGGCAGCTAGGAAGAAGGCAGTGGGTGAAGAGCCCAGGGGGCCTGTTAGAGCCACCAGAAAGAGAGGTATTGATTTTAAGTCCTGGCTATGGTGACATTAGCTTTTAATGACACGGGGGAAAGAACGGGGGGAACTGGCACAGCCTGGGGGGGCTGTGCAGAGCCCAGTCCCACAAGGCTGCACCTCCATAGCTCAGGGCAGAGCTCGCCAGCTTAGCAAGAGAATTAGTCCTCCATTCAAAACCTGCCTGGGAAGCAGCAAAGAGAGGGAACAATTTTCTTCTGTGAGAAGATATTAATACAGCAGCAAGCATTGTATTCATTACAGGATTGCAGCTAATCTGTTGCCTGCTTTTATTCTGCTGTTGTTCTGCTCCTGTACCGCTTGCAGCAAGCAGACGGGGACAAAGGCAGAGCCAGGCTTCCGTGCCACAGCCCTCAGACAAACATCCATGAGGTTAGAGGACTTTGGGGTGCGTCTGTGTGCAAAGCTTGTCTTCTCTCAGAGCAGCTCGCTGGCTTTGGGAAGGGCGCAGGACGCAAAAGCAGAGCCTGACCTACAATGTATTGAACGCACGATGCTCTGACAACATCACAAACCTACATATTTACCAGACTGAAAAAAATGCTTTGCCTGGGATTTGCCCGTGTTGGTTTTCGCCCTGGAGGGGCTCACAGGACCACCTCGAAGAGGGGCTGTACCACCACCATCATCACCACCATCAGCTGCCTCAAATTCCCCCCTGTCTGTGCCCCTGGCCTGGGAGCATTACCCAGTGCTGCTGGGTTAAAAGTAACAAGACACTCTGGCTCTTGCAAATTAAGGGGGTGGCTGCTTTAACAGTCCTCCATTTACTGCAAGTCCTTTTTTCAGACCCATCAGTGACCTCTTCAGAAAGCTAATGTAATTACCCTTCATGTACAAAACCTTCAATCAGACACTTGGGATGAGTTCAGTGTGAGGCAACGGGCGTCTTTGTACAAAATCCCGTCAAAATTCCCAGAGTAGAGGAAAAAACTCCATTATTTTTTGGTGGACTTCTGCAATCCAAGAACTGGGAGCTAAACCAAAAGCGAGTGCTTCCTACAGGGTGTGAGGCCATGTTGAGCAGCTCAGGGACACCCAAAGTCACCCGGTCAAATCCTGTAGCTGGATTTTAAATGGGGTGAATAATTTTATAACCAACTGCATTTGTAGCTGGTATGTTAAGACAAGGGTAATGAAATCTTATGCTTCGGAGCACACACAGACCATTGCACAAGTCAGGCAGGCATCTGCCCCTCCCGTGCAAGAGAAATTGTAATTGGCAGGGACTGGGAGGACTGGAGTTGAAATTAGGGATGAAAGGGGACAAAAGTGGCACATGGATCTGAGGAAAGGGCAAATGGAATTTTCTGGCTTCTTCTCAGTTGTAACAGTCCATAGCAGCAAATAACAATGAATGCGACAGATGCCTGGACCAGTAAGAGTCTTGCCCATCTCGGTGGAACACAGCTATCACCCCAATAACGGGCTAACTCTGCTCAGTAGTTCCAGGGATCCCTTTAAGTTTATTTATAGCAAACCCGCTCTGTTACTCTTTGCAGGAGTTGGCAATACCTGCTGTGGTGAGGAGGGTGGCTGGAGGGGGGTACACAAGACGAGCAGGGAGGGGTTGACACCAGTGTACCAGAACATTTGGGGTTAGTGACTACAGAGGCTGGGACGCGATCTTCTTAAACCAGGCTGAGAACAACCACTTGGGACCTGCTACTGGAAATCCTGCTGTGCCACCCAAAACCAGCCTGTGCTGGCCCATTGCTCAGCTCTGGCCAGTTACCTCCTCCAACCGTCGCCTCTGCTCCTTCTGCTCCTCGATCCGCTTCTGCCGCTCGGCCAGCAACTGCCGCTTGTGCTCCTCGTTCTCCCGCTGCTGCTGCTCCAGCTGCTGCCGGCGCAAGGCCTCCGACCGCTCCTTGTTCGCCAGCTGCAGCCTCAGGAAATCCCGTCTGAGCGTTGACTCTCCGGGCAGGTTTAGGATGGAGCTGCACAGAACAGAAGCATCAGAGAACATCCACTCTCCGCATCCTTAAACCTTTCCCCAGGGGGATTTGGTGTGATTTTCCACTATGGTCCCTCTCCCCTACATCCCAACAGCATCCAAAATACCTGTCAGATCTTGGGCAGAAGAGGTGGTGGGCCCACAAGCGTCAGGGCAGCAGACACACCCTAATCCTAAACCTAACCCTCCGTCCACGGCTCACCAGTAATTTATTTGGTCAAGGTTTCCTTCCTTCACATTAAGTTTTGAACCAAAGCCTCTTGTGCTGCAGTGGCACACACTATATTTAGCTGTTCACAAAGCACATTTAGCATGAATCATTGCCAGCTATTAAAATACTACATTATCTCAGTGAAATAATGGAATAACCCGATTCTAATTACAATGGCTCTGAAAAATGTCACCAAAGACAGACGGTTCCAGCCCTACCATGCTTGCAGCAGCAGCAGGAAGGTTAAAGTTACATGGAAACAGGGGGTTACACCTGGAGGTAAGGAACTGCATTTTAAAGAGTCTCCTTTCATTTCACCTCTCATTTTTTCCACGTCTAAATGCCCAGGTTCCCGTGACACCAGCACACAGCACTGCAGATCCCCCAGGCAATGGGGTGCCCGGGTCTTCCTCCCCAGCTTTTTGGCTGAGGGCATCTATAGCATCAGTTTATACCCACGCACCATCTCGCAGAGGGAATACACTCTGTTCTGCCAGGGAACGGGGCTGAGTGCTCAAACTGTCCTTCTTCCAGTTCCAGTTCACATGAGCCTGTCATACAAGCTGATTTTATACAAAATTAAAGAGACATAAGGGCAGAAATGAAATGCTGATTCTTACCTGGGCTCTCCAGAGTCATTTTCCTCCTCCTCCTCCTCACTTCCACTGTACTCATACTCTGTCTCATCTAGGAACAGAATTGCTCATCAGTGCCCTTTGCTGGACTCATTTGTTTTTCCAGCAGTTGAAAACCCCAGAGCTCTGAAGGCTGAACAGACAATTCTCTCTCTCACATGACAAAGAATAAGCAGCATTACTCCTCTGCATTTTCCGTTTTCATGAGGGGCTGCAAGGCCAGGGAAGTGTGGGTGGTCTCCCTGGGTGCTGGCACCTCGCACGCCCGTGCTGGCCAGGAAGAGGGCTCCAGTCCCAGCTGGGGAGCACCAGCACAGCAGGCAATGGGCCCAACAACCAAAGACACTCCATGATAAGGCTGGGGGGTATCCATAAAATAAGAACTTATCCCCACGTAGCAAAGAGAGTGAATGACCCCCTTCTTCAGGAGGGGTCTTCAAAGGGAGGTGCACCACTGCTGAATCCACAGACACTGGAAGGTGGGATTTAACTACGGTTCTGAAGGCACCAACTCCTCACTCCCTGAACATATGCTCTTCCTATGCAAATCTATATATTTTCCAGGCAATGAAGATATCTACTTAAAAGCCCAACTGCAATGTTGTGCTACACACTGTGATTTCTATTGGGATATAATCTTTATCGGATGAAGGGGATGATAGTAAAAGAAAGGCTTGCATTTATCCAATTACTCTCCATCTCTAGGGTCCAACATCAATTTGCCAGACTAAACATATTTAATACTGCACTGGGATCCCATTTGATTGTTGTGATTGTAGTGAAATGTATTACAAGGGGCTGGAAGGTGCTCATGAAAAAGTAATACAACTATCAATGAGAAATAGCAAGATATTAATTTACTGGATCCTACAAATGAGCTTTCAAATTAAAATTTGGCTCACAAGCGGCTGAATACTTTAACAAATTTGACTATCTGATCTTCCTTTCAGAGGACTTTGATAGGGCCTGGAGAGTTCACTGAAAACATCTGGTTTAACAGGTTATTGGTAGCCAACAGAATTGCTCTGGGGTGAGGCTCTCGTCTGGGCGTTCGTTTACAGAAACCCCGCTCGTCGCTGCTGCCCCACCAATGTCACGCAGATCAACACACTTGGCACAAAACACATGAGCTGGGAGAAAAATTCAGCTTAGCAGCTTCACCCTCTCATACGCCAGGACCTATATATGCAGATATAAATTTTATACACACATTTTAATGAAACAAAGCCAAAGTGCTCTGTGTGGAAATGAACACCCGGAGCCCAGGACTGGACACAATACTCCAGGATTTGGCCTCGCAGAGTAGAGGGGGAAAAACCACACCTATTTAATTCACCCAGTCTGCGAACAAACGTAGCCATATGAATGAGGGAAACTGGTACCGAGACCACGAGCAACCCAGTCCTCTTTACCTTCCTTCTACGCATATGTTTCACCTGAGCGGATGCGCATTGGTCTAGACAGGGGATCTCCAAGGTCAATGGCAGTGGTCAAGGATTGCCCAGAGTGCTGCTTCTCCACCAACCCTTCTCGCTTCTCCACTAACCTTTCTCTCCTCGCTTCTTTTTAGTCCTGTCAATGTGGTCCTTGAGCTGGATGCGGACCTGCCTTTCGTTGGGCTGGTCTCGGATGAACGGGTGCTTCATCAGCTGCTCCGTGGTTGGTCTCTGGCTGTGGTTCTTCACTAGGCAGCTCTCAATGAAGGACTGAAACTTTTTAGACCTGGTCAAGGACAGAAAAGGAAGGTACAAAAAAACTCCAGGTAAATATATTGATTCTCATATTAGAAATGGATAAACCTGTGGGCATTTGAGAAAATCATTTGGCTGCTACACAGTTCTTGCTCAGATGCAGCCTTACAGTAGGATTCCCATAACCTCCCTGTTGGTGCTTAGCACACCATCTCAAAGCTGCACCGTCATGTGCCCTCTATCACTTCATCCTCTCATACTCTTCCCAGGCATGCTCCTATCTATACCCTCCTGGTGCAATTAGGAGAAACTACTATTCTGCTGAGCCTGGAGAAAATTGAGAACCATCAGCATGACTGGTGAACCACAATTCACCAGCCAGATGTCATCAACAGCAACCAAGCAACTGCAAGGGAGCCCTGTGGAACTGCAGGTAGAAACGAGAGACAACACATACCAATAAATGCAATTCCTTAACTGGTTGCTTCTCATGTTTGATAGCCTTGGACAGCATTTCAGGAGATGTACCTTCCTGAAGATGAGCGGGCCAAGCTAAGTTGATGGGGTTTTTTTTAGATTTAACCACCCAATATTACATGGCTTGTTAAAGCTCAGACAACTTCTGGGTGATGCTCGCTCTCTGCAGCCCTTCCCTGCTCTCTCAGGGAGACTCAGCAGCACTACTAACCCACCAGATCCTGGGGGCCACCACACCCCAGTCTGCCTGATCATGGATTCAGGCGAGTGGGACATCCTCTTCAGGCAGCATGGCTTGGGCAGAGGTGGGAACAGGGCTGCAGGTGGCAGAGCCCAACCCCTCCTCACAGCCCGCCTTCCCACAAACAGTTAAATTCAAGCTCAGCTAAAACAATTCCAGCCAAATCTTCAGCAAACAAATTTCACTTAGTCTCAAGTGTTGCATATCAAATGTTTTCCTGGAACTAATTTCACCGCATTCTAAACCCAAGAGAACAGGGATTTAGAAGAAAGATAGATGTTGACAGGCCATTATACTCTATGTTGCTTTAGCAGTGTCCTGGGTTGGGACAGAGTTAATTTTCTTCCCAGTAGTTGGCATAATGCTGTGTTTTGGATTTAGTAGGAGAGTAACGTTGATAACACACTGATGTTTTTAGCTGTTGCTAAGCAGGTGTTTATACCAAGTCAGATTTTTCAACTTCTTGTGCCCTGCCAGTGAGAAGGCTGGAGGGGCATGAGAAACTGGGAGGGGACACAACCAGGACAGACAATCCCAGCTGACCACAGGGATATTCTATATCATAGGACGTCACACCCAATATATAAACTGGGAGGAGGTGGTCAGGAGGGGCTGATCACTGCTCAAGGACTGGCTGAGCATCAGTCAGTGGGCTGTGAGCAATTGTGCTGTGCACTGCTTGTCTGCCTTGGGATTTACTGCACTCTCTTTTTATTAGCTTCCTTTCATTACAATTATTATTATATTTTATTTTTCTTTCAATTATTAAACTGTTCTTATCTCAACCCAGGAGTTTTACTTGCTTTAAATTCCTCTCTTCATCCCACCAGGAGAGAGAGGAGGAGTGAGCAAGTGACTGTGTGGTGCTTAGTTGCTGGCTGGGGTTAAAACATGACAAGCAAATAGGAAAGTGAGTGTAAATTGATGTCAGAAGACAACAGATACTAGAGAATTGCATTAGAAGTAAAACAATAAGCTTTTGGGGATTTTACTCTTAAGCTGTCAGACTAAAAGTGATTTATCTTTTAAGTTCTAATCCATACAAATTGAGATGCAAAAATAAAATACACTATGGGATCCAATTAAATCCTCCTTCCAGCTTTATTAACGAGCAAATCTGCCTTCCCCACCTTGCCTCAAGAAACCCAGTGTATCCAGGAGGGACAATCTATGCCATGCTCAAACAAAAATCCTCTTCTAAAAATACGATTCTCCCCTGTTGGTGTGAAGCTGGAGAGACTCCAGTCCTGGACGTGAGGTCCAGAGCACCCACAAATATGGTCAAGGTGAAGCAGATAAAAAGTCATCCTCCAGTTAGTGATGGATTTGCCCATCTCTAGGCAGTGGGGGTCCCAGTGCCCTGCGATGCCCTAAGACACCTTTGCATCCTTGAGCTGGCTGAGCAGCTATGGACAGGGACCAGATCAGGCCTCTGGTTTTCCTGAAATCTTCCTCTCAAAAAAGCAAGCCCATCCAGTGGCACAGTTCAGCCCTCACTGGAGATGGAGCAGATGACAGGGGCTTTCTCCCTGGCTCTGATCCAGGAGGACACCAGCACACATCTCAACTGCTCCCTGGGTGCAGGTCAGCGCACCCCCATGAAAGATGGGCTCCTCCAGCTCCTGGGGTTTGTAAAGCTTCAGTCAATGTTTGCAAACTCCTTGCAACTGACGGGTAGTGGTATCACAGGGCAAATATCACCTCCTTAACAAAGAGGTTTTGTCATCTCTTATAAGGCAGGACTGGGGAATATTTATGGGAACAATGTCACTAAAACTGAAGCTCCTTTTACCTACAAAATGTGGGAATTGTAGCTGGCTGGCTTTAACTGGGAAAGAAAATGCTACCAAAGACTCTTTCATTTTGTAGGACCACAGCACTATTTTAAAAGTGATTTAAAAAAGGATTTAGTAAGCAACAAAAGTCATGTTCCTCTCTGGGATTTTCGACTCGCGGCAGCTCCCATGCCTGAGTTCCCTCCCAGCTTTCCCTGACTCACCCTCAAAAGGGCTGGAGTCACTTGGTCGTTTCTTTGACATGAGGAAAGAGATGGTCTGCTCACTTGGTGTACTTTTAGGTGTTGCCAAGCACAAAAGCAAGGACAAACTCAAAGTTCAAGTCGAACCTTTCTTCATTTTGCTTTTCTCTTGGGATCTGCGCTTGTGAAAACCAGCTCACTGACTGGCACGGAGCCACTGAGAAAGCCTGGTCAAACATCTCCAGTCTTCTTGGGTTGGGCTTGCAGAACTCCAGGACCCATCCTGGTCAGGCCCAAAACTTCAAGATGAGAAATGAGCCAAGGACAGCAAGTCTGCCTGGTGTCCTGCTGAAAAAATATGCTCCTGAGGAACTGGTAGAGTGGCTGGAGCTTTGGCTGGATCCTTTGGAGTTTCACTACACTACTATTTCCCAGGCAATTCTTCTCTCAAAGCACCTGGGATGCCAATCCTGGGCATGGGCAGAGCATAGCCGTGGACACACCAGCTGACCCCAGGCAGACACCACCACGGTTCAACACCACAAGATGTGCAAACCTGAGGTGGTCACCAGACACAGGTGAGGAAGGTGGTGCCAAGAAACACCTGGCTTGCACAAAACACATCCTGGCATCTCAGACCAGGGACTAAAACACAACTTTCACCCCAACTCCATTTTACCTTAAGGACATGTGAAAATGTTCTGCTCAAAACCTGCTTTCATCGGCTCCCCTCTGCCTGGAGGCTGAGGAAGCCTTTGCTGAATAAACAGCACTTCTGTATGAAAAATAAACTCTGAAGTCTTACAATCCATTTTGTGCTGTAGCACTGAGGATAATGAAGTAGGAGCCTGGTGACCTGGCAGAAAACAAGTGCATGAACTATCTTCTTAGCTGACTAATGGTATCCACAAAAAGGCTGTGCAAGGAGAGCAAGCATCTTTGACATCCTCTGCAGAGCCAGTCTGGAAAGGTCCCAGTTCCTCTCAGTTTGGTACAGGAGCAGCTGACGATCACACTGGCAAAACTGAGATGCCTCCTGCCAGAGCCTGCGTGAGTTTTTAGGTGCTGGTTCTAAAACCCCAACACCATGCACCCGATGCAGACGAGTCCAAGCCTCTCTCACTCCTCTCCCAGCAACAAAACATCTGCTGCTGCGGCACCAAGCGTTTCAATACCTACCAATTGCTCTTCTCCTTTTTTTGTGTGTGTCCTTAACAAGGTAATAAGTATAATTTTAGGGAAAAAGGCAAAATTCCCTCCATGAGCTTAGTCTATTTGGGAGCGAGGTGTAGTGCTGTGTCCCTAACGTCTGGAGACCTTTCCTGACCAAACCACCACTCAACCTGGGGCAGGCAAACAGCACAAACCAAAGATGAGTGTTCTCAAGGACTCCAGTTCCATTGCTACAGAACATCAGGTGAAAAATCAACATCTGCTGAGCTGCAGGAGTATTGTTCCTACTGGTTTTTATTGGCATGCCTTTCCCCCCCTGCCTTTTTTTTTTTAAATCCCAAAACAGTGATGTATTTTTTCCTGCAATATTTTAAAATAAAGCCCAAACTAAGTACAAATCTCTGCATTCCTGGGCCTTCAAGATAAACTATTCTCTTTTTTTTGGCCTAGATACATGTTTCCACTTGAAAACGGAACCTGACTGAAAAGAAAAAGGAGTCAAGTGAAGTGTCATCTGGCTTCAGGCTGCACAAACTGCTTTGGTAAAGCCGACTCGGCGCTGGGAAATGACAGCATTAGAGAGTGTTCCCCTCTCTGCCCACCTAGGAAGCCCCCCATCTCACGGGGGCAACTCCAAATTGCCTCTCCATAGGAGGTCAAGATCCAACCCTGCACTCAGCGGAGTGCTGTTGGAGACCATCACCAACCCCTGAAGCTATCTAAACACAGACACTGAGTTCCCAGCGTGCCTGGGCTGCAGAAACAAGATGCTCCAGAAACATTTTTACAGTTGCTGAAGATTGAGAAAGGGACTCACCACTTCTTTGATTTCAACCTCGGGGCCGGGTTGCGGGGGATGAGGAAGAGGGCTCTCATGGGGTGCATGTCACAGAGAGCTGCAATTTGCAAGAAGAGGCATTAAACATGGCACAGAATCTTGCAGACCCCCTGGGCTTCCTAAGGAGAGGCTACAGGCCCAGCTGGGGGGACTCAAGTTTCCTCAGAGGCTACAAGACCCACATGGCAGGGAGATTTGCACCAAAGACCCCCTACAGACAACCCCCGCCCTGGTGCTCAGGTGAGAGCTGGTGTCCTCAGCCAAGTGGTGTGCGTGTCCTGCAGCACTGCCAGGCTCAACGGCAGGGGCTGGCTGGGGACACCTATGCTCCTGCTGCCCTGTCCTCAGCACCCTGCCATGACGGAGCAGCTGCCCCACGTGCCACTCCACTCTGCTTTATCTCCTCCCATTTACCAGCACGGGTGGATGGCCCCAGGGTGACACTGAGAAGCCATGGCGGCATGACCAGCTGAACCCAGCGGGCCATCGCTTGGGGCACCACGGAGGTCGGTGAAACACCAGCTCTGAGGAGCAATGTTTCACCTGCTTCCAGACCCCCACCCCTTCCTCAGCTGTATTTTCTTCGAGGAAACGGAGTCTTGGAGTGCTCAAGTGACATGTCGGGAGTCACACAGGGTCATGTGCCTTCACTCACTGCTCATCCTGTCCCCCAGGCCATGCTGCCCTGGCAGCTCTGTCCCCACGGACCCTGCCAGCTCCACCTCAGCGAGCACAGCTTGCTTGGGAACACCTTCGTGTGATGTTTCCTGCCCAGATCCGAGCGCCAGCTGGTGCTCAGCAAACCCCAGCACGTTACAACCCACGGTCCCCCAAAGCAGAGCATCTACTTACGGGGAGCACCTTCCGCCATCTCGATGGCCGTTATCCCCAAAGACCACAAGTCGCTCTGTAGAAGAAAGCAGAGGGACACACATGATGCAGAGAAACATCGTCTCAGTGGCAGGCACTGGGCAAGGGGGGAAGCCTGGCTCTCCCCAGCCCAAGGGGGCTCAACCTGATAAGCTGGGTCTCCATGTCCTCTGCAAGCCCCTGGGACCCACACTTGGGAGCCTGTCTCATCCTTCTGCCATGTCCTGGAGCTTTAGAAGAGGCTCCCAACCCCACTGTTTATTCCAAGATTTATTTCAAACCCTTCAAGGTGTTTGCAGTGTGGGACACGGCCACCTTGCTGGGGCACCGCTCCCAATAGCTGTGGTGAGGATACTGCCTGGGGAGATGTTGATGACCTGTCAGTCCCCTGACTGGGGGCATCTTAACGAGCTTTGTGCACTAACAAATGAATCCCCAGCTCCTGGATGAGATGGTGAGAAATTACTTCCTGGCTTCATGGTTGGGTTAAGCAGAAAACCTGTCTGCTGGCTCCCTGCTTAAAGCTGGGTGATACACATCCATGGATTTGATCCAGCTCCACAGAAAACAGGCTGCCTGGATTAGATTAAAAACATGAAGTATCTTGAGATACCTCAGGAGGCTCTTGCATCATGGACTGCTGATTAAATGGAAGTCTGCAAAGTGGTGTTTAGCCAGTGGAAGGAGAAATGGACACTTTCATATACCCTGTTCCCAAACCCTGCTCAGCTCACATGGTTGGTTGAGTCTCCTGAATGATTAGAGCACAGAGAAGGCACCCATTTAGAAAACTCTTCCATTTCACACTTGTATCACTCTTCCTTCCATTTTCTCCTTCTCAAACAGGGACATTTGTATTCCCAGCTCCCTGCCAGATCTGTGGTGAGCTCCCCTCCAGCGCCTCCTCCCCACCCCACCATCACTCAAGAGCCGCAGTTGCACCTCTAGATCTGGTAACGAGCCCCGGAGGACGTCTTGGCTCTCCCAGCAGCTGCCACAGCAGAGACTGTACGTGCTCAGCGAGAGAAAACGAGCACCTTCCCTGATGGCACTGCTGCCACTTGGGGTTTTGGCAGAAGGCAGCTAATTCCTTATTCTGGACACCGTGTATAGGGCTGCTCATGACTCACAGCCCAGTACCCAGTGCATCAGGAACAGCACCTGAATCCCTTTTGGTGCCTTCATCTCATGTACAGCCTCCGATACATCTCCGGAGGAGTGGAAAGGCCTGCCTGAGATGGGAGGGGGACAATGGCAAAGGCAGAAGCTGCAGGTGCACAAGAGACCAGAACAAGCTGTGGCTGATGGTTGCTGGAGAACAGTTAACCTCCAGTGAGCACATCAAAACCAGTAAATGCTATAAAAAGATATATCTTGGGGTGGAAGGGATGGACTCTGCCTTCCACCCTTCCTCCTGCATCTCCAGCTCTCACGTCCTGCTCTCCCTTTGCCCTGCTTTCTGCCAGGTCCCCGCAGTCCTACTTCAGTCTTCTCCTCTCCGTCCCAAGCGCTGCCCTTTCCAAACTGCCTCAAGCCTCTAAACCCACAATTCAGTGAGTAAATCCCAGAAAGGTTATTTTTCCCAGCACAGAGCCCCAAAAGCTCAGCCAGAGCCACAGAGAACCTCTAGGGACCACAAGCACCTTCTCACATATACCATACAGGAAAAAACAACTTAGATTTTAAATTTCAAGGCACCTCTCCTCATTTTCAACTCAACGTGTCTCTGAGCAAACACTGTCCTTGCTACATATCTTTGTACCTGCTTAAAAATTCTCTCTCAAATCTTATTTCCAGCCCTTTCACAGGACAGTCTCATCCATTCTTTGTTTCTGGTCAGCTGGGATTTCTGCCACATACTTAATTACCACAGTCTTTCCACATGATTCAGCACACATGACCCCTTCCCTTTGGGCTGCCGCTGAACTCCTTCCAAATTCCTAGTGTGTGTCTTTCCGCACTGAGGTGCCCAGTATTATATGCAAGATGCCAAGTGATTTTGAAGTTGGAGCAATATAGGAAAGGATTATCACCTCCCTAAGTCTCCCAGAGAAAGCAGAAAACTCAGAGGGAAGCTCACATTTTATAATGATCTGGAATTCTTTTTTGTTGCTGTTGGGGTTTTTTTGTGCGGGGCTTTTATTTTTGGGTCTGAAAAGCCTTTCAGTCCACCCAGCAAAACGCCGCTGTGCTAATATATTTGCATTGTCTTGACTCATGGAAGGGAAATGAGCTTCCTTTCCACCCCCC
>WUAM01000160.1:12703214-12782708 GCA_024336885.1 Actenoides hombroni
TTCCACCACCTCTCTGGGCAACCTGTTCCAGTGTCTCACCACCCTCATGGGGAAGAAATTCTTCCTAATGTCTAATCCATGTTGGTTTTGTTATAAAAATGAAACAATAAAAGGCTGGAAGGCTTGAAAGGCTTGTTGTTCTCCAGAAGGTTGGGAACAAGAAACAGGAATCAGTCCAGTGCTGAAAAATCAGCAGAGGAATTGGGAAACCTTGAAGACTTAGACGTCCTGCTACATACCGCACTTTACACTTATGATCAATGTTTAGTATCAACAACAATACAAGCACAACTCTGCCTCTTGCGTATAAGCTCTTCACCTCTGAAAACGTGAAGGCAACAAGACAGATGTTTAAAGCTTCCTACAACCTAGAAAACCAGGTATATTTTTCAGCAGAAGCTGAAAAATAATTTTTTAACCAGAAGATCATTGGTTTTGATCACCTTTTTGAGCAGGAAACCTTCCTTGAGAAGAAGCTTGCCATGCAGCTCCAGGCTCTCCAGGAGAGACCTGGTGTCCTACTGCTGCTCAGGTTGGTACAAATGAGACCAGGCACCACTGCTTGTACCACTTCCAAAGCTTCATAATATCAAATACAGAAGTACAATGATCTAACCCAAGCCCAAACTTAATCTTGTCATTGAGTGACTGTGAATTAAACCTTACAAAAATAGCATGGGATGTGTGTCTGCCTCCCAGTGACATCTCGGATCCCCAGGGCGTGCTCCAGAAAGCCAGCACAGCCCGAGTATGCAACAAGCCTCCTCCAAGACCTGTGCAAGTGTTTCTCTCAGATGTGAAACCATGTTTTCCAATTAGACCAGCTTGCTACTCAAAGATATTCCCTTCCAAGCTGTGCTTTACCAGATTCTTCAATGTGCATGTTCAAGGTTCCTTATCACATGAAGCTTACATGACATTTAATGTTCTCCAAGCAAGTGACATCACTTTATCAAAAGCATAGGCCAAGAGGAGAAGAGAAACTGCAAAAGGGTTTCTCCGACCAAACTGCTCAAATGCAGTGATTTAAAAGACTATCATAAATAAATGATCATAAAATTCAGACAGAGTACTGCTATAAACCTACAGGTTAAATAAATCACTTGAGTAGGTTACACTTCAGTTGGCTTTGGCCATGCTCCTTTCTTCAGTTTTGATATTAAGTATCTCTTTTCTTCCTAAACTGAGGGATGAAAAATTCTCTGTATCTCCCTCTTATGTCGGGAAATTGGTTTCAATAAATAGATGTGTGCTTGGCCAAAGCCTGCCCTGCACAAAGGCAAGGAAGACTGCTGCAGCATTTGCTGCTCTTCCACCCCAGCAGTAGACCAGCAATCCATCTGGGTCACTGGGACGCAGCCTAAGTCACGGGTTACTCACTGCTCACTGAATGGGGAATCATGGAACAATTGGTTTCAAAGCCATTCTTCCTCTCTTCCCTTTGAACAATGGACACGTGGGGTGTACCAGCATCTGCACATGTTTCTGATTAAATGAACATTTGGGATACCATGGCAGCAAGCTTGGAAAGGAAAGTCCTGGATAGCTGAGCCAGCTACAAACACTTTCCAATCCAAAAGGCTGCCCCCTCCAGTCTCCTTCCATGGAAATGCACCCAGCAGGGTTTGGAGCAGGAGGAAGGGCATGCTAGGCTATGTACAGCAATCCCAACACTTAAAAGAAGATGGAAGAAATCCCATTACAAGTACACAGTGCATTCAGTAATTTGCCAGATTATCTTTATGGAGTTGGCAGTTCACTCAGTCCTTTACCCTGTCCTTGATTTCCACAGAGCAAAGATTATTCACCTTCTGGTGCAAAATTAATGTGGCCACCCGCTGATGTATCCCAAATCTCTAACTGTGAAACCTCCTGGAGATTAAAAGAAGAAAAATCAGAGAGGAAAAGAGAGACTCCCGGGGCAGTGTTTCCAACTCAGCTTTTTGAGAGCTGCACAGTTCCATAACATCCATGGGAAAATATCCAGCACCAGCAGATCCCTGGCAGCACCAGCAGGCTCCAGGTCCAGTTGGGCAGAGGCCAAGGGGGCTCAGCAGTGCGCACGTGCTGCTAACAGCAAGGCACTTCCCCAGCGCTGGGACACGAGTTCTCCAGGAAAACAAGCAGCAGAAAGATGACGAGGCTGCCCGAGCATCCCCATCCACGATGGAGAGCTGATGGACACCTGATATGAACACCCAGCATTTCCAGAAGGTTTGGATGGAACAGGAGGAAAGGTGGTTGCTGCGGCGCTTGGCAGCGCTGCAATCCCCTTATGCTTTTATCATTTCCTTTGCTCCTCAGATAAAAGGATGCTACAGAATTCCCAACTACAGCTCACACAATGCAGTCTCCAAGGAGAAGAAACACTGATGATGGCTAAGGAGTCACACACCAGCAGGCCAGGTGAGACCTCGCCCACAGCACCACATGTCCTGCTGGGTGATGGAGCCGAAGGATAAATGCGCACTGCAGCAGGTCTTCTCAGAGGACCTGAGGACTTGTTCAGCCAACCAGGGGTGGATGGCTATGGTGTACGAGTGTATACTGTCAACAGTACAGACAGGTAAGCATCAGAGTGGGAGAAGAACAAGACAGATACTGGCATAATATCAATATATCAACACCCTGTGAGTATATTTAGGTTGGAAACCAAAAAACAGCCTTCCAGGAGAAAAGAAAAGGGAAGGAAACTTCAGGCTGATTTTAGGACAGGGCTTTGTATAGAATCACAGAATGCCCTGGGTTGGAAGGGACCTCAAAAGGTCACCTAGTCCAACCCCCCTGCAGTGAGCAGAGACGTCCTCAGCTAGATCAGGTTGCTCAGGAAAGGCATCAAATGGCACTATAACTAAGATAGCTTCTTACCAATCCCACGTCTCTGGGTGAGCACTGGGCCCTGTGCACTTTTGCATCATTACCAATCTTGTTAAGAGGATGAAGTCATGAGGGGGGAAGACAATAGACTTCAAATGCAGATTGAACTTTTATTAACCATAATTAAAATTATCATCAAGACAGGCTAAAGGTAAGATCATCTTCTGAAATTTAATTTGCAAGGCCATTTATTGAGGAAGCATTTTTAAATACAGTTCATTTAGCACTTACTTAGCTCTTCATTTCAGAGTGACATCAAAATTCATAAGCAAGGGAAATTCAGAAGCAGCAGCTGGAAATTTGTGTCCTGATGTCTCACAATGGTTTGGGGTTTTTTTTGTTTAAAGAGCCTTCGCAGCTTTCAAATCAGCCACTGCTTTTCCCAGTTGGGAACAGCCACAAGACCTCTGCTCCAATCATTGCTGTGCATTACCTGGAAGGGCTCAAACCTGAGCATCACCTGTACAGAAACCCCAATCCAGCTGATCGTGAACCCCTCCAGCTCATCCAGAGGAACCCCCAAAATCATCCAACTCCTCTGTTCCACAAGCCAAATCCTTTTGTGTCTCTGTTCCTTACCCCAGGAACAATTTGGCAGAAAACAAGCGCACAGCATCCCCAGGCTACAGGCTGCTGGTAACCCTGCTCCTTGCTGCGTGTGAAAACAGAACCCAGCTGCAGCACAGTCCTGTAAGCCCAGGCCACCTGAGCATTGCATGCCACCCCATCCCCTGTCTCCCTTGCAAAGGGGTCCCTTGTCACACACATCATGGCACCTGAAGCCAGTGATGGGAGCATTCTGGGGTGCATTAAGAAGAGTGTGGCCAGTAGGTCAAGGGAGGTCATCCTCACCACTCTATTCTGCCCTAGCAAAGCCACATCTGGAATACTGTGTCCAGTTCTGAGCTCCCCCATTCAAGAGAGATAGGGAACTACTTAAGAGAGTCCAGTGGAGGGCAGTGAGGTGACTGAGGACTGAAGCATCTCTCTCACAAGGCAAGGCTGAGAGAGCTGGGACTATTTAGCCTGGAGAAGACTGAAAGGAGATCTTATCAATGTTCATAAATATCTCAAGGGTGGTTGCAAAGAGGATGGAGATGGACTCTTTTCAATGGTGCCCAGTGACAAGACAAGGGGCAACAGACACAAACCAAAACCCAGGAGGTTCCATCTAAATATGAGGAAAATCTTCTTTACTGTGAGGTTGACAAAACACTGGCCCAGGCTGCTCAGAGAGGTTGTGGAATCTCCTTCTCCGGAGAGATTCCAAACCTGTCTGCATGCAGGTCCTGTGTAATGTGCTCTGGGCAAAGCTGCTTTGGGGACAGGGTTGGACTAGATGATCTCTAGAGGTTCCCCCCAACTCCAGTGATTCTGTGATTACAACCATGTGGAGACCTTCACTTGGTGGATCATCAGAACAGCAGGAACATGAGTACTGCCTGAACAGGCATCAAGCAGCAACACCTGCACCTCCCTGCACACCGAGGCCGCCCGAGCGATTCGTGCCCCTTAGGGAGGGGCTGGTGGGTCCTGGGCAGGCTGAAAGCTTTGAGCTTAGGGGTGGCAGTGAAAGGAGCCAGGTTCACAGCCCTGCAGTGTTTACAGCACTGAGACAGCTCTGAGGAGGAGTGAGAAGGAAACAGCATTGGCTCACCCAGCCAGCCAGCAGCAGAAACCCCTCTGCTAACCCTGGGCTGTCGGCCAGGGGCCGGAGGAGGAGCAGCCCTGCTCCCCCCTGCACCTTCCCAGGACTGCATACAGAGGAATACAGCTCCACCGAAAACCGTTCCCTCTCAGATGTTTCATGATTTAATTGCTGCCATGCAGGGTATCAGCAACTGCCCAAAAATATTCCTCAGTGCTCATAAGCAGCTCAGGACCAATCCTGCCCTCAGCAGCACTGCTGTAACCCAGTGCTTCAGCAGCTGGTGCTCCAGTTTCAACAGAGCCTCGCTGCCCCCAGTTTAGGTCTCCAGATGCCCGGTGTGACTCTGTTCCCACCACCCTGCAGTAATTCCATGGGCCCCTACGGCTCACCAGGGTGAAAAAGCACATTGCAGCTACGCGGTGAGAGCCCTGAGTGCTGCATGGCCGCAGCTGTGCCATCCTGCCCGAGCCTCCAGCCATAAACCAACCTAATGCCTTCTTCCCCAAAACTGCCCCCGATTTCCCACTGCAGAGGACGCACCGGAGGCCACTTCCACCGTGCTGAGGTATTTGGCAACCTGCCCGTTAGCAATTTTTCCCCAATTCATGACAGATGCAGCTGGAGGCGCAGGCAGGGTTGCCATGGCAGCCATCCATCATCCACTGGCAGCCAGGGCTGCTGGCCCCAGGGACCATGCTTCCGGGTGGGCTCTGCCCTGGGTGGGCTCTGCCCTGGGCTGCCTCCAGCTACTGCTCAGTCCGCATGGTCTGCAAAGCCCCATCTGAGAGTGGGAGGTGGGGGGGAAAGGACCTTCTCGTTCTCTACAACTGTCTAACAGGAGGTTGTTGCCAGGTGGGGGTTGGTCTCTGCTACCAAGGAATAAGCGATAGAACAAGAGGAAACAGCCTCAAGTTGCACCAGGGGAGGTTTAGGTTGGACATCTGGAAAAACTTCTTCCCAGAAAGTGTTGTAAGGCCCTGGCCCAGGCTGCCCAGGGCAGTGGTGGAGTCCCCATCACTGGAGGGGTTTCAAAGTTGTGGAGACGTGGTGCTGAGGGACATGATTTAGTGGTGCCCTGGCAGTGCTGGGTTAACAGTGGGACTTGATGATCTTAAAGGTCTCTTCCAACCAAAACGATTCTATGATTCTATCTGCCTGGTGCCCACACATGGCAGTGCTTCTCTGTTCATGGTTTCACTGCACCGCGGGTGGCAAAGGCAGATGACAAACACCCAGCTGAGTGGCACCCCTATTGCCCGGCAGCTCTATACAGTGTGTTAATGTATGGGAATGAAGCAGAGAGCCTGCAGCTGCCAGCAGCTGTCAGGGCAGGCAGATGTGCTGGGAGGGGAGTCTTTTGGGATGGGCTCCTTTGGGACAGGGTCAACTCCCCCATCAAGTCTGCACTTCCTAATGAATGCCCCATCTCCCACTCCAAAAAATAGCCCCAAAATATCTCAAAACACACCCCCTCCCCACCCCCACCCCCGAGTTAAGGTTCAGCCTGGTAACCTGTACCTTAGATCTGAGGTGAGCAAAGGGAATTTAATGAGTTTAACTCTGAGAAGCAGCAGTTAACTGATTAACTGGGTCTTCATCATCCCCTGGGTCACTTCCTTAGTTTCTGCAGCCCAGCTTTTCTTTGACCCCTTGCACCACAGCCTCCCCCAGACAGGACCCCCTTTGTCTCAGTTACAGTTGAGCACAATCCCTCCCAAAGTCCACAACACCTCCAGAAAGCAACGCTTCATCCAGCACAGGAGTAAGCCTACCTCCTATTCTCTGAATTATTTTAAAATGTTCCATAAAGGCTGTTCCTATGACTTGTACATCTTTTTTCCTTTTTCCTCTAACAGATAGATTTGTGATGCACATTTCCATTGTCATCTGCTAAAATATCCTCCACGCAGCTCTGCAATTTCAGGAAAACTCTCTTGTTGAGTGAGCTCGTCCTTCGGGGCGAGCGGCCGCTACCGAACGGAGCAGCAGCACCGCGAGACCCGCTGCTCACCGCGGAGGGAGCGACGACAATACCTCATGTCAGAAGCCCGCCACGCTGCTGGGAGATCTTAATCTCCACTGAAAGAGCTCCCTGTTTTTTATTTCCGTATCAGCCTCCCGAACGTCGATAAAAAGAATTACTTGGGCATTATCAGAAACCGTTTTATTTCAACAAAGGGCCAATGAAAAATAAACAAGCCTTTATCTGCGTGGCAAGACAGATAGAGTGCGAGCAAGTCCTAATTCAATCAGACCCCGAAACAATGGCTATTTAACGCAGGAACACCAGCACACCTCTCCTCCATGGCCAGGGAGCTTTCCCATGAACGCAGGGACACCAGCACACCTCTCCTCCATGGCCAGGGAGCTTTCCCATGAACACAGGGACACCAGCACACCTCTCCTCCACGGCCAGGGAGATTTCCCATGAATGCAGGGACACCAGCACACCTCTCCTCCATGGCTAGGGAGTTTTCCCACAAACACCTCCCACCAGCACTGGGCACAGACTTAGAAAAACCTCCCACCCCCAGCACTCTTTAGTGCAAGAAAAGCAGCTTTTGAAAAAAGTTTTCACTAGTCCATGATAAAGACCCCCAAATTAGGAGGAGATGTAACAGTCTGGATGGGAATGCACATTATCTGGTCTGCCTTTCCCAGGGGGCAAGAGCCAGGCAGCACAGTGTGGTGATGAACACCTTCTCTCCTTGCACAGCTGCATGACCCACTGGGGAAAACGCAGGTTCTCCTCCTGACTTTGGGCATCTGAAGGTGGTACGGCAGGTACACCGTTCTCTGCTGCTCCGTCAGGATGGGGATTGATGGAAGAGCCTCTCAGTCCAAGGAGTTTTCTACTGAGTTACTTTTCGGAACTTTGGGCTGCTCTGGATGGTCAAATCATTTAAAACCCGTTATTTTATTAACACTTGTATATGTAGAGAGCTCTCTGGAGGAAAGAAAAAAACCAAACCCCAAACCCTCTTCCCTGGTCAGACCATGCTAACTCCAGACTCAAGGAGTGTAACTGCATTGAGCAGAACCCTGCTCCAAGGAGGGCTTCTCTTGCTACTGAAGGCTTGGGTACACAGTTGGTGGCTTGGCTTTTTTTCTCCCGCAGGCACTCCAGCAGCACAAGGGGAAATGCTGTGGGTTGGTTTTCTATTTTACTTATTTTTACTTTTTTTTTTTTAAAAAAACCCAAGCAGATTATAAACCAGCTAAAGCCAAATGGAATTTCACGGGATGAAAAGGCATTTCTCAGCTTGACAGCTTTCTCCTCGACGAATCCCAGGCCAGCTGCAAAGAACGTGTTTTTTAAGAGTTCCCACCAAAAATAACCCCAACACCCAAGTAAGAAAATCCCCTGGAGTCCGAGCCTCCAAGTGTTTCCAATAATTCAGTGTATCAGAAAGTCTTGGGTAACAAAGCAGAGCAGAAGCCCTTCAGCTCCTTGTCCCAGGTGACATGGAGGAACGTCCTCCAAATGCCCCTGGTTCCCACAGCCATGCTCTGGCATGTGGACACAGAGACAAACAGCTGAAGCCACTAAATCTTTTTCTAAAATAAAGCCTAAATTACATGGAAACTAAACGGAAGAGCATTCTGCTGCTCTTCAGCATCTCCACAGCCTCCCAGACGAACCATGGATATTTGCCACCCCTGAAAAATAAGGCTGCACCAATCTTGTTCAGGCACCAAAGAGCTCTGGAAACCACCCATGGATAACCCAGAACTGAGTGGATTTACAAAAGTATGAGAAAATAAACACTATTCAGACTACAGGACAACATCCAGGTTGTTATATTTAAGATAACTGAAATATAGCCTTCTCTTCACGCTGCCCTAAGGAAAGCAGAGTCTCCAACTGCTCGTACCAGACACCCATAGGCTGTTGCCCCACAGACTTGGGTCAGCACACCCGAGCTCTGAACACAGCACAGTCACTTTAGTTAAACCCCCCCAACCTAGGGCAGTGCCCAGAGCCCTGACCTGAGGCTCTGCCCTGCCCGACCCCAGCCAGGAGGTTTGCTCCAGAGACGGACAGCAGAATTTTGCCTCCATCCTCTGCAGTCTGGGGATGCCGAATTAATAACCAAGGAGCCACTGACAAGAGAAGCAGCGGGAGGAGGCAGGCGAGGATTTCCGGAGAGGCAAAGCAGCCTGCAGCCCTTGAGCAACGTGAGGCATCTTCACCGAAATGGCTGAACAGCCCCAGACCTTCCCGCCCTCCCTTCTCTTCATTCGCCTGCGCGGGCTCCGTGAAACATTAAGCACGAGAAGCAGTGCCGAGAGCTGGCAGGAATCACGTGCACCCAGCAACACCCCCCCCCCAGCCTCCATCTTTCCAGCAACGCTCCCAGCTCCCTCCAACTGTTTCTTTCTGTGCGTTTATTTGCATAGGACGGAATCATTTGCAATCGAATATTGTAGCAAAGATGCAGTTAATGACAATTCAGAATAAAAATGTTTTCATCACCAGGCTGCAAAGATTTCACGGAAGAAAAATGGAGCAGCACTTTGCAGTGGAGGAAGAGCCTTTTCAAAGGCATCGCTTTGAAAAAGATGGAAGCAAAATGAGGCTTTTTTGGGCAATACAGGTCGCAGTAAAAGGACAAAGCGGAGTAAATAATTTGTGTCAAAACCCAGCGATTTTAAAGAAAAGAAAGCAACTTACCCAGAGCTGATCGTCCATTCCTGGTGGGTTCTTTTTAATAAAAGCACCATAGTACGTAGCGATATTTCGGTGGTGAGAATACTTCTTCAGCATGTTAATTTCTTGTTTGATCTCTTCCTCTTCATCCTGGGATGAGGTGACAAGAAAAACAAAACCAGAAGCAGTAAGAGACTGCACTTCACAGGCTCCCAGGTCTCTTTGTGTATGGGTGAACTTCCAAGCACCAAGTTTCTGGCCAACCTCTCCCAAGTTTCCTGACACCGTTTTTTACAGCCACTTTTTGCAGCAGAGCCCCAGGAGCCTGAGGTCTGGATTGGAGACTAATGTCTTGCTTCTTGAGCAAAAACCTAAGCAGAACACACACACTCTGCCACGTTCCCTGTTGCATTTCTGAACCCTGAACTGGACAGACCCTCAGCCAGTGGGGAAATCAGGTTGTTTCCAAATAGTTCAGAACATGGCATCTCCTCCAGAAGAGGATCCCGAGGGTGGGGACAGATGTTAATGTAGGCAGCAGTCCTCTTGTATGGGTTGCAACCCACCATCTCCCCGTGCTGTTCCAAAGCCCACAGCATGGGTGGGAGCAGAGCCCTGGGAAGCTCCTGAGCAGCTGAGTATCTTCCCGACTAAGTACCCACCAGAAGGGGTTGGCCAAGCAAAGCAAAGGCTGGCCAGGAACAGAGCCCTCACATGGAGATGTGAGCTCCATCCAGAGATGCACCAGTGCCAGACTTTGGCATCACAGCCAATTTTCATGTTTTCAGCAGTTTAGACATTCCTCCATCTTTTTAAACTAATTCCTTTGACATTCATACCATAATTTACATCAATCTCACATTGCTCTGAAGCTCAACCATACTTGTGTTACCCCAGTAATACACAGCACACCCTCCTAGACCCATCAGAGGTCCAAGGAAATGGCTTTCTAGACACCATTGTGTGGCAGAAGTGCTCCTGCAACTGTGCATCCCAGTCATCCAAGACAGAGCTCTTGCCCATCCTGGAAGCAGCACACAACATTCGGGGACAGCAGGTGTTATTAGTGGTGTGGTGGCACAGGATGCTGCCTGCCCACAAACTCTCTGCCAGACTAACTCGGTCCTGGTGACAAGTACCACTCCTGTGGCCTGTCACAGCCCCTCTCCATCCTGTCTGTAAAGCAGCAACAGTTGAAGCAGCCAAGGCAGGGGAACTGCATCAATACCTGCTTTGATGTCCTACCTCTTTGCCTTCACGACCATCAAACGTGCCCTGGTTTTATTTTAAGCAGGCTGAATTCCAGCCCGCTGTAACTCCACAGGCTGTGCAGCAGCAGTTAGTGCCTTGATGTCAATAAGCTTTATTATAAAAGGACCAGAAGGGCCGTTGCTTCTTTATTCTTCTTTATTACCCTTGTGCCCCTCACCTGCTTCATCCTGACCTCAGTTCTACAAATGGGCAAAGGACAGGACACCCTGGAGAAGAGTGAAGCTGCAGGAGCAGCAATTCTTGATGAGCGCTGCTCCCTGACCAGGTGTCACGCAACAGGGACAAGAACATGGCATTCTTCCCAAACTGCCATGGAAAGTGACTTAATGATTGCAGTCTTCCAGAGAAATCAGGGAAGAACAGTGAAGATGAGGCCAGGAGAAACAAATAAAAAGTATCAGCTAAGTGGAACTTGTATAAACAACCTCCAATTTGATCTTCGGTGAGAACATGGGGAGCAGAAGTATCAAGGAGGATGAGGAATGGGTCCAAATGTTACAAGGAAGACCAGAGGATTATTCTGGAAGATATTTATCACCTCTTTCCTTCAAGCAGTCAACAGAACTTTGCTTATTTTCATTTGCCCAGGAAACCTGGGAATATAACACTTCATTTATCAGGCCCCAGAGATTATTATTCCTTTTTTTTTTTTTTTCCTAATTGAAACACTTTGGAAAAAAACCACAACAACAAAAAACGAACAAAACCCACAAAAAAACCCAACTAACCAAAAAAACTCCAAAACAACAAAACAAAAACCACACAAGAAAAACTACACAAAACAAAACAAACAAACAAACAAAAACCCACCAGAAAAAAAAGCATCTGGATGCTCAACAGTGCTGGGACCAAGGAGAAGCAGTCAGTGTAAAACCCCACCAGTTCCCAGAGCACCACTAGCCAGCTCTTCAGTCATCCCCCACCTCATATCTGGCTCTCTTGGAAAAGTTGAGATAAGCCACAGGGACATTCGGTCTAAGGTTTTATCTCAAGGCTCTCTTTAGGTTGAATGACTCAAAATGGGGGTAAAAAAATAGCCCAAAAGATCAGAGCTGTGCACCTGAGGCTGGCCACGCTTGGGAGTCTCTCCCGAACTCCTACTCCATGCAGGACTATCACCAACAATCACCTCCAGCAAATCCAGCAACGGGAGGGAAGATAAACAAATTGTTACAGTGAGCTGCTGTAACTACTCCAACCCCAAGCCGACCAAACGCGCAGAGCAGGTTTTGCTGTCACACTTTGCCTCCATCCATCAATTCTGTTACATCAATCGCTGCAAGTAGGTCATGCAGCACACAGCAGGACCAGCCCCCGGAAAATGAACCTGAATTCCTAAATCAGAGAGAGTTGCTGCCCAAAGTGATCAAATGCTGTAGCTTGAGGGCCTCTATGCTGCAGTCTTCCCTAGCAGATCCTTAGCAAGAGCGCAGATAAGTTAAAGCATCATCATCAGGAGCCTTTGGGGGTTTAGTGCAAGGCATGTGGTTGGCAGGAGATGCTGGCTGGGAGCTCACTCAAAACATGGGGGCTTTACACTCCAAAATTTTCCTCCAGGAAACTGCAGATGGTTGTGGTTGGAATGACCACGCTAGTTCCGCTTTCTCCAGGCTTCTGAAAGCCACACTGTCATCAGGGACATCCTGGAAAAACAGGGGAGATGGAAGATCTGGATAAACCGAAACAAGGGCAGCACTTAAACTGGAGTGTGTCAGGAGGTGGTGAAGGACTGGAGTGGACATGCTTGGGTTTTCACCAGCAGCCTTTCCACAGAGCCTGCACTAGGTGCCAAAGGTGGCTGTAGGCACGATTCAGGGACTGGCTTTAAAAATGACTCCAGAAGTGACTCCTGGGCCCATTCCTGTGGTGGCGAGAGGCCACGGCTGCAGATCTGACTTCAGAATCAACAGCTATGAAGCACAATCAAATCCCCTACCATACTACCGGTTTGCTCTGTCTTCACTGTGGTCACCGCTCACTTTGCCCAAGCCTGGTTCTGCTCCTTGAGCAGCTTTCTGTGGGTGACTACAGGCCAGGGGCGTCCCTTCAGAGGACATGGAGGTCTCCCCTCAGCTGAGCCCACGACCACCTGCTAGACAGCTACTTCTCCACTCACATAATATATTGAGGTTACCTAAGGTTGAGAAGCCACCACTCAAGGTATTCAGCTGGGAAGGGAGAAGGTCAAGAGAGCAGAAGTTCAATTTGGGGTTTCTTTTCTAGAGGACTGACTTAAAAAATTTACATATTAAATATTAAAAGAAAAATAACCAACGTATTTTTAATATGGTTAAAAGCAGCTTAAGGGAAAAGTAATTAAATATCCAAATAACATATTCCATGCCAAATACCTGATTTATTACCTTGGATGTTCAGAGACCCTACTTGAGGCCTTGCTTTGGAAGGTAAAGGTTTAGATCAGCAACATCTACTTAAAGTACTTTTCTCCAACATCTTTTCTTGGAAGTGATGATATTTTGAAGCTATCGAACTAAGGATGCACTCAGATTTAAACCTTTGTTTGTCCTCAAAGTAATATTCTGATTTCTCAGATTAAATCTGTTGTAACCGCAGACTTCACCCCAGGAGACCCCACTGCTATTTATGCCATGGGGTTATGTTTGGTGGGTCTGCCCATTCCCTTAGAGATAGCTTTCCACGAGAACTAGATAAATAATGGCACTTGCAACTATTGCAAGTAATCAGAAACAAATCTCATTCACATTTACAGACTTATTTCCATGCATCATTTCACCTGTTAGCATAAAAAAGAACCTGGATGGAGGTCCTGTAGATATTAACACTGCACCATCTAAGGTATTTCAAAACACACTCCCGAGGCCAGCTGACTGCTTTCACAACGCATCAAATCTGCATGTGTTGTGCTCCAGAAAGCTAATTAAAAACACTGATTCAAAAAAAATAAGGTGGGTAGACTGGGAATGAGTCCTAAATTTTGAAATGTGTTATTCCAGTAAAAAAGACAAAATACAACAAAATACATTTTTTACTCCCAAACCTGGCATTGCTTACGTAGGCAGGAACTTCGGGAGGTATAATACTGCACTTAAAAGAAAATTTATTCAAGAAAAAGCACTTTCATGTCATCTTTCTAAAAGCGTCTGTTTAGGTTTTTACGGATTGTAGCAATTACACTCGTTTTTTCTTTTGTGGCCACTGGGAAATGGTGAAACCATTCTTTTCCCTAAATCTTGTTATTCATTTAGTAACTTGTACATTCTTGGTTCTCTTAGTCTGATACATGTTTCAAAAGAGTGATGTTTCCGAGGCCAGGGTGCTGCATTTTTCCCTCTTTATCAGTAGGACTCACAGGAGCAATTTAACTTGCCTAGTCAAGTTCTTCATTACAGTACCCGCACATCATTTGAGTGAACAAAAGCTTTCTGGTGAAAAACAGGGATTTGGAGAAACTGGAAAGTGCTAAGAATGCACAATCCTGTTGCTACAATTCTCCTCAGATTTTATTAACGTGTTCAAAAGAGCCACTGCTGGAACTGGATGCTGCTTTGTTTCAGCATAACATTACTTACTCTCCAAAACCCTTCCAGATTTATTTTTCTCTCACATTTACTAAACCCAAAATCTCTTAATGACACATTTCACGTGAAGGCAAAGGGGATTTGCTTCCTGGGAACACACACCTTCCACCGGCCCCCACAGGTTATCCCACCCTGTCCCCTTTCCCCTCTTATCTGCAATTGAAGGATGCAGGAGGAGGAGGATACATTACCCCGGTGACGTCCATAACCTTAATAGCAGCAAGCTGGCCTGTTTTGACATGACGACCCTGCAAAAGAAAAGGGAGAAGTATTTGTTTTGCTTGGTGGCAATGTTTTCCTCGCAGCGAACAATACCCTTAAACAATCTCCTCATCCTGGCAGCATCTGCACATTTAGTTAGGTTTTTTTTTTCCCCCGCGTTTTCAAGAGCATCTTCACAGCAGCCATGATGGGAAAGTAATTCCCTCCCTTTCCTCCTGCCATTACAACTAATTAGCAAAAGGCCTTCAATGCTGTATTTTCCTGGCAAACAACTGCTGGAAATATCCTTTAATGCTCAGCCATGCAAAAAAAACAAAAAACCAAAAACCCAAACCAAGCAGCTCAGGGCCTCTCCCGAGCGCAGAGCATGACTCAGCTGGAAACGGGCTGCGGAGCTGCGCTGATGGCAATGTGCTGATGGCAATGTGCTGGCTGGGGCACCCACACTGCACGGACTTGGGTCTCCTGTTGTCCAAGCCCCAGCTCGCATGGACCTGGAGACACACCAGGGACTCCAAGCCTGCAGGGCACCTTTATACACCCTGTCCATTGATATATTTATTGTGCAAAAGCAGTTTTGTTGGGGTTTTTTGGGTTTTTTTTTTTAATCGGATCTGCTTCTTGGCTATGGAATCAACCCCCCCTTCAGTGCTGGCACAAGCAGGGAGCTGGCACCTAGAAAGAGAAGCCCCTTGCTACATACAGCCTCTTTGGTTTTCAGCAACTGAAAAATTAGCAAATCACTGCAATGAACTGCTTGCTGTACAGTGCTCGACTATGTAAATTCTCAGGAAAAAATGCCCAGAAGCAATGGGGAAAGTCATAAAAGAGCCCAAAGTGTTGATGAGATCTTAAAACCAACACAACCTCTATTGAGCAAGTCAATTGCCAGCCTTTCCTCCTTTCCAGGGAAACAGATCGCCCAACATGATATCAAAATTGCTCATATCAAATCATTCCCTCCCTTCCAACTGAGGGCACGTGCTCTGCTTACAAACTGGGCAGCATTGGAGAAGATGCTGCTTCTCCAGAAACACCAATCGCAGCAGGAGAGTGGAGAGGCAAAGGGAAGCATTCCTATTTCCCAGACACTTCTTACTCCAGCAGCAGTCCAAGGCCCCATCATAAAGGACAGAGCACGGAGGACACACAGGGAATGGCAGCACTGCAGCACTGATACTTAATGCACCAAGGACACACCGAGGAGCAGAGGCTCAGATGGGACAAGCTGCAGTATGGCAGAAACAGGAAAAAATCTGAGTTTTTCCTAAATTGCAGGCTCCTCTGGCCACCCAACCAGCATGGCTGTTGATGAGCTGGGGTTTGTGCCCACATTTCCCAGGAAGAATTCCAAATTACCAGACACCAGGACCTGTCCCCAGACCCTTGGGTTTCTGGGCACGGCGCTGGAGAGCAAACCCACGCACTGGCTGCGGAGTGAGGCAGCACCATCCTCTCCAAATTTATGACTTCGCCAGGAAGCCAATTCACCCACCAGGGCTCCTCGCTCATTTATTAACACAATTTATATGTCCTGAGCAACTGCATGTTCTAACAACAGAAAAAAGAGCTTTGTTTTAAAACGTGCAAAGTAAAAAATAATAAAATGAAGCCCAGCCTAGCAGCACTGGGCTGCGGCTGAAGCATCCCCTGGATGTGGCTGTCGGGAAGAAAGAGCAGATCACTAGACAACATCTATTTAGACAGAGCAGTCTGCAAAAACAAATCCTCCTCTTCCTTAAATTGACCCTTGTTTGCTTGGCCAGGAACCGCCACGTGCACTGACTCTTTCATTAAAGGCGACAGAGCACCAGCAAGAGATGCACTTGGACACAACCACAGCACACTGCATCCTCCATGACACGGTGGAGGGAGACAAGGTGTTTCAAGCCATGTATTTGTTAGTTATATCTGCCTTATCACCACCTCAGTTTGGATTTTAAGGATAATGGCCCAGCCTTGCTGCAGTGGAACGCTGCTGTCTACCTCTGGTACCAGTCAAGGGGAAAAGGAACCCTGCGTGCCCACACCATCCTTTTCCCAGGAACCTGCCACTGTCCCATACACCTCCCAAACATTTAGACATGAAGGTAAGATCTCAGTATTATTTAAGCATTTACCAAAGCAAAATAAACCATCCTGAAATATATGTTAATGTAAGCCATGAGGGTTAGTCATGCAAAAATTAGGCAAAGTAGAACCAGTAAGTATTTAGCCTTGGGACTTTAGAACAAAGATTTTCTTCTCGTACAGTTTGTTCACAGGGATGGATTGTTAAGCTTCATCCCAGCAGACTTCCACCGCCATCCATTTCCTCACCAGTTAACTGTCCCTTCTAACTCAGTGTACCCAGTGCTGAGCATTGAGACTTGCAGAGAAACCATCATATATAGTTTAGAAAAGCCCACTGATTTTCATCCTACTGTGGGCATTGTTGGGTTTACAGTACAGATACAGACAGAGTGGAGAACACAGTGATGAATGCAATACAGGAATACAACTAGCATCCAAACTACATGCATTAAAAGATGTCATGGCTACAAGCAGCCCTTTTGATGGCAGTAGCCACCGGCCACCAACCACCAACCACCTCCGACACTCTGGCCACGCAGAAGCAAGCGCCTGGGCCCAAAGGTTGGAAGCAAGACCAGGAGCTGCTGTGCCCCTGCAGCCCCTCCAAAGCATCCAGCTGGACCAGGCAGTGGAGGCATTTCTGCCAAAGCCAAGGCAGGCTGAAATTCTTAATTAACATGTGGCAAGTGCTAAATCCTCCAGTGTGAACCTTGCACTGCTGTGAAGAAACTACAAATGGGGATTGGGGTAGCAAGACCAAGAAAAGCACCAGAAAGCCCCTGTTGCTATACGCTTTTACCTCCTGTGTGTCCTTCACACATCAAAACTTGTTGGGTTTTTCCTTTAAACCAACGCCACAGCAGAGGCCTCTGCTACAAAACCACATGACAGCTGACACCAACTCCTGCTCCTGGGAGCACCTTTGTTCCCCCAACAGCAAAGATGAGGGTCAAACCAGGTAAGACCGCAGCTGCCTTCCCTGAACTTCAACACACATTCTCTGCTTTATCAAAATTCCTCCTTTTTGGTGCCCCCATGCATGGGAGCTCATCCTGGGGATGCTGGAGAAGGTGCAGGTGCCCAGACAAAAGGCCTTCAGGAGGATGGGGACCCTTCCAGGGTAAGGCAGCGACTTCTGAGCCTTCAGACCACCAATATTTCTGGTGATGAGAGGAAAGGAAGCCAGAGGGGAGCAGCAACCTTTGCAGTCACCCTTGCTCCGTGTGCCCTCCTCGCCTTCTGCCTGCTTCCTAATCTATGCCTGCAGCCCTTGGTCACCTGTCTGCCTGCAGAAAAGGAGCTATCTGCTCTTTAGCAACCTGTAACATTTTGTCTTCTCGCCTTTTTTGTCTCCTGGCGTTGTTTGGGATTTTTCCACTTTTTGGTGACGGGTGAGCTGCTTCCAGCTGCTTGTACATAAGAGAGAGAGATGCAATAGGACTAGTGTCCTCACGAAGCCCAAGCTGCCACAACATCCCATCACCTGCCCCATCCTACCACAGGGCTTAAACTCCCGCATGGCATCGCCTTCGCTTGGGACATAAGCGCGGCTTTACACAGCTCCCCTTCGCCACTCATACAGTGCAGGGATTGGTCCCACTAGGCAGACAAGGAGAGGAAGGGGAAGAGATCTCCAGGAGGAACCTTCATCACCCCATGCTGGCTGTTCACAGTAAGTACCATAAGGTTTGAAGGACCACTGCCAGTGTCACCTGGGGTACGGCTCCTGGAAGCCTCAAATACACAAATACCATAGAATCACAGAATTGTCAGGGTTGGAAGGGACCTTAAAGATCATCTTGTTCCCACACCCCTGCCATGGGCAGGGACATCTCCCACTAGAGCAGGTTGCTCAGAGCCCCATCCCGCGTGGCCTTAAAAACTTTCAAGGATGGGGCTTCCACCACCTCTCTGGGCAACCTGTTCCAGTGTCTCACCACCCTCATGGGGAAGAAATTCTTCCTAATGTCTAATCTGAATCTACCCACCTTTAGTTTTAATCCATTCCCTCTAGTCCTACCACTACCCGACATCCTAAAAAGTCCCTCTCCAGCTTTCTTGTAGGCCCTCTTAAGACACTGGAAGGCCACAATAAGGAGACCTTTGGAGCTTTCTCTTTTCCAGCATCCTCCAACATCTCCCTGCCACTTTTCCCAAAGCAGGTTTTGCATCTGGCCTACATGATGTCCTGGCTGAACTGCTCGATCTGCTTTCATCTACATAAATTCAGCACCATTACAGACACCATGACGGCTGTGACGGTGTAAAACAAACAGGAGGAAATTGGAGCTACTAAAACATTTTCTCTTCTCCAGACTCACTATCAAGGTTCACTTGGGTATAAACCCACGTTTCAGCCTCAAGATCATTCAGGCGTGAACTTGAAAGCTGCCACAGTTTTTAATTAAACATCCATCTGAGCATAAATTCATGCTCCTAATTACTCTCAAAATGTTATATCAACTATCACTGACTTGCTAATGTCAAGTATTAAGACTAATTTCTGCAAATGAAGCAGGCACCACAAGTGTTTTTTTCTTCAGAGGTTCTGGTCCTCACACTCCATAAAGAGTAATGGACCGGCACGCGCTGGGAACATTGGTAAATGCTTTTAAACATCAACCCATGTATTCAGACTTCATATTTACTAAATAAATAAACAAACCCTGGCCTCAGTATCCGCCTTTCTACACAAAACCTTCATATCCCAGCCCAGAATTGAAGTCCACACTTTAAGGGCAGGAAGAAGATGATTGATTGTTGCTTTTTAAAACCTCACTTGCACGGGCACAGATTTCACCTTTAAGAAGAAAACTGCAATTTCTGTACCTAGAGACATATCCTGCCATATTTACTTAACTGCTGCTGTCTGCTTCTATTCATTCAACAAAACAGATGACTCTCCACCTGCTGCAGCCAGTGGGATGCAACCAGAATTGTCAATCCTATTTCCTTCAGCCACCAGCTCTAACACCTCCCAGCCAGGGCATCCAGCCTCCAAACCCCCTTGAATATGTAATCCCCACAGCAGGCATTTAATGGCCTACCCCTGCCGCGGGGCTGATATTCGAAAGCAAAATCACTCAGGATCCAGCCATTTTAGTCGTGTAATGTGTAAATATTAACAAGAAGCGGGATTGGGATGCTCTTGCAAAGCTCTGCAGAAAGTTTCACAGGAACTGCCTTGCTGGGACCAGACTGCACCACCCCCACTGCCGAGAAAGTATAACCCAAGGAACACTCTGTTTCATACACAAATTTCAGTAAATTGAGACAAATAACAAAAAGTCTCACGCAAGTCTGATTTATTACCACTCTGGCAGGGTAGGAGCCTCCCAATTAATTTTCTTCCATTCCATTTTTATTGCAGTTAAAATACCAAGCTGATGCCAGCAACCGAACTGCTGCCCTTTCTACAGGCCACTACTGCTCTGCCATTAGCACATCCTCAACACCACCAACTCCAGCACACACACACACACATTCTTCTTACAACAGGAACAACGTGGGACAGCAGAGATTTTGCCAGGTGAGAAATCACCAGTCTGTTTTTCTACGTTAATGTAACATTTTTGATACACGCTACCTACGACAAGTTCTTTGGCAAGCTCTCTTTCTGCAGGCACACTGTCAGAATGCTCATCTCCTCCGGACTCGATTTCTCCATCCCAGACCTTCTGCAGCAGAGCTCTCCTGGGGTGGGCCACAACTTCACCCGGGTCCCTGCTCCAGGTCCTGCCAGTTCCTTGTTCTCCTACAATTCAAGGCAATTCCAGGGACTCGGTCCAAGATTTTTATCACAAAGGCACTTTAGCACTAACGCGCCGAAAATTGCACACAATTTTTCCTGAGAGAAGGATTTTTGCCTTCCAACAGGAGCTGTGCATCTGAAGTGCTATCCTGCAGTAAATTAGACCATTTTATAGCACCCGGTGTGATTTGTTCTCAGCTTTTAGAGCACAGGCATGCTTATGTACGTTGTTTCCCATTGAAAACAATCTTGAGGGTGCCAACCCACTCCCTCCAAATAGTTTAAGGGGCTAAAACAGTTATTGATAGAACAACCAGGCGTATCCTAGTGTGAAAATTCAGCAATCTCCAAAAGAAGCTGTTTTACAAATGATGTACTTTAGCTTTGCACTTGGTTTACACATCTCTTCAAACATCTCTGAAATAAATCCCCGTCTCTGAGAAGGTAATTAAAACATCAGATACTCTAAATATCAGGCCGGTATAAGAAAAAGTGAGTCATAGAACAGGATGGGAAAAATGTTTATTTTAACAAAGAGTAAAAAATCTGTTTGATTAAAGCAGAGCGATCATGGGCCAAACCTTCTTCTTCCTGCCTGTGCTTAACCCCAGCTACAGGCAGGGGGATTTCAAGCCACTGGGTACTAAGGACAACCCTGCAGACTGGGGACCAGGTCCTCGCCTTGGCCAGGGACTCAGCACCATCCGTCTCGCTGCCGTTCAGCCAAACACTGCAGCAAAACCTCTGCCCTTTGCAGCCGGAGCTCATGCTGCCCTTTGAGAGCAACAGCGCGCCCACGATGCCAGCATAGGTCTCTGACAGCACATGTTTCCACCTCTCCATCATTTCTGGGGTTCAGAGTGACCTCACTGCCTCAAGGCACTGAAGGACATGATCAACATGGTGCAGTTTCCTTCCACTTAGGGAAAACTCAACCTGCTTACGGAGCTACCTGAGGCACCCTCTGTTCCCCCCAGGCTTCACCGCATTCTGCAAACACCATCCTTCCACATACTCAGTGTGCCTGAAACGCCAGCGCTTTGACACCACATGGGAAATCCATGAAAAAAATATAGAGGTGCATTCAAGACTCAACGTCTCATTTGCTGGCAAGGTGACGTCTCCAGACTTGCTCCTGTGTCCTCCTCAGCTCTCCTGCAGAAAGCTGGGTGCTCGCTCGAGCACAGCTCTTTACCTTTGGCCAACCTGCTGCCACCCCTTGGGCTGCTCGTGGAGAGCAGAAGACCTTCACTGGGCAGAACAAGCACAAATTTCACTCATAGCCAATCCTCTTTTACAGCTTTTCCAACATTTTAAGAAGTAAAATCCTGGAAAACATTCAAAATGCTCAAAGAAAAACAAACGTCAATAAAGTGGATTTTTTTTATTTGGTTGGTTTCTCCTCAGACGGGCATTTTTATTACTACGTGAGGTAGGACAGAACAACCAGAGCTACCCCTTGGCAAGGCAGGAATCCTCTCCCAGCACAGACGTCTCTAATTGCACAGGGCCCAGTTAATGCTCTGTGTTGACTGAACAAAGCCAACCTTTGGTCTAAAATATTTCTAATGCTCTGCATCAATCCAAGCTCTGATCAGGGCCGTGCAGCTGGGAGAGCTGCAATTCCATTACTGCAGCTCCTCAACAGGTCTGACGTAGAGTAAAGACGACAGGATTATTAGATTAACAAGCCAAATTGTTAAATTAGCATATTATTCATCTCCAGAAATAATACTCACTATAGCGCATAGGTGACCAAGACTATAATCTTATACTCCCTCATACGATAAGGGAAACACATCCCTTACACTAATGCTTCCACCTAAACCATCCCTCATCTCTCTTGTAGTTCAAAGGAGAGTGAAGACACCAGCCCTCCTCCAGCTCAGGAAGAGCCGAGAGGTTTCCCTCTTCCCTAGATCGAACTGCCAGCATAAAATGCCCTAACCCAGCATCAGAGAACCCAAATCCCTCCAGAAGTTTCTGTAGACAGTTCCTCTAGATGTGGCTTCCACCACTCCTCGTTCCCACCCAGGGAAAACCACTGAAAGCGCTCCCCCCCCCACCGTGGCATTGCCACCATTTGCCACCAGCAAGCTGGCAGTGGGGAGTGGTGTTATCTGCTTCACGCTCACACAAAGGACCTTGCTCAAGATTTTGCCCACAAGTGTTTGAAGCTGTGGGTTTTGAAGAGTGTTGTGGTCACAGCAAGTCTTGCAGCAGACCACGTGTCAAGATGTATCTGCACCTGGCAGGGCTTTCCCAGGATACAGGAACCACTGATGCTCTCCTAAAGGGATGTCTGAGCCTCAAAAAGAGCAGATCTGGGCTGGAAGATGAGTGCACTGAGCATACTAGCACGAAGCAGGAGGACAGAGATAACAAGGGAGTGCAAACACACTAGAAGTGGGTTTGAGGAGCACTCTATGGAGACCCGATGCCCAAAGGACTAAGGAAAGATGTCCCTGACAAAGAGCAATGAAAAAAAAACTAAACCAAAACCACAGAAGGACAAAGGAAAATTTTCGCAGAGCTGGTCCCACACTGTGGGCAGCAGGATTCTGAGGAGCACCAGGGGGATGGAGGAGGAAAGGGATGCTGCCAGTTACCACTGGACCCCTTGCAGCTTTCCCAGTCCCTCTGTGAGCTTTGCTCCAGCACCCCCAGCACACATAGGTCTGACCCAGAAGCTCCCAGCAGCCCCCCAGGGCAGTGTCTGGTCCCTGGAGGTGCTCCTTCACCCCTCTCCACCCAGGCTGTAATCCCTTTGTCCCCGGCTCCTCTGCTCGTGCACGGTTCTGCAGCTAAAAGGCGGCAGTACAGGCTGTTCCCAGTACCATTAGCTCCTGACAGCCATGTTATTAGCACCCTTTAACACCCCCACTGTGCTTCTGCTTCACATCACTGCCTATGCGACACTGCAGTGTTAGTAACTAAAATTAAATCCTGGTTTAGGAGACCCACAAGGCACCCTGTCAGACAGGCCACCTCTCTGACAGCACCAGCAGGCTGCTCCTGCCAGCGAGAAGCACCGAGCTGTGGAGGGAATGGGCTGCCCAGTGTGCTGGGACCACCCAGTCCCCTAAAGAGAGATCTCTGGCTCTGGAGAGTGGCCCGTGAAAGACACAGCCTCCAGGCTATCCCACCAGCTGACACCTTCCTCCAGATCCTTGCTGCTTGACAAAGAATCACTTCATTGAGGTTGGAAAGGACCTTGACAACCATCAAAACCAACCACTAACCCAGCATGACCAGCTCCACCATTAAATCAAGCCCCTCATCTACCTGGCTTTCAAATCCCTCCAGGGACGAGGACTCCATCAGTGCCCTGGGCAGCCTGTTCCAGGGCTTAACAACCCTTTTGGGGAAGAATTTTTTCCGAATATCCAACCTAAACCTCCCCTGGTGCAACTTGAGGCTGTTTCCTCTATCATTGGCTACTTGGGAGAAGGAACCGACCCCCACCTGGCTCCAATCTCCTTTCAGGAAGTTGTCAAGAGCAAGAAGGTCTCCCCTCAGCCTCCTTTTCTCCAGCAGGAGAAACAACCCCAGGTCCCTCAGCCGCCTCCCACAAGACTTGTGCTCTAGACCCTTCCCCAGCTCTGCTGCCCTTCTCTGGCCATGCTCCAGACCCTCAATGTCCTGCTGGGAGTGAGGGGCCCAAAACTGAAACCAGGATTCGAGGTGCAGCCTCACCAGTGCTGAGAACAGGGGGACAATCCCTGCCCTTGTCCTGGTGGCCACACTACCCCTAATAGATAACATGTAGCAGGGGACCGCCACAAAGCTGCAGCAGGGAACTTTGGCAACTGCAAACGCCAGACAGAAGCAACTTCCACGTGCTTTTGCGGTATGCAGCACAGTTTACCCCACAGCCAACCATTTCTGCATGATGCCAAGGCATCTTGGCTTTATTGTGGCTACAGCAGGATGTATCCACCAGTTTCAGGGCACCAGTTTCTATCACACGTGAAGCCAGTTCTGTGCAGGATACAGGAACGGATGGACAACCCAGGGCACCAGGGAGCTCCCTAAGCCTTTCCCTGCAATTACTGGGGCTGCTCACGACCTCAGACTACGCTTTGGGATGAGAGCGAGCTGCTGTGTCCAGAGCTCCGGGGCACCAGCGAACTCTCCAGCATGTAACACACTCTGGCAGGGCTGCTGCCATTTCTCCTGCATTTGTAGACAATCCTGTCCCTTCAGAACAGCCTGGTGCCACCCCACTCTGGTGCAGGCAGGCAGAGCTCCACACCCTGCCACCTCCCACACCATCCACCCCAGAGCAGCGGATGGACGCAGGTGCCTCTCAGTCTCCTCAGGCTTCTGACACCCCATTTATCCGTGCCACACGTTCAACAGCTGCGGTTCAACCTGGGAGGTTTCACCGTGTCCCTCATCAGTAACTGTCTTGCAAACTGCAGCCAAGTTAGGAAAAAAAACCAAACCCACCAACAAAACAAACCCACAACAAAACATCCCTCGCGGAAACAACACTACACATGCCGATGGAAATGTGGTTTCTTGAAACACCTCTTCAGTGCCATCTGCTTGACTTCGGCTCTAGTTTCATAGTAGCAAGATCCAATTTTGGAGGTGGTGTGTAAAGTGCAAGGTGGCTGTTCAACCAACAAACAGTGGGGAAAGCTGCAGCCACCTCCTGTGAACCCGCAAGCTCAGCATCCCCCCCGGCACTGGGGACGGATGGCACTGGGGACGGAGGCAGCTATGGGACCAGGTAACACAGGGAGCCATTATCGAAAGCTGATTGAGATGCTCTAATTTATTTTTGTTCCTGTATGAAGAAAACTGAGCATGAAGGACAGCCCAAAGTCTAGTCTCGATTTCCTGATCATTTAATCTGGGAAATTTAACTCTGCGGCTGTGGATGGTTTTCCACGAAGGGCTTCCATTGCATTTCATTAAATTGCCAGTGGCATAAGATGACCGTGTCCACATGAATTACCCGAGCTGACTGAGCAGCCCAGCCTGCTTTCCCAGCCCATGTTTTTCCTGGTCCCCCTGTTTCTCCGTGTGCAGGACAGCTTTTCTCTGATCTCAGCTCCCAGTAGCACAGTATAGCTGCATATGCTGCCCCATATCCCTCCATGCCCCTGGGTTTCTCTGAAGACATGATGAGCCAGGATGAGCTCCTGGGGTTCCACCTTGGATCTCTCCAGATTTGGTAAGGCCTGCTGAAGTCTCTGCTTATCCAGGTAGTTAAATGGGGCTCTCACCTCCTTCACCCCCACCATCCCCACATCTCCCAGCTGTCAGAAAGGAGCCTGGACACAAACCCACTGAGTTCTTCTGTGTACCAATCCTAACAGCCCAAATCCGGAAGAAATTTGGGCTGAACTTCTGATGCCCCTTCCCACTGGTGGCAATGGCTGAACCTGCACAACAAGATCCAGAACATCTACCTGGTACCTTGAACCACTTTCTAAGCAAGCCATCCTTACAGCGCTCCCACTGCCTCGCACCTTGAGTCTCTCCAGTCCTGCTAACGCTGGTACCAATTCGGGTCTAACCACCTTGACACTCCTGACCACACAGGAAGGATGACTGTCATCTGAACCAATTCGTACCTTCAGGTTCCATACATTCATCACTTCAAAATTCTGAGTCCCTGTCTCAGAGTGGTAGAAACAAGAGAAGCAAGTTGATAAAGGTACTTAGACTCATAAGGTCCTGGATAAAATGCCACAGCTGCCAGAAGCTTTCACGTATATCTCTTGGAGTGACTTCGGTCTTAGGAAAATAAGTGTAAGGATGACACAAGTAACCCCACATCCAGTGCTACGGAGGACTGAGGTGCTTCCCTGAGGCAAATGACTTTGCACCTAAGGACACTGCAGACCCTGTGTTGAACGTTCTAGCTATGTCAGCTCAAATACCAATTTTACGCCTCAAATACTTGAAAGCAGATGGGCATCAAACTCTCTTCTATCCCGAGTTTCCAGGATTTTTGTCTGCTCTGAGCAGCTCTGACAACTTACTGTCCATTCTACCCTACTTTGAGTCCCTTTCTGTCAGTAGTCATAGAATCATAGAATGGTAGGGGTTGGAAGAGACCTCTGGAGATCATCAAGTCCAACCCCCCTGCCAGAGCTGGCTCACCCAGGGCAGGCCACACAGGAACAGATCCAGGTGGGTCTTGAAAGTCTCCAGAGAAGGAGACTCCACAGCCTCTCTGGGCACCCTGTTCCAGGCTCTGTCACACTCAGAGTGAAGAAGTTTTTCCTCATGTTGAAGTAGAACTTGTTGTGCTTCAGCTTGCGACCATTACCTCTCATCCTATCACAGGGCACCGCTGAAAAGAGACTGCCCCTTCTACTTGACACCCACCCTTCAGATATTTGTAAACCTTATTAAGATCCCCTCTCAGTCTTGCCTTTTCCAGGCTACAGAGCCCCAGGGCTCTCAGCCTTCCCTCATAAGAGAGATGCCAATAAAGATTTTGCAGTGCCTCTATTCCACTGATGTAGAGGACCCAGCCACGGCCACGCAGCAACAGGATGTGATACACAGACCAACTCAGCTGTACAGGGCTACAGCATGACTTTCACAACAACCACTGCTTTAAGCAAGTCAGCTACTGGGGAGTAAAATTTTAGAACTGCTCATTGGAAAAGGGAGCCTGAAAAATGACAGGTAGACTCTTTATCCTTACGTTTGCTTTATGTATGTCACGTGTGCCTCGGCTGCTTTGTCTGGGATAAAGATGGGATTTCTGACTCTGCTGCCAAACAGCCCCTTTGTGGCTCACCTTCTGAGCCAGCCTTGCAGGTTAGGATCAACAGAGTTGATCAGCAGATTAAATTGCATTGCTTTTATAGCTTCTTAGCTTCCAAGCCTCCCCCCTCAATCAGGAATTTACCCTTGCATCGGCTCAGCAAAGCTTCTCATTAACAAATAAGGCAGACAGATCCCTGCCTTTCCCTGCCCTCCCCAACAGACCTGCAAACAGGACCTCACTGCGCCCAAGGGCAATGCTGTGCTGCCCTTGCTTGGCCGAGGACCCTCCTCCCAGGACACCCAGTGCTCAGTGGTCCTTATTTCTCTGAAAAATAAACTGGGGGGGGTGAGAGCTCCTCTACGAAAGAAGGGTGTCCCAGAAGACCCAACAACACAAACACCCTCCACCCCCAGCCTCACACATCATCTCCATCCATCCTTGCAGCACAGCCAAGACAGAGGTTTTAGACAGAGATTTGAAAGGAGGGAGAAGAGAAGAAAGATTTGGGATTAGAAGGGCAAGGTTAAGCCAGTACCAAGGATTTCATGGGAACAATACCCCTCAGAAACGAGTAGGAGGCGGCGAGAAAGGACCAAGTGTTCCTGCTACCTGTGGCACTCAAGGATGTGAGGGACCAACCCAGCACCAGTGCAGCACATCACCAGTTGGCAATTAAGGAACTCCAGCCACTGCTTGCCATCGTTATCAACGCAGGAGGGCTATCTAGCCATTAAGGGTTGTATTTACAGAGAAGTAAGGCATACGGACACAAATCAATGCCGTAGAGTCTAAAGGAACCGTCCAAAGGTTATGGATTTTACTCGCTCTTGCTCGCGCAATGAAACAAAGGCAGACAAAAAAAGCTCTCAAAATCAGCCCAAAAAGCCGGCTGCGGGCAGGGCACCTGCCGGAACGTGGGCAGCTCAGAGGCTGCCTGCAGCTTTGCAGGGAGAACACATATGGGCAGGGGGTGATGGCCTTTTATTCCGCTGGATAAAGATCTTAGCAGAAATCTGAAAGGCTCGGCGTGAAGCCTCAGCCCCGGCTAATCCACACGGACTATGCCATGCTGTAGGCACGTCAGGAAGGACCCAAGCCCAGGCGCTGCATCCAATCACACCACGAACCTGCACTTTCAGCTGTGTTAAGAAAATTGCTTTAAGATATTGCTTTATAAACATCTCTCTGGACTGGTTGCTTTCTGCTCCAAGCTCAGGCCACCTACTCACCCCATCTCCTACAGCCAAGGCAACATCGCATCCCTCCTGGGTCACCACAGGCTTTTAACCCTTTCCCAGCAGGACCAAATCTGACTAAACCACTAAAAGCTGCCAATATGTTAGAGGCAGATTCCTATTGAAAATGCAAGATCTTTCCCAGCAGTGAGAGCTGGTTGCTGGATAAAAACAGAGTTTGGGTCTGCTGCTTGGTATTTAGGGTCTGGGCACCTAAATATGTAAAAGCCCACCAATGTACAGACGTGGGGAAAGACCTCTCTGCATTTTTCTAGAGAAAAACAACCAACCAACCAAGATGCCAATTTACCTGCTCCTTGAAGCCAACACAGTTGGGGCTAAGTTTTGCTACACTTAAGAGGAGGCAAAAATTCCCTTTATATTAGAGCCCTGATTAAGTTAATGCTGATTTTTAAGTACACTGTGGAATCTTAAGCTCCAAGGAAGGAAGGAAGGAAGGAAGGGAGGCTCAGCACGCGAAGCACGGTGTGGGACGATCTCCCCGGAAGCAGGGCCAAGGCCAAGCCGAGCAGCTGGGCACTATTCCTGGATCCCCACCAACTGCACTCGACCTTGGGATCGAGAGGGGCCAGGCTCTTTGCCGCTCAACTTTGTCCCTCAATAAAAGGGGTAAAATAACACCGCAGCTACCCCATAAAGATGATGCAATGCTTGATGCTGTATGGCAAGTAGCCTCCAAAGCCTTCCCTAGATGTCAGAGCACATTTGAGAATAAAAACTGTTCCTCATGCACCCATACTCGGCATTAGGGTCCTGATTTGCACCTTTAAACAAGAGCACACTATAAATTCTTAATTATTTCATTTTTCTATAGCAAAGGGCTTTCATTTTCCCAGTAGACTTAGAGGAAAAAAAGAAAAAAAAAAAAAAAAAAGGAAAAAAAAAGCACAACTCCTCTACATTTGTAATTCAAGTGCTCCTACACACCATTTCCACAAGACTGCTTAAAAAGTGCACTGGAAATTGTAATAAAATAGATGACTTTCTGTATGAGATGACTCAGGTTTCTTCAGGCTTCAGCCCTGGCCTCAGACAGCTCTGCCAGAGGAACAGTTTCCTAACGGCACCCAGTGAGCTGCTGGCATTTATCGAGGATTAGGGGAAGGTTCTCTTAAATATGAAAGGCAAATAATAAAATGAAGAGGCGAGACACCAGGAGGAAGACCTCTCAATCAAGAACTTCACAATGGAAGTCAAGACAACGGCAAATGGGAAGCAAGTGGGATGCAGGGACCAGCCACCCTACTTGAGCATCGAGTCTTCACGCCTGTTCCTCAGACTGGCAGCTCTCAGCTCAATAATCATTTGACTAACACCATGGCAAAGTTTTGGGCCACTTTCTGCATGGCTGATGTCACAGTCTCCTCACCTGCAGATGTTTATGGTACCACTATCACTGTCCCTAAGCACAACGGCTTTCAAAGTCCACCCAGGATAGATGTAAGCACTACTCAACACCTGGCTTGGGACCCATCAGTCTGTTCTTTCAACCTCCTCCCTCCCCTTCTCACTGTTTGGGGATTTAAACGTTGTATAACCTAATTCTCACAAATGAAACATAGAAGTGAAGAGAGAGATCTTTTAGCTGGGAAAAAGCACACCTAGGACAGACATTTCCCCTCATTCAGGCCCTCCTTTCCAGGGCCCTGCTCCTGCCTTCCACTCAGGTAGGCTTGCTGACCCCAACATAACTTCTCTAGATGTTGCCTCCAACCAAGCTCTCTCCAGGGAGCCCGCAATGCTGTTACAAATCCATCCTGGCTATTGAATTACAAGTGAATAATTGCAGTTAATGCTGACAGCGGTGATGCGACCGAGGAGTGAAGTCACCGGCAATACCAGCAGCACCAGTGACTGCACATGAGATGACTGCAGAAGCCACAACTCATCAGCACTGCCTATAAGACATGAGCCTCCAGCACTTTAAACAAAGAAGGAAGATGAGTAATTTCAGACAAAAGAACAAGCCCTCATCAAAACTTCTGAAACGCAAATCTCTGGACTGGATTAGGTACCTGTGCTTCAAATCTCTTTCTTTATTCGTTCCTTCAGTTTTAACCTTTTAAATTTTGTTTCCTTCCTCCAGATTTCCAAATTCCTACCCATCTTTGAGGAGATGAGCTGAAGTATTCCCTGAAGGCTGCTGTTCCCAGTACTTTTCAGATCAAGAAGAACCAAAGATTTCAATAAATCTAGTCACTGTTGGCCCCAAATGCACACCACACACCCACCCAAAAAAAATGTCTGTTGCCATATCTTTCATTGGCTCCTTGGGATCTCAGAGGAGATGTGCTGGACCAGAAAGAAATGGGACTCAGCAAATAAAACCTACTCTGAAAAGAAATGGCAATACAAAGGGAATAAACTGCCACAGTGTAGAGGTAGAGCCACTTGAAGATATCAGTCACCACTAAGTTGACCTGAACGATGGCCAAGCCAGACTGACGAGGAGTTGAGTTTCATGGTTGTGGAGGAGAGTTGTTAAGAGTAAGAGATTTCAGCAGCACTTGCAGACTAGGAAAAGCTCCTTACCCCCGCTCAGGACATGCTACATGTAGCAGCCTCTTAACATGCTCTGGAACAATGATACCATCCTTGCTGAAAAGGCTTATGCTGATGATAAATGAAACCTCATCCCCATGGTCCTGTCTTAAGAGTGCTTTTAAAAGACTCTTCCCCCATCAGTATTTAAAGCCTGTTTTTAAAAAAAACCTATCAGTAATGCACAATGTTGTGATTTAATGTAAATGTGTCCCAGTTCTTCTTTCTGGCTTGTTGTTTAGCAGAAGTGAAAAAACATTCAATGTGACAACAGAAAAGAAGATGTTGGTTTTCCCTGAAACTCCTGGACAGCTTGAAGTCACTTCGAGGAAATCTGAAATAATTTCTGCTTCTGAAAGCTTAGTGCACAGGTCAAAAAATACCGTTGTCCTGCCACACATAAGCACCTTGTTTTCCATAGCAATTTTGTGCAAATTGCATCAACCAGCCCTCACTTTTCTGCTCTGAGCTGAGAGCTGCGTGAAACGCAAACATTTACTTAGAAATGTAAAGGGAAAATCTTTGGACATACAGCAAACCTGGTCCTGGGTGTCAAGAGGTTGCTGATTTGATAAATCCCTGTCGAACAACTGACTGAATAAACTAGATTTCCAGGAGAAGGACAGGGTCCCTGCCCACCTCATGCAGTACATGGTGGCTCCCCAGTTCACGTGTCACCTGGAAAGGCTCTTCATGCTGGGGACAAGTGTCAGGAGCAATGGGGTGGGAAGATACTAACACCTCTCCCTCTGCAAACACTGAGGTTGGGAGGAAGGAAAATAGAAGTGAAACAAAGCCTAGCAGAGCAGGCAGCAGGAAGAGCAGTCATTTCTCTCCTCCTCCTCCCCCAAACCCAGTATTTACAGTAAAGTATAACACCAAATGTCCCTAAAAATACAAGTTAAGACTTCCTGTGGTATTGTCTGATAGCTGCTCATCTCCAGCTTTCAAAGCCCCGCCAGCCCCCACCACCTCCTCATCACTTTCCTCCTCTGTCCCCTTTATTTTCATTATTTTCCTTCTCTTTCCCTTCTCAAATCCCACTCTGTCCCATTTCATTTTCTACTGCAGTCCTGGTAAGGATGGTGAGGTTTTCATCCAACACCACTTGTCCACCTGATAAGGATGCTGGAGGACTTGGTCAAAGCCACTTGCCCCGCAGCTTCATCTCAAGGGGAGTGCAGGGACAGGACTGACAGGAGGTTTTCTCCTTTCCCCACCCATGCTTCTCTGATCATGGCATCTGGACACAAATTATTATTAAAAAAACCTAAAAGCGTGAAGAATAAATCAGAATAATTCAGAAAAGCAACTACATCTGATTTAGTTAATGAGAAATTAACTGCAAGGCTGCAAAATTATCCCATCCTGTAGAAGAATACATACTTTTAAGAAAGTGTAGAAAGGTGGGCTGAGAACATTTTTCCATTTATGCAATTACTTCTTTAGGACCTGGCTGTGCTTCCCCACCAGTATTAAGCAATCCCCCCCCCAAAGATTCACATTTCTCAGGTAGCTCACTTTTTCCTGCAATCCTAAGGTTGCCTCTGCAGCCTTGTATTTTGTTTTTTTTTAAAAAGAGCAAGGTGAGTCGAACATCACTGCCATCTCTTAAACCAGATCATTACATGCACATGGGCACCTGCCATGCAAGGTCTCGATTCTCCCATCTTTTCTAAGCCACCGACCCAGCATCTCAGGCTGAAGATTGATATCCAGCAGGAATTACAGTAATTCCAGGATTTTTGTAACACACAGAGGAAGATCTCATGCCGTTCTTCTACCTGCTAACCCTGTTCCAGGACAGAGCTCCCAGTCTTGCACTGGATGTGCTTCTACTGAAAGCCCTCACAGTGCTCCTCAGGGCAAGGGCTCCTGAAATGACCCCACATGGTCCAACGTGGAGAGACCCAGGAGGCTCAGCTCAGAGGGTGACACCCCTTCTCAGGGGGGATGAGGGCAGGGAGGCTTACAGAGGAATCGCCTTCCACGGAGCTCAGAGACCCTGCTTCTCCCTCCTGATGTCTGCACTACTGCTCCCAGACAACAGGCTCAATCACCTTCTGCCTGGCCCCAAATCAGTGAGGTTGAATCTGGCACTCAGGGACTCGGTTGTCAATCTGAGCCTGATTTTCTGGGTACAGACCACATCTGGGAAGCTGATGCTTAGATCACCCCCCAACCCCCCCCCCAGTATTCACCTGTAAGCCAATTTCCCTTACATAGGGTGCTACTACAGCACAAGGGCATGAAGCACCGTGCCATTTTACAGCTGCCAAACCAACATGCTGACCAAACACATTCCTTACCTTGGGAAGCAAAGCACACAACCCAAAATCCTCAGTGCCTAGCTTGGACTAAAAAGATACCACCCCTTCCACCGTTTTATCCCAGCTTCCTCGGGAGCAAGCTGACCTGGAGGTTGTGTGGAAGGTGGGTGCACGCACGGAGTTTCACCGCTATTGGCTAACTTCAAAGAACATCAAAGACAACTATTTTCTACCAACTTCATGGAAACAGGCAGCTGGGTGGCAAAGGATGCCAGACGCAGCCATTCAGGAGGTTTATCTCCAGCGGCTTTTAATCCCGTCGGCCCTTTTCCCCAATAAATTACAGCAGCCTCTATGTTGCCAGGAAAGTAATGGGAGGGAGAGACTATAGGTATAAGCAGACATAATAGAATCCTAATTTAATTAGGGAAGTACTCAATCAACCAAGAGACATAAATACAGAGGAAACCAGGTTTATTAGTTCTGGTGCTTGCAGAAATGCCCACTTCATTCCTGATTACTGGGGGACAGATTAAAAAAAATTTAAAAAAAAATCAGTAATCTTAATAGCACAGCTGTAGTTTGCTCTTTCAGAAAAAGCTAGTAACAAAACCAACCAAAACTCCAGAGTTTCCAGAAACATGGTGCTCACGGTGGGCAAGTACGTGAGCTCATGATGGGATAAGCCTGGTTCTGGCTTAGCTGTGGTTAGAGAATGCAAACTACAGCTGGGCCAGCCTCATGGGAAATTTCTGACCCTGGTTCTCCAGATAGATTTACCTCAGTGTTCACAGAATCACAGAATGGTAGGGGTTGGAAGGGACCTCCAAAGATCATTGGGTCCAACTCCCCTGCCAGAGCAGGAAGAAAACTAGGGCAGATCACTCAGAAACGCATCCAGACGGATCTTGAAAGTCTCCAGAGGGTACTCCACAACCTCTCTGGGGAGTCTGTTCCAGTGCTTTGTAACCCTTACCGTAAAGAAGTTCTTCCTCATGTTGAGGTGGAACTTCCTGTACTTGAGCTTGAATCCATTGCCCCATATCCAATCACAAGGCACAAATGAAAAGAGGTTGTCCCTGCCTTCTTGACACCCAGACCTCATGTACTTATAGACATTAATTAGATCCCCTCTCAAACTTCTCCGCTCCAGACTAAACAGCTCCAGGTCTCTCAGCCCTTGCTTGTAAGGCAGGTGTTCCAGCCCCTTCCTCATCCTCACAGCCCTCAGTTGGATTCTCAAGTAGATCTCTGTCCCTCTTGAACTGGGAGCCCAGAACTGGATGCAGTACTCCAGGTGAGGTCTCCCTAGGGCAGAGTAGAGGGGGTTCCTCAGTGACTCTGCCATCTCTCTTTCCCCCGTGCAGGAGGAAAGTCAGGATCACCAGGTGTAACAATACGCACCAACAGGCCTGGAGAAGCTCACTCCATCTGCACGAAGCTCCATCCTTTGCTAGCCTGTCCTCGTTTGAGGTCTGCAGGCTGAGAGCAGACCTGGCAGCCAGTGGGGTACTTCACGTTCACGCTTTAACGCCTGGATGAAGGTTTTGCTGAAAGCATAATAGCACAAAGTGACTAACGAGGGGCGGGGGAACTATTTGGAGATTAACTAACCAATTTTGTGTTATGAAAGGGCAAGTTGTAATTTTAGGATTAGAAATCCGTATTTTGGATGTCGATACCTAGCGTGAGAAAAGGGCCAGGGGCAGTGGCACAATGACGTTCTAATCCATCCACGAGGAACCAACGGGGCACGTGGAGAATGAGCCCAAAACCAAAATACAATAAATCTGCTGCAAGCACCACCTTCTGTGTTCTCCTGTAACAACGGGTGGGCTAACACGCACCTCCACGCAGACTCCCACTGCCTTCTTTGGGATCCTCCAGCTACAGCCACAAGATCTAAGCAGCTACCCAATGTGGCATGGCCCACTCTACCATCAGGTGAGTCCAAGAGAGGTCCTCCACCGGACAACCATCCCCACCTCTCCGTGCAGCCTCCAAGTACTGCTGACAGCACTGATAGGTACCAGAAAAAAAAATAAAATTAAATGCCAGATAGAGAAAAAAACCCAAAACCTATATCATTGAATGGTTTGGGTTGGAAAGGACCTTTAGATCATCTATTTCCAACTCCCCTGCCTCCCCTTTCACCAGACCAGGTTGCTCAAAGCCCCATCCAACCTGGCCTTAAGCACTTCCAGGGATGGGGCATCCACAAGTTCTCTGGGCAATCTGTGCCAGTGTCTCACCACCCTCATAGTAAAGAACTTCTTCCCAATATCTAATCTAAATCTATAGCTGCAAAGCCATGTGGTGAGACTGAGCATCCCATTCTGGCACTAACCTAGCAAGACCAAGACCACACAACCACACTGCTATTCTTCCATCCCTGCCTTGGCTTAAATGAGATACTTAACCAGCCTCTAAGGACTGGGACCTTTCTGACATCCCAAGAAATCCCAGCTTCAGTGGGCCCTTCAGGTTTATCCATCCAGGATAAGGAGGAACCCTTTGCTACATCATGACAGAGTCCTCAGTTCCTCGCATGGGTGCATCTCCACCAGCTCAGCCTTCTCCAGTCTCCAATAAAGACCAGTGGTTCACCATTACCCCAGTGAAGCTACAGGGGAGCAGTGGGTCACTCTCAACAATTACCATACATATATATACATATACATCTATCTATGCACATACATATACACACATATATATGTACATATATATAAATATACACCAAGTGCTGAATCCGAACAGTACATCCTACCTGGTTTTCAGCAGCCATATGATTGCTGTTGGCTTATCAGAATAAGCCCCAGAGGTAAGTTTGATAGTCATGACTATTTAAGCAGAAAAACAGCCCTCTTGCTGTCTGCAGTATTCAGGGCACTGTCAGAAGGTATGTTAAACACAATATTTATCTTACCAGGCACTTGGTGCTTTATGGTTTGAGAATTTTTAGCTTCCATTTAGAGGGAATTTTGCAGGCTCATAAAACAAAAAAACCCACAACAAACCAAACCAACTAAACAAACAAAAAAACCCCAAAACCAACACAGCAACAACCCTCACTGCAAGGTGATTTACCAACACATTTTTCATTCAATTTGGTTACTTTTTCTTCCTTCCTTCCTATTTTCATCTAGTTTTCTCTCTCCCCCCCTCTCCCTTATAGTTTACATTACTTAAAATTTACAAAGTTTGAAATAAATAAAGCCAGACTGAAAATACACACTAAGTCTTCAATGCTGCAGAGGTTAAAAATAGGCTTTAAACCAGCTAATGTCAGCATCAGCATAAAAGAAAGGACACCCTGACAGCTCTAATTATTACATTCTCTTGTTTTGCACTTCTGAAGAGCAGCAATTAAATCTCTGCTTGGGCTTATAAGGAAAAAGTAAAGTGCTCTGCACCTGCAAAACAGATTCTGTACCATCGGAGAGTTTCAGCTCCCCAAAGCACATTATCCAGGGCAGCCTGCAGAACAAAACCCATCCTCCCCTTGCCAGCCACTGAGGATTTTGCAGCCGGTTCACGGGGAAGCATGCTAATAATGGCAACCCCTCCTCTTCTGCCTTTGCTGGGTAGATTTATTTAAGAGAAAGCTCACTCACCATTTCTGGACAAAACCGTTGCAGACTCTGTATGTGTGCAATGCCTGAAACTGCCATATGGTGATAAAAGTAGTTTTATTCATAATCATTTTTATTGCAGTAGCCTCCAGGGACTTGAACTAGGTCACTTTCCCATCAAGGCTCACCACGAGCTGTTAAATAAGTGGTGCACACAGGGTCCTTTAAGCATCTTTTTATAAATGAGTGATTCTCTTCATTAAAAACGTAATGAGAAACAAGCGCCGCAGTTTAGGAAACCTATTTTCTGCCACTCGTAAATATCAATTCTTCTGATTTTTCAATAGGTTGAGTTTAGTGTGCGCAGCTGTTCCCTCAGCAGCATGGAGGGTCTCCCATTTATTCCCATTACCTACCCTTGGGAAATCTGCTGGGACAGACCCGTCTCAGAGACCTCTCCTCTCTTCTGAAGTCTGGCTGGGATCAGCCGGGAGGCTGGAAATCTCCCTGGCTCAGCGACAGAGGAGTCTCACAGATAAAACCAGGCCGGCTGCAACATACCCTCGCTTTCGTGCTCAATTCCAGGCTGGCACTGAGTAAAGAGGACTTAAAAAAATCCCAAACAACATAGAAAAACCTACCCAACCCCTCCTGCGGATTCATTTCCCAAGAAAATTTAAATCCTGGAACATTTAACTGAAAATACTCTCTTTCACTCAGGAGGCAGGGGCAGGGTGCTGCGGGAAGCCAGGGGCCTGTGCCCCCTGGCAGGCTGAGGGACATGTCCCGCCAGGGTGGCACCTACAGGCTCTGTGTTTCGGCCGCACACGCTCACTCCCCACCCTCCCTTCCAAGAAACTACTTGAAAACAAAGTCAAGCTTCTCCGTGGCAAACAAACTTCTCATGGGAGTAAATTCTCATGGGAGTTTACTTTTTCCCCCAGTGCAATTTCCTTCATTCAGTTTTGACCAAGAGCATCCGAGCAGCCCCTATCAGTGACAACGGGAGGACTTGGTATGCACAGGAAGGGCAGGCACCAGCTGGGATGCCAGAAGAAGAAAGGCACAGTGTTTCCATGAAGCCAGTGGGGAAAAAAAAATAAATATATAGCTGGGAACATTTTTCTGGCAGAAACCCTTCGCTCATGGAAGTGAAGCGCTGATAGCCAAGGCAAAAGCGAAGCTCACTGAGCCAGTTTTCCCCTTCCCCGGGGACACCTGCAAGTTGTTTTCTGTGGCAGCAACCAGACAGGGACATAAATAAGGATGCCCATGCTCCGTCCCCAAACCCAAGCGATCGCTAACACCTCCCAGTTGATCTCTGCAAGTTTCACATCAGCCATTGACCCAAGGATCTCAAATCTCCTTCTGGAGGTAGATAAATCCCATCCATCCTGTGTGGAGGTGGACCAGCCTTTCCCACCCCAACTGAACCACCACCCCAGGAGGCAGATTTAGATCCTGCCTAATGTGCTCAGCGCTCTGCTTAAAATATTTACATCATCTTTCTCCAGCCCGAGGAAAGGACTGAGCATGCCCTAAATCTCAAGCAGGTTCTCCAGCTGTTCTAATAAAAGACATCACCCCACACTACCAACCTGGCTTTTCTTTTGCCCCTGCTTCATCACAGCTACAACAAGAACTACTTCTAAATGCTTTGCTTATTAAGTACACAGAAAGTTTTACATCGAGAAGCTGCCTCTACTACAGACTTCTTAAATTTACTCCTCATTTTACAGGTCACAAAGACTTTTAATGGAACTTACTGGTCTGGGAAAGAAAAGAGTTATCCCTATTAAACAATAGAAAAATGCCCCAATCCCTCCCCAGCCCCCTACTGCTGTCCTTAGAACAAGACAACGTGGTAACACCCTTGCGAGGTAGTTCATCACAGCAAAAATGTCACCCAAGACAAGTCAAGGGTGTGCTTCTGGTGTTTTATCTTCACCCTATAAGTCATGAGTTTGGCCCTGGTTGCAAGGGCCAAGTGTAAAAGAGCATATTTGAAGGTGCACATCATGCCGTGTACTCCTCCCAGCACACAAACTGCTCCACAGTCGCTGCTGGGTTGTGGCACATGGTGGGGCAGCAGCAAATACCCACTGCCCCAGTGTCCCCCCAGGAGCTCCCACTGCTCGGTGAGACCAGGAGCCACTTCAGAGCATCACCGGGGCTTGGAAAGCTGAAGAGCACCACCAAACAACCCAAGAAACATCTCAGAATCACAGAATGGTTCGGGTTGGAAGGGACCTTCAAAGGTCACCTGGTCTAACAGCCCTTCAGGGAGCAGGGATATCTGGAAATAGAGCAGGTTGCTCAGAGCCCTGGCCAACATCATCTGGAATGGTTCCACGGATGGGGCATCAACCATCTTTCTGGGCAACCTGGGCCAGTGTTTCACCACCCTCACTATAAAAATATTTTTCCCCTTTTATGTAGTCTAAAACTCCCCTCTTTCAGTTTAAATCTATCACCCCTTGTACTGTCACAACACGTCTGCTAAGAAGTCTGTCCCCATCTTTCTGACAGGCCCCTTTAAGTACTGAAAGGCTGCAGTAAGGTCTCTCCAGAGCCTTCTTTTCTCCAGGTTGAACAAGCCCAACTCTCTCAGTCTTCCTTCACAGCAGAAGCGCTCCAGCCCCCTGATCCTTTTTGTGGCCTCCTCTGAACTTGCTCCAACAAGTCATGAATTTAACTCATGAAATGGAGGGAAGCACAGATTAAAAAAACAGACCAAAACCACCACAAAACCCAAGCCCACGAACACATGGGCCAGCAGCCCTGCCTGTCTTCCACCAAGACTCCAGCTTTTTCCACTGCTCTCCTCGCCCAGTGGGGTGGGCACTGAGCACTAACAACCCCAGTGAAAATACAGCTGCCATAACTTGCCCTTAAGTGGTGAGAAACACCTTAGACTTGTATAATACCAGTACTAAAAATCTAGTACTTGGATTTCCCTGGGTGTAAAACACCTGCTTTATTTTTTAAGCCTGATGTTTGCCCTGACAGATTTCCTCCAATAGTCATGGAATGTACTTCATATCTTACAGACGTGTTATAAAAGCCTTCTTGACCCCACGCAGCATCATTTATCAATTCCAGGTAGATAGCTCTTGTGTCGAGACAGGGCTGGAAGTTACAGTCAGTCCTGAAAGATGTTCCTTTTTTGGCAGGTCTTAGGAGCCAGCTCAGCACATTCCCATCTCCTGCTTCATCTAAAAATAATAAATCCTCTGGAGTGAGCAGTCGGATGATCCGTGCGGAGTGCAGGCATGTGGCGTGCCCAGCCAGCTCTGCTGCTCCCACCTCCAGCCCTGCCTGCGAAACGCCAGCAGCCTCAACCAGGGCTGCTATCAAAAGGTCACGGTGCTTGGCATGACATGGAGATCTTCCCTTTGCTTCTCAGGGGCTGGCCATTGGCCACAGGTGAAGAGGTGATGAGGAGAACATGCACCTCACCCCATAGTACCCATAGTGCAGAAAAGGGACGTTCACCTGACCATCCAATTCACCCTCCCTCTGGGCCTGCTGCTGGGGACATCATCTGGTAACCCACCTCAGCTATGGAGACGGTCAGAAAGCTGCAGAGTTAAACCATGACTTTCTCTGCTGAGCCAGAGTTACTCACACCTGCTGACTTTATGGACAAAACCAGCACCCTCAAATTTTTCTTTTTTAAATGTGTAAGGGTACACATTGGAAGGGACCTTCACCGGGTCCATTCCCCATCCAAGGCAGGGCTACCATGATGATGACTGCCCAGATGCCAGAGCCGCCCCAGGAGACGGGGCATGGCCTGCACCACAGAGACACTGGAGGACACTCTACCAGCTACCAGTGACCCTCCAGCATCTCCACCAGGTCAACAGCGCTCTCCTGTAACTAGCTGGAAATTCAGACTTTCAATAAAACCAAGAGGTATCAAATTTTAACGCTCTATTATTGGCACAACTACATCTGAATTCCAGGAGGCATTCTCCAGGCTGGTAAATCTAATCTTCTACCCACGACTTTTCAATTTGCTGCTGTAATGTAGGTGCATCCTGCTCCTCTGAGCAGCAAGTATGAGATTGCTCTCTCCTTCAGTGTGATAGAAGAGCACACAACCCACTTGGGTCCCTTCTGCCCATATATTTCTTGCAGATACACAACTGAACACGCTCCAGGATTCTCCCGACACAGCCTGTGAGAACACAGTCGTTCATTAGAGTGGTTTTTTCATTACAGTCACTTGCTCCCTGACTCCTACAGCCATTGACTTCTTCAACGCTCACAAGAGAAAATGGTCTCAATCTTATAGAAGGCTCTTGTTTGAACCTCGATCCTGGGACTGAGGTCGTTCGTTCCCAAGGTATTAAGAAGAAAACAGGTATTAAGGGGTTAGACAAGGTCAAGAAAACACCACAGGTAGGGCTTCGCCACTTGCACAGGGGGTGGGCACCAGCAACGTGCAGAATCCACCACCAGGTCCTTCTGTGATGGGTCACTTGTCTGTCAGAGAAGTCACTCATTCATCTCTTTGCGTCACTGCTGCCTTTTTGTTCTCAGAGACACTGTCCCTAGCTGTTCTCAAAGCAGGCAGGAAAAGTAGAGCTGACTGGGTAAAACGCTGTTTATTTAGGTGGCACAAATGAACCCTCAGGCTACGCTGAGCTCAGCTGACATATCAATGCCTTTGACTGCTTTCCAAGCGCTGACAGCAAGGACCCCGCCACAGCAATGCTGACAGCACTTGGAGAAGCACTGCGACGTACAACGCTACTAACAACCCTACAGTTACAGATGAGAAGGGAAAAAAACCCAAAACCGAACACAAAGAGCTATTCTTACCAAAAAGGAGGATGCTTTTGACACAACAAGGGCAGCACAACTCTGTGATTGTCTTCCCTGAAGTCATCATCAGTTCTTCCTGGCCCAAAGGCAACCAATTTGCCAGCAAAAGCAGTACAGCAGGACATGTAATAACCAAAGCTGTTTGGGTGACACGTTACCTGGCCATGGCTGAACCCACCCCACTCGGGGTCAAAACATGGTACCTATTGGTTTTTGCTGCTCACTGGGGAGAAAGGACCAGCACAATTCAGTCATTCCTCCCCACAGAGGGAATGTGTTTTAAGCAAAGAGCCAAGGAAGCAAAGAGGGGGTGAGAGGAAGGATGCAAAGCAGCTGCCTCGTAGAGTTTAGTCTTTAATTAAAAGGGCCAAACAGAATGTTTTGAACACCATGTGGGTATAATTTAAAGAGCAGTTTGTAAAATTAGTTTTTATCTTCAGTTGTGGGGGTTTATGTATTAACAATAAATAGAATTTTCTTGTTGTTTCCACAAGCTCCAGCCTTGGTTAAAAATCACAGCTTTTTGTTACAGTGGCGCAGCCAAGGCTGACATCAAACTGTCCGTCCAGAAGCCATTCTCTGAAGATCACAGATAAACCCTGGGTCAGAAAAAAAAATACCATCTTTCAAAGCTGTGCTGAAAAGGCACCATTTCCCACCAGTGATGCAGACAGGTACGAACGGAGCAGGGCCCAGCCTGGTGACACATGTATGCCACAAACTGTGGAGAGCACAGGTACAGCTCTGACTCCACTTGCTCCATTTCAAGCCAGCACAAAGGCTCTCCTTCCATCCATCCAACCATTCAACCATCCATCCATCCATCCCAGTACTTTTTAAAGGTGCTTCCCAGGTCACCTCCAGCTAAATGCACTGTTCTGCCACTGCAGCCATCTACTCCCCCCTTGTCCTCTCTGGTGCTGTCCCCGGGAGTCCGCGGCGAGGCTGAGCAATGTGGTCCCTCACAGAGCATTACCTATTGTAATCAGTGCAACATCAGTGCCCAGAGCAAGCTGCTTTGCCCCACGCTGACCCTCTCCTTCATGGCACAGCTCACAGAAGGGCACAGGGCTACTCCCAGAACCAAGTGTAAGTCCAAACAACAAACTGCCACGCTTCCCAGGTTTTTGAACCTGCTCCAATGGTGGGGGACATGCCATAAATTCGTGAGAGCAAGAGCAGCCTCTGCTCCCCCCAGGAACACGGTCACTACCTCGCTAGACCCAACCCTTCCATCCACGCAGCCAAAACTGAGTCCAGAGAATCAAAGAAACATTTCAGTTGGAAAATGCCTTCAAGATCGTTGAGTCCAACCATTAATCTAACGCTGCCAATCCCACCACTAAAACATGTCCCTCAGCACCTCATCTACATGTCTTTTAAGTACCTCCAGAGATGGGGACTCCACCACCTCCCAGGGCAGCCTCACCTAGGGCTTCATAACCCTTTCAGTGAATAAGTTTTTTCCTAGTGTCCAACCTAAACCTCCCCTGACACAACTTGAGGCCATTTCCTCTTGTCCTGTAGCCTGTTCCTTGGGAGAAGAGACTGTCTCCCACCTCACTACAGCCTCCTTTCAGGGAGTTGTAGAGAGCGAGAAGGTATCCCCTGAGCCTCCAGGCTCAACAACCCAAGTTCCCTCAGCTACTCCTCACAAGACTTGTCCTCCAAACCTCCTCAGCAGCTTCGCTGCCCTTCTTTGGACATGCTCCAGCTGAATCTTCTCTGTGAGGGATGTGATCTCCCCAAAATGCTATTGAAATGTGGAGCCAGCACCAGCATTCAGAGCTGTCAACAGCCCCATGAAGGCTGTGAAGCTTCTCCTCAGCTGCAGGCACATTGCTCTGCACCAGTGCACATCTGTGGGGACCGATGCCTGTGGAGCCCTCCTGCAGCTGAGGATCTGGGTCCCCCACGACCCCTTTCTTAACCAGACCTTATGTACTACACCAAGGACCCACTCAGAGCTTTGCAAGGCTGACAAGCCTGTTCAGTAACGCCCTGGGGAGACAGGAAAATGCGGTTTTGGCTTCAATTACCCAAGAAAATTAATAAAGTGAGCAATGTCCCCATTGGGCTGACAGTACCAATGAGACAAGAGAGGCACAGAAAGGTCAACAGCCCAGATCCTACCAAAACCAAGTGACACCGCAGAAACATTCAGCTCTTCAATCTTAGTCCTGTGCTTTAACCACATACATCTGCCCCTTTTCAAGCTGTAGCCCACTGACTAATCCTGCAGCAAGGAAAACCCAAAATGTCCCTTCTTCCACAAACAAAAGTTTCTCAGCATCACAGTTTGATGACTTAAATAGCAAAAAAAGTCACGAGGAGTCACTATTGAAAGCCCTTTCAGAAAGATGCCCAGTTAATTACCAAACCACCACAGAGCCCAAAGTCATCCCAAATGCATCAACAGAGCAAGAGATGAGTCATCTCAGGAAATGCCAGGAGCATCTCTGTCACCAGCCACAAAGGCAAGGCCAGTTTTTTCCTCCAGACAGGAAGAAAAATACTGGATAATATGAAATGGACCACATCAGCTACTGGACATGAGGTAGGAGAACATTAAGATGGCCTGCAAAATTTGTCTGTATCATTGAAAAAGAAGCGGAGATGTTTTTCAACGTGGTGCTGTGTAGAAGCATCCTACTTTCCTCATCACCACTTCAGAGAGTGCACAGAGAACGCTCCTCCAAGAGTAAATTATTTAGGCAGCCATCTCAGCAAGTTATTTCCGCTCATTTCCGAGGAACAATACAGCTCAACCTGGGATTTAAACCAGCAGCGATGAAATGGTGCCCAGTTGACTCCACCTCCAGAGAACAAGCAGAGGATGAACACAGAACACCATGAAACAACCACTAATACCGAAGGAAGGAGCATATGCTTGACATGGCTTAAACATGGGCATGAAACTAGAGGAGCTCTGGCTCTCCAGCCAAACCTGCTCCATCTTCATATTCTGGACAGCTTTCCTCCTAGAAAACAGTTGGGTTTTCTATGTTCACCTGAATGACTCTAATCTTGTTGTGGCAGTCTAGAGGATGATGAAAGTTAAACATCATCGTTTGGCTGCAAGTTTTATGTGGGAATAGGGCTGCCAAATCAGACCACCACAACGCTAGGATCTGACAGCTGCAACTAGGGCAATTTCAGTTAAGGAAAGATAAAAATAAATAAAGACAGAAAAGGAGGAAAAAAAAAATTTAGAGAAACTGTACATTACAACAGGGAAGGGAAGCAAGAAATGTAGCTACTACTTAAGACAGAAGTTGGTCATTTGCCTATTTTGATGCCCTCTTCAAACCAACATCATGTGCCTCGTGTGCCCTCTGTGCAGCTGTTTAACTGCAGACTGGAAGGGAGGCAAGACAAGAGTGAAAAATCCCAAGGTCAAAGCACAGCATCCGCTTGCCCGGTTGCAAGAGACTTTTGCAAAGTTACAGAACCAGAGACAGGACCTGGCCAAAGCCCCCAGCAGCACTGATGGTGGCACATATGTTCCTCCCAAAGCTTACTGAGATGGTTTCAAGTCTCAAGCACATAAACCCTGCATGAAAAAAGCCTGTGCTGCAATGTGACAGCCACAGCAGGCAACAACCTGATACCCTGACCCCGATCCACTCTGAATTCTGGGTGATGGAAAGATGCTCTGTAATTAATGAGACTACAAAAAAATCAGATCTATTCGAACATTCTCCACCACAGAGGCCAATCCTCTCTGCTGCCACCAAACTCCTGTGGGATTACATAAAGTTAAGCCAGAGGAAAAGGGAAAAAAACAAAAATCTGAATTGTCAGTAAATTCAGCTCTGCAGCCATTTCACAAGGCTGCAAATCTATTCCAGAAGTATTTTCTCAAGAACTAGTCTGAGAACTAAAAAGATTCAGAGTCCATCTAGCTCCAGCCCTTCCTTTATCCTTTTATCTTCCTCTGCATGAGATCCAGAGTCCAGCTCAGGCAAACAGCCACCAAGGTTGTCCCCCATCCACCCAGGTGACACAGCCCCACCACAGAGATTCCTGTCCTGCAGGGCACCTGGCCGAGTGGCCAAGAGGGACTCGCTGCTGCTGCTCCCCAAGAAGAGCATTTGGGAGATGATGTTCTCTACAAATCCTTTCTGGTTTTATGTTTGTCTCAAAGGCATGTACATTCAGCAATATTAGATGCATTCCATGTCCAGAAATACAACTTTCTTTTTTGCTTTCCAAAAAAAAAGAAATCAGTTTTAAAGCCAGAAAGCCCTTGGTGTGTATGGACGGTTTGGAAGCAGGGCTGAAGCCTGGTGGTCAACAAGCTAGTGCTGAGGAGTGTATTTTTAAAACCTGCACCTTTCAAGGTCTTGGCAACATTTCCTTTTTCATCCGGACCTCATTGCAATTATTTTTTTGCTTCTGCTCATGACCAGCTCATCACAATGGTCTCTACCAGGAACTAGCCCTGAAGACAACTTTTGGAAGTGTCAAGCAGTGTCATGGGAGAACTACTGTCTCTCAAGGAGAGGAGGAAAAGGAGTTCCTCCCCAGTGTCCAGTGCAGCTCCCTGTCTGCATGAATAAGAGCAGTTAAAAAAAAAACCAACATCCAAAATTGTGTTCAAACTGCAGACACCCAGTAGCAGATGCCCTTCTATGATGCGTGCAGCAGCTCAGCTCTCAGCTGTCACACTGGGCTGGTTCCCTATGCTTTGTGGCTTCCAGGTACACTTGGTGGTCCTGCTAGGTCCATGATACCCAGAGTCAACACCTCTCGTAACCAGCAACTAAATACAGAGCAGCAGAGCCATCACCCCGGGGATGGCTTGGGCAGCAGAGTTGAATCCTCCAACTGCAGCTTCTATGCCAGAGAGGCTTCACATTTGCCTTCCAGGGATGTTCACATGAGCCCTAATGAAGACATCTACTGAATACAATCCCTTTTTGAGCTCCTCCTCTGCCAGACATACCAATCCCTGTTGTAGGACAGGGGCTTCCCACCAGGGTTGGAAGGGCCTGGCAGAGTCAGACGTGACCTCGAGGTGGCTCCAGGCGCAGGAGCTGAAACCAGAGGCGGGCTCCTTGTCGCAGGCAGCAGCAAAGCCTCCCACTCGCCTGCCCTCGCTTCCTCGTGACCCAGTTCCAGCCTGCTCAACTGGATTATGGCTCCAATTGATCCACTTGGTTTTCCACTTCGATTTTGCTGGTGAAGCAGTGAAAGAGGTCATCCCTCCGCTGTGACTGCTAGGCAGCTTCCTACCCACCAAAGAGTGGAGCTTATCTCCTTGGAGCTCCTTTCTAGTAACCGAGAGCTCAGACAGCAAAAATATCTCAGAACTATTAAAAAAAAAAAGAAAGTGTGAGAAACTACACATGTTCCTGCATACACAGAGCACCCAATCTGTACTCACAAGGCTTAAAAAAAATTTATAAAATAGGGCTGCCAGTACGTACTACAGACAGCATTTTATTTTATCTCTACAGTGTAGTCCACACCAGCATCCATCACCCAGATACCGATGATGTGCTGAAGGACAGACAGTTATTGTCAGCAGGAGATACCCACTGCAGCTGAGGATTCTGCAATTACTGTTTCTTAGAGAAAATGAAAGATTCATTATTCACATAACAGTCAATGAAGGTCTTTTCTGGAGTAGAAATAGTGGTTTACTTACAGGCCTTCATCTGCATGTCACATTGTATTATGCAAGATTAAGTGGTTTAATTTTTTTCAAGCTGTGATTTTAGGTAATGTGTGGATTCTCCAGCGTAATGAAAAGGACGGAGGCTACTTGTACTCTCTGCTGTGCCCTCCCCAGGCAGCCTGGTACAGGGGTACCAGTGGGGACTCTCTCCTCCTACCCAGACAGCTTCTGGCTGTATTTCTTCCAGTTATGAAACCACAGGTAGAGAAAATTTATATCCCATCTTTGGAAAAAGGTCTTCAGCTGAGATCAAAGCAGTTAGCTATAATTGCAGAGAGGAGACTGAAGAATGAATCCTAATTTATCAGTTGGGACTCTTCACCCCCTTAAAGTATGTACCATCTACAGCAGGCAGGAGAGGTAGGAAGGCAGGAGAAAAAAGGTCTGTCATTAGAGAAGCTGCCCTCACTTGCAGCTTTGCCATTAGCTACAACAGGAATTTGAAATGCAAGATAAAATGTTATTAAATGACTCCCTTAAAAAAAAAAAAAAGTCTTTTAAACGAAGAACACCGCACACCCCAAGCCATGGGACCCCCACTGCTGCAACCTTTCTGCCTCCGCTCCATCCACTTCCTCCCAGCTTCCTGAGAAAGCTGAGCCCGGGCTGCTTAATTCCAGCAGAAATATCAGACAGAAGCAGAACCTGACAGACAAATATCACAAGATCTAGCGACTACAAGATGAAGATGGACAAAGTCTAATGAGAAATAATGCGCAGCATTTTGAAGTGAGAGTAATTAGTTGCCAACAGGGATTAATGGTGGAGCAGAGGAACTGCTGGTGCCTGAAGGCTTTACACCACAATTAAAAGTTTGATCCCAATAAGGTGCCCAACCTGCCATTGTGCCCGTGACTCATCAATTTACGGGTGGAGTCCATCATCTGCCAGATGACAAGGTAAGTCTGACCGCCCCGAAATCGAGGATTTTGCAGAACCAGAAAACTCCTTCACAAGGATCATCCTGCTCTGTGCTAAGCTAAGCCATGCCATGCTGCTGCCCAGCCCAGAGGGACAAGCTTATAGGTGAGCTCTCACACCTTCATGCTCTAAGCTGCGAGCTCTCCAGCTGCAGGATGGCAGATGGGCATTACCTAGCACAGCTACCTTTGCTTACAGCAGGGGAGCATCTGGTCTATGGTTCCCTTTTATTTGTTTCCCACCAGAAAAACATCCTCCCTGTGTGCAGAAAGTATGGGCCAAAGAAGCTGCTGCAAGCTGTAACCCAATGGTCAAATGAACTCATGGAGCTGGACCCTCTTGTTGACACTCACAAATCCTAATTAGTGGATTTAATTCTCAGTTGAAAAGCCCAGGAGGCACCCTGCCACCACACCAGCACCGGGGGCCAAGACCTACCTCACCTCATCTCCACTGCAGTATCTCAGGGCTACAACATTCACCCCATCACTAAAGCCCTCCGTCATCATTAATAAAATAGGGAAATGAATTCCAACCTTCTAAAAACAGATAGATATGATCAACATAACCAGCCCCCAGCCCTGCCAGCAACAGGCATCGGGTGTAGCACTGCTCATCATAGAATGGTTTGGGTTGGAAGGGACCTTAAAGATCACCTAGTTCCATCCCCCCTGCTATGGGCAGGGACACCTCCCCCTAGAAGGCTGTTGTCCATTCCATTCCTTGCTCAGCACCAGCCTTGGCCATTCAAGCCCATCCCTCATGTTCTCCAACATACATCGCATGTCATTTCAAATACTGGCCAAGTCTCTTGAAGAGTTAGTTACTGTGCTGAGGTTTTCACTCTCCCTCTCAGCACATACCAAAGACCCCCCAGTTTAAGTACCTTCCACTGAAGAGTCTCACCAGACCTCCTGCCTTGGCCCATGAGTGTTCCCATCCAGTCATGTCTGAGGAGCAACATCCCCATTGCAAGAAGGACAGGGACTGGACCAGCTGGGCTGTTTGGGGAGGAATCTGACCAGTTCATCCCAAGTGTACCTGACCTGTAGTATGATGACAGACTCCAGGAGTCATGGCTCTGGTACCTGAATGCTGAAAGTGCTCTGCACTTCATCCTCTCTTTTCCAGCCCAACTTCCATTCCTCCCTTCTCCATGTGGGAACATGGTTCCAGCTCCCCAGATTTGAAAATGCAGGGGTAGGTGCTGCATCACTTAGAAACACCAGATGTAGACACTTCCAGGATCTATCTATCATTTTATAGAATCATAGAATACCAGGTTGGAAGGGACCTCAAGGATCACCGGGTCCAACCTTTCTTGGGAAAAGCACAGTCTCAATAACAGGATCTAGGTAACAGGTATAATAACAATAGGTATGATTCTATTAGGTACATATCCTGCCAACCAGCCTTGTAGGAAGCCCCCCTTGTAGGGGTCTGAGCTACAGTGACTCACCTGTGGGTCCCAGTGTCATGCTTGTACGTGGTTATCCCACCCACATTACCCACCGGCCTCGGTCTGCTCTGCTGCAAACCAGCCACGCCGACTTACCCTTAATGTTACAAAGAAAAGATAATTCATCTGAAACGGAGGGTATCAGAAACCCAGCAGGCACACACCTCCCACGCCAAGCCTGCACCAGCCATGTTTGTCCTATCAACAGTGCAGGGACAGTGACAGCATTCAATCCCAAACCTCGCCAGATTGGTTTTAGAAGTCCCACGTTTTAGCAAAATGAATGCAGTGTTGCTCCTCACGTTCCCAGATACTCGGCTATTCATCTCTCAAAGCCACCAACTCCCCCCCCACACCTTCCACAGAGATCTCTGGGAAGCGGCACGATGCTGATGCTGCTGCAGCTCCACGCTGCCAAAACAAGCAAACAGGGGCTAAATTAGTGATACCGTAATAAGTGCAATCCTAATATGAATTAAAAACTCCAGGTGAACTCCCAGGATTGCAATAGGCTGCTGCTGGGGATAAAACCTTCATAAACGTGGCTGCACAGCTGGGTGACTCCTCCTGCAGCTCTATAAACCCAGTATCTATGATGACTTTCCTTTGTGCTACTTCCCTGAAAACTGAAGTGAATCATATAAATAAGGGGCAACAAGAAAACCTTCCTTTTGAAAAAACTTGGCGCCCCCTAGACCCGGGAATGCCCCCGCAGCCCATCTCGGTGCAGCCACCCAGGATCCTCTCAACATTACAAGATAGAGTCAGAGACTCCAAACATCCTTGGTCCAAGTGTGTTTCCCTGGTTCCTTAGAGCACTAAGGAAGGAAGAGATGTAGCATAATCCCAGGCACCAGACCACAGCTTCAACTCTTCACACAAGTTTTAAGCTGAATTTAGATGTTGCGCAAACTTTGGGCCCAGGCTGAATTCCCACTTGTGAACATACCACGGGAGTCTGATCATCACTTCAGCAGTTCTTCAACACAGGAGAATAAAATAATATATAAGAATAAAAAAGAAAGTGCACCCATCATATAGTCGACTTCCCCAAACATGCAAGCTAAAAGGGAGAGAATAAAGAACTGTATTTTCCCCTTTTCCCTCAGTCTAGCATTAACAAGACAAGATACACTCCTAACTCTAAGCCCCTATGAATGAAAAACTAGCAGAGTCAATAAAATGTGAAGTAAACTTAATTCATTTTTACTATATGACCTACTTTCTGCAGGTTTTGATTCACATGAGCAGCTAGAGCTTCAAGGTGGTGATTCGGCAAGGTCTGTTCATTAAAGTCATTCTTTTCTTTATGGCTTTCGGCTTCAAGGGATAAGAAAACACATTTCTGTCAGAGGCAGTCACTGAAAAGGTCCCCTTGGCACAAATCTTGCAGCAGCCATGGAAAAAAAGGGTTTGTATGTAAATGCTGCTTCTGAACTGAAAGATGATGGAAATGGAGAAAGGCTTAATTGCAAGTCTCAAACACCCACGGGCTCACACATGAAGGGATGCTTGGGGACAACGATGAGGGTGATGGTCCCCACTCCCCTCGCATCCCCTCGCTCCAGCTGTGACTCAGCTGCCTGCTTCCCAGGTGCCCAGCCACCACGGATCCCTGTCTGCCTACCAAGGAACAACAACATCTCAGTGCCTGTTTGCTCTGACAGGTCAGGATGCGACCCCAGGGCGCAGGGCCAGGACCCCTGTAACACTGCCCTAGCAGTAGCAAACCCCTTGGGGCTTCCATCCCTCCCACCCCCTTACTCTCTGATAATTGACACAGCCCTGACAGCTTAAAAATTACTTCCCGCCCCCCGACCCCTGTCTCCAGAGGAAAAAAAAAAGGAATCTGAAATCATCTGCTGGCTCTTAGCTCTTCATCACACTCAACTAGTCCTGGAGCAGTAACTGGGAATGGATCTTAGACAAAAAGCATTGTGGAATGTAATTTTCCATTTTGACTCGAGCATTCTCTCCCCTCTTGCATCGCAGCAGGAACATCTGCAGGGTCTCCTTGGCCATCATCCCTGCCAAGGGCTTTCTTTTTTGTGGTACATCTACACTTGTAAGCCAGGGACAGACAAGTCTATGCAGTCTCATGGGAGAAAAACAGTATTATTTTATCCCCTGATCATGTGAGTGAGAGTAAAATAAAGAGGAGCATGGTTAACTTGGAGCAGTCTCGTAGGCACAAAACACTTCCCCAGTATTCACCCTTAGACACCCAAGCAGCCCTATTTGACTTGCAAAGGGCTGTCCTATGCTTGGGCCAAGCATGTAAATAACTACATCAGAAACTAATATGGATAAGACTGATCCAGTTCTCATTAAATAATGGCAGAGGTGATCTTCTTTACTTACTGCAACACCAAGCAAGCTGGGTTCCTCACCTTTATGCTGCCCAAAATCGGTCAAACTGTGGGGAGCTCAAGTTAACCAACAAGAGTCGTTTGCTTTGCAAACCCGACATCTCATTCTGTTCAGAATAAGATCTGTTTTTACGTGTTTCGCAAGCCAACCCTGACATCATGTAGCTGTTCTGAGCAGCATCCCTAATCCCTGTGCTACCCAGGGCAGTCGGGATCCCATGGGGCAGGGAAGGACAGAGGCACGCACAGATCCCTCTGCTGCAGTTTCCACTGGCTGCTCAGTCCCAGCTTCAAGCATCTCCCCCAGCATCATGCAAAATTAGCAAGAAACAGTATTTTGACAAAGGCTGTGAACATCCTACCAGGACGGTGTGTGGATGAGAAAGGGGAGCCTTGGAAGACCTCTTGTTAACCCCCCTCCATGTCAAGGGAGAAGAGCTGGCTGGGACAGCAGCAGCTCCTGCTGCAGGGACACATGAAAAACAAAGCAAAACCCCAGAAAGCCAACCAAAGCTCAAAAATAGCACCTTTCCCATACAGGTATTGCATTAGATACACATTTTGGGATAAGAAAACAAACAAAAACACCCCACCAAAAAAAACCCCAAACAAATAATAAAAGAAAAAAAAGTTGAAAAACAGAAGGTAAGTTTTCCTTCAAAAGAAACTATCATTTGAGTGATTTTGGGCCAGCAGAGTTTCCTTCCCCCATCACCAAAACAAAAGATCCTTCTTGAAAAAAGGCAGAGAATAATTTCTGTGTTGAGCCCAGAGAATGAAGGATTAAATCCTCTGAAGCTCAACTGAATAAAATGCTGCGTGAGCATTTAGGTGGAGCTGAGACTGACCTTCAAGCCCAGCCTGGCTAACCCTAACCTTCTCATAAGGGAGATTAAATAAAAATAAAAAATCATGCCCTGTGCCTTGGTATTCTGATGGACACAAATAGCCTCCTGGCATCAGCCCTGGCCTGCCAACAGTCAGTACGTTCACGCCTTAACTTATTTCTGTCACCTTGAAGCAAAACAGGCAGTGATATAAATGAGTATTTTTCATCTTTTGAGCGCAATTGGGGGATTATTCAAAAATAAGTTGCTATCGGCCTCCTAGGAGACATGAAAAGGTCACAGAGCAGGCTGCAGAATATTTTCCCAGCCTTCCTCAAGAATATTTAAACCTCCATGGTTTCTCTATTTTAAGGCCTTTCTTTGGGACTTTTTCCAAAAGTTCCCAAAAATAATCAATTAAAATGAAAGCGCTTCACAGGAGGACACATAAGGACAGCGAGCGTCGGCAGGAAAACAGATCTCAGTACTTCTATGAACTCTGGCAGCAAAGACCCGGGCAGATGGAAGCAGCAGCAGCGAGGGAGCTCAGCTCAGCGTGCTCATGAAGGCAGCGGGAGGGCACCCGTGCCACCCAGCACCGGCCACCTCCCTTCGGCACCACACTCACCATCCCTCCACCTCCGCCCAAGCAGAGCAGCCCAGTGGGGCCCGTGCCACGGGCAGGAGACACTAGGGTGGAAAGTGAGAGCAGAGGAGGGGGGAAGGGGACGGGGCAAGCTGCACAACCCACCAGCCCGGCTGCCAGGAAGCTGCTGATGCCCAGCACGGAGATGCTGCGGTCGCTCGGCTCAGCGCGCGGCAGGAGCGGAGCTGCCCATGAGTCACAGCTCTGCACCACTCGCTGCTGCCCGCTGGCCTCCCCTTTGCACTGCCTCCACTGGTATCTTTATTAATATTCCTTTCCCCTTTGGGTTTTTTCCCCTCCTTTTCGGACTCCCTGGCTGTTTGATCGCCAGAACCAGAATACCTTCTGCAATCAGGGAGACGGCCCGCTCCCCACAGCCACAGCGGAGAGGCATGTGGCATCAGGACTTCTATTTTCCACACATTCAATCCCAGAAACTCCTTGAAGGAGATTTGCTACAAGCTGCAATAACAAAGCAGGTTTTCAGTGTTTTGATTCATGACTCTGACTCAGGCTCTAAAAGCCTCTAATTTTTCCACTAGCTCCTGACTAACAGGATGTCTCCAATCTCTCCAGTGGCTTCCTTTGCACAGGGACTCAAGTAACCTCTGGTACAGGCTGAAAACATCCTTTTTCTTCTCCTTTCACCTTAATTATTACAAATTTTATTATTTCTTTTTCAATATTAAACCAAGATCACAGAGCCTGGAAGCCTAAGTTGCCCCCACTGTGGCACTCCTGCTGATACCTACAGGAATGTGCCTACCCAGAAGCTGACGGGCACAGCTTCACGGTGTCCTGCTCCAGATACCATAGCTCAGTGCAAATCTTTGTGCTATGAGACCATCTCTCAGGGTGGGATTTGATGAAGATGCAGGCTGGGGACATGGTGGGCCAAGTGACAGCAGATGCACACATGTGCCAGGGTTTGAAGGGGCATCACCTCCGTTCAGCATTTGCAAAGGACCCAGCCTGTCCCAGCTTATGGAAAGAGCTCATGTATAGTATCAAATGAAGGAATTCCTTGTGAACACCCCATAAAAGAGGTATTAGAAGCTATCTGAAAAGAGCAAATGCCACCCATCTTTGAATATCTGACAGATGCAGCCTGGGCAGACACATACAACTGCTTTAGTTCTTACCACCAGCTGACAGGTAGCATTTAAAGTCAGCTGGGTAATTCAGCCTTGTCTCCCCACCTCAGCTGCTGGCAGAGGGCTTGGTTACCTTTAGAGAAAGAGGTTTGTCCCATTCCAACACCCTACACAGGCCACAGGCAGAGAGACAAAGATGCCACCAGCACAGAAGGGTCAGGCCAGGGTCTGCAGAAAGAGGTCTGCTGCTCTGACTGGCAGCTACGGTTTCCATGGTTAAGCTTTCATACAGAAGTCAAAGCTACCTGCATACAAAGGGAACTAAATCAGTTTTAAACAGTGAACCCCGCGGCGCTACGCAGCCACCTTCCTCTTTACAAAAATGCTGCTCTTCACAGATGCCTTCTGCTTGTTGAGATCTAAGGCATGTCTGCATCCTCCATAAGGGAGCACAGCTGGTGCCAGGCCCTGCAAACACACAGATTGTGTGTGACACCACCAGAAACCATCCTGGGTCCGGGTAATCGGTGTCCACTCAGCTCCCTTTTATCAATTCTTCAAAGTAGCCCCAATTCTGTTAAAGGGGACCTTGTTCCTACACCAAGCCAGTCAAAATACAGTTTGTTAGTATCCATTCTACACTTAAGTAGGGTTTCTCCTCCGCTGTAGAAGACAGATCAATGACTCTGTAGGACCTCAAGTCCTGCAGGGACCACAGCTAAATCTGCAGCTACCGAAAGGGCCTCCTCCCTTTGCATTATTATCAGCAAAGGCTCTTTAGAAGATGAAGCAGCTGGAAAGCTTATTCCCTCCAGCTAACAGCCTACTCTATGCTGAATGCTGAGCCAAGATATGCTGAGAGTTGTCTTTTTTCACCAGCAGTTTCCACTCAATATTGACCCCAAAGCCAGTTTCTCCTTCCTTGAGGACTCAAGGTCAGTCAGACCTTGGGATCCCGAGGCAGAGGGTATCTGCTATAGGATGGTCTGAGCACACACAGGGCACATATCTCAGGTGACGGGAGTAATCTGGATACTTCAGCAAAGGAGTTGGTGCTTACCAGAGCATATCCTGTAACCCTCATGCCTCTTAACCTGTTTGCTAAATAGAGTGTTTCTCTGCTTCATCTGCACCTCTGCTTTTTCCACTGGGTGAACCTCTTTTCTTTCACACTATTTTCTCCACTTCCATTCCTCTTGCTAAAATCAGTAGTTTATCTTGTGGTAGTCCCTAATGGTGGGCATCAATAAAACATGACCAGCCTCCCAAGTCTTTTGTTGTCCAGTCAAACATATTTGCTTTCTGCCTTGCAGTACTATTTCCCTCTAAGCACTGGCTCAGCTAGAGGACTTCTGCATTACCACTGCTGGACTGACATCATTTAGATGGATGTTGTGGGACCCATCACCCCCGAGAGCTGCCTCACTCCTCCATCACTCGGAGGTGCTCATCTATTACAAACATTTCCTTCCACATTTTCCTTCGCCGCTCTAACAAAATATTAGCACCCCAATCAGATGCGTTATATTTGCTACATGTTTTTAGGTACCTCTGCTCCACAGTTTTATTAGAAGCCTTTGTACCCATTAAGGCCTGAGAGAATGAGTGCCAGTGGCCTTTTGTAGGTCAATTCACAAGAGATCAAGAGAGCGCAAGACATTCTGTCTATTCAAATTACTCATTTTACAGTATAATAGTATGAATATTAATATTGTCCATTGAAGAAGTGTGTTAATTAGGATGCTGGCAGTTTTCTGGACCACTGCCACCCAAAGTGAGCACTCAGGGGTACGTGACTACTCAAGCCGAGGTCCCGAATCGCTGTTAACGACAGCAGCACGCTCAGTTCCACCACAGGAGCCAAATAACCAAAATCATTAACGAGGGAACAACCTACAGAGGGTTAACTTTACTTATTTTTCCTCTACTCATTTCAGTTATTCCCCTTCCCAGAAAAACAGTATTTCACCAGACCACAAATAATTTGCATAGCGCACATGTGCTAGCGGCTGGGAGGTTCTTAAGCACACAGAACAAATGCCTCATTAATAACTAAGCGCCAAGAAATGCGGAAAGAATTTTGTACCAGACTACCAGAAACCATAGTAGCTTACTCTTCTGACTCTTGCCTCAGATTCAACACTGCGCTCCTTTGATAACGCTAGCTTGGGCAGATGGCAATATGGAGAAGGCAAGGTCCACATAGGTACAAGAAGGACATACCTGGGAGGTTGTTACAGCTCATACACAATTTTCTCAGGCGGGTAAAGCTTCCACAAGCTCCAGATGAAGTCTGGTCACTACTAGCACATAGAGGATCTTTTAACAGATACGATGTTCCCCCTTCCCAGTTTCTACATCTATTTTTATCCTACAGCATGGGTGTGCAATCTTCACCGTAGTCTGCTGATCTCAAGGTTAACCTTCATTTTCTGCTAGCAAAATGAAAGGTCTGCCACTGAGCAGACACCAGTAAGGTCTCACAGATGCACTGGTATTTATGGACCTGATGAATCGGGTGTCGGCAAGCATCTTGCCACTGAAGAAGCAGGCAGACACATGGTCTTGGGTACTGCTGACCCCAGAACACCGCCATCTGTTTCCCCAAAATGCTTGAGATGTGCAAACACATTTTCTTCTACTAAAGAATAAACCCCAAACCTTTTGGAAGCTTTTGCAAGAATAAGATTTGCATCAAAAGGTCCAATGTGAATAAAAACATCATAGATCTTGGTTGGCTGTGGTGTTTTCCCAAGGTGAAGGAAAAGCACATTAGACCCCATAGGCCTCGCTTATTCTTCTTCAGAGGAGATATTTTCCTTTGGGATCACTCTAAGTTGGGAACATGAACTCAAGTTTTCCACCTGTGAAGCCACTGCCATGGTTCTAAAGGGTCAAGTCCTTCTAATCCTTGGAGATGGTGGAGCCAAAACCTATCTTCACAAACTGTGAGTTTCCCAGCATGGTGGGACTGACAAAACTTACAGATCACCCTCTTCAATATACTAAGAAATAGTAATTTTGGCTCATATCCATCAGTGAAGAGATCCATTTTCACTTGCAGGACCTTCAGCAAAGCTTCGTAGCCCCATTTACAAGAGCCGAAACTTGAAAACATCTGCCAAGACACGAGGACCTCATTTTCAGAAGCTCTCAACACTCTGACCCACAGTGTGTGTCAACAAAAGAAAGAGGTCTACAGCACAGGTGAAGGTAAGGTCCCCTTTTGCCTCAGTATAAACTAAGGCACCTAAAATAAAGCAGATTTCTTTGAGCGTGAATGACCAGGATCTCTGATTTTCAGATTCCCAGCCAGCAGATGAGATTTTGCATGTGTGTGTACACACACGGTCTGGGGTTGAGAGAGAGGTTCAGACACAAACAATTGCAGGCTGTTGAAGACCATGAGTTGGAAGCAGCTGCAGGAACCTCTGATAATTCCCCAGGTTACTGAGCACTTTGCTACTTAAATCTCTCCCCGGCCAGAGCTATCGCTTGTCACCCACCAAAAGCTAATCCTCTTTTTTTCCTGATTTCGTCTCTATCTTCTCTTCTCCTCCCCTCTCTGTACGAGCGCAAAACACCTTTAATCTTCATTTCAGATGTACTTTTCATGATGTTGCAGATGTGTTATCTGCAGCTGACAGTATTTGCCACCTATTTCTCCTTAAAGGACACTGCTTGACCTTGTAACAGCTTCCAAGCCTCCCGCTTTAGAGGCTGAGCCTTTCTGTTTGAACGGTTCACAAGTAATCACTTTTCTGTATCCATTATTAGCCGTGAACCAGCTACCCAGAGAGCTCCTGCTTTGGGTTTGGGGTTTTTTTGTTGTTGTTGTTTTCTTTTTTGTTGGTTTTTTTCCTCTGAATGCAGCATTTTTCCCAGAGACATATTATGGCAATTCAGACACTGACAACTGTGTAAATCACACCCAGGCAAAAGTTATTGATGACCTCATTCCAGTAAAGTATGAGATGATCAGACTGCCCCACGGTATTTTGATCATCTGAGAACCCTGAAATTGAAAGTCGCAGGCTCCATTTTGCTTGGAAATCTAACAAAAGGTATTAACTGTGACAAAAGGCACTTAGAGCATTTCTCTTAAATTATCTCATTTCACACCAGCAGCAACAAATACTCATTTTCCTTTATTAATACACTCTCCTTGCCCATAACTAGGCTCATTTTTCTAATTTTGAATTAAAATGCTTTCAAGTTATTGATCCCTTCTGCTAGAAATCTTTTCTTCTGCTTTTATTAGTCCTTGTACACAGCATACTTTTAACGGTATGAACAGTGCATCCAACACAACCACCTTTTGAGCAAACTCGTCTCCCAGGAGTCAACGTGATTAATCTCTCCCGTGCAAGACAAGTCACGTTCTGCAGCCCCAGCTCCTCCGACACTGCCAGAATGCTCAGATCCATACTCTCACATCTTATTAAATTATGTAATTAGCTCATTTCTTCTCAAGTGCCTTTCCCAAATAGGTTGCAAACAGTCACCAATAACAGAACAAAAACCCTAACGCTTGGGGTGTACACTGGAGCTGCCAAGAGCATTTGCTCTTGCCCATCGTTGGGTTTCTCCCACACCAACTCAGCTGCAGGCTCACACAACCCCAGTGACATTCCCCAGTATCAGAACAGGGCTGAAGACAGTAATTAGCAGAGGCTAAGGCACAGGCTGCCAAGGCTATGCTGGAGGCCACATCCCCTCCCTAGGGATGCAGGCTGATCCTTGTAGCCTAGCTGGGGATTATCAGACCCTCACCAGTGGGCACATCCCATTGCCAGGGGCTCAGCCAGTGCCAGGGACGGGAACTAATGTGCTGCCCCCACCCCAGCCTCTTCCCCACTATGTTCAAAACCATCTGGCAACATGATGAGTCCTTGCTAAACACAAATCCAGGCACCATATCACAGGTTTAGGGCTCTTTTTAGAAGAAAGGTTACAGATTTGGAGGAAGTACAGTATCAGCACCAGTGTGGCCAGCAGGACAAGGGCAGGGATCATCCCCCTGCACTCAGCACTGGGGAAGCCACACCTTGAATACTGGGTCCGGTTTTGGGTCCCTCACTCCAAGAAGGACATTGAGGTGCTGGAACATGTCCAAAGTATGGCAACAAAGCTGGGGAAGGGTCTAGAGCACAAGTCTTGTGGGAAGCAGCTGAGGGACCTGGGGTTGTTGAGCCTGGAGAAAAGGAGGCTCAGGGGAGAGCTTCTCACTCTTGACAACTCCCTGACAGGAGGTTGGAGTGAGGTAAGGTCAGTCTCTTCTCTCAAGGAGGAGCTGACAGGAAAAGATTTTAAACGTGTCTTCCAACCAAAATGATTCTGTGATTCTGTTCTATGAAGAAGGCTTGACTTCATCGTGCTAACCCAAAACTGTACTCTTGCCATCAGCCCTTTGGCTAACCCATGTCCCTTGCCTGCTACGTGCCCTCACTGGCTGCTGGCACCACTCTGCATGCAAGCCTGTATCTGCTGCAGAACAGCACAGGAAAGACACCAATTTTCCTTGGCCATGCCAAGTTTCAGCTAATACAGGCAGATACAAAAAAAAAAAAAACACCTTGAAACAAAATGAGGGAAAAAAACCAACAAACCAACCAACAGTAACAAACCAAAACCTGGCAGAGTTGGGCACAATGCAGAGTACCCCAAACCACATCACACACCACAACTGTCACGGCTCTTCTAGCCCAAAAGATGCTGCTCTCTGCCAAGTAAAAAATAAAAAAACACTGGAGGACCTGTTTGGGTAGATGGTTGAGTGACCAGTTTGCTGCTGGGCTGCTACAGGCTTTTAAACAGATGCTGAGCATTCTGAAGGTTTCACCCCCTGGATGCTGCTAGCACCAGGGATCAAGACACTGGTTTTCTGTGTTATGAGCCATTTCCTGACTACAGCAAACATTATTTTTGCAAAGTCCAGAAGCTGCATTTCAAAAGCCTGCTCCTCTAACACAAGATTTCCATTTTCTTTTGCAATCTACCCCTCGTGTTAGCCCTACTGGCATCTAGATACGCAATTTGTAACCCATATGGAACAGGCTATTTACAGGAATTCTGCTGAACTGGCCGTATTGCTATTAGTTATACAGAGAAGAAAAGCTTTGGCCTCAATCTTGGACCTGCTGAATTAAAGTGAGAACGAGAAAATCTCCGAAGCGCAGGAACGTGAAGGCACTTCCACTGTGCCCCAGCAGTACTGCCCACTCCAGCTGTAACCATCATTGCTCCAATAAAACCAGACACTAATGGCAAGTCCAGTGCTATCTGTGCTTTTTTTCCTAAGCCCTCATTGCTACTTACATGTCAAATTCTACTACTGTAACGCATCAAGATGTGTTTCCAGCCTTTCGTGTTGTCCACAAGACATCTGACATTGTCCATCAAACTCTGATGAGGCTTTTATGTACCAAGCGGGGAGGTGAGAGGCTGGCTGGAGACTTCTGAATGCTCAAATTAGATACTTAATGAGGCATCATAATCCCAACCCATGGCTTTGCTGAGGGACTATCCGCAACACCAAGGAAAGTATAAGCACAAAAACTTATCAACTGCAAGATGTGCCAGAGCAGAAACAGCCCATCTTTTCTAAATAGATGCAAAGCAAGGAGGGGGGGAAAAAAAAAAAAAAAAATGAGAGTCAACAGGAAGGATGAAATGGCTCCCAGTCTGCATCTCATCACTGCCAGCATGGGGCTGGTCCCAGAGACCCCGGCAGAAGAGATGATGGTCTCTCCCTGCACATCCTCTCTGCTCACTGGACCTCAGCACCAGCACCGTGCCAGAGCTCAGGGATGCCAGTGCTGAAGCCCAGGGACAGCACTCCCACAGATGCCACCAGCACTTGGAAAACCACACCACAAACAGAAGGCTCAACTCTTTGCTATGCTTTGCAGGAATATCTGTCTTTGCCATATAGAAGCGGTGAAATATTAGGACTTAACCTTGTAGATCTGTACATGGATTGACAGGTGCTCAAAACACAGAGACCTGAGCAATTCATAAAGAATGGGACTGCCACCATGAATGTCCCATTGCAGTGACTTGCTTTGCTTTCTGCTCCTTGGTGTGAAGCAAACCAGCCTAGTTGACAGCAGACACAAGAGTGGTACTGGTCTCCACGGCTGTGCCCCAGTCCTGGCTCTGCAAGGACAGATCCATCATGTGGATTTTAAACAAAATAAAGTTTAAAAATAAAGAAGTTTAAAAGAAGTAGTCTCCCTAATTCTGTTTTCTTTGTCATTGAGGTTAACATGTTCAACCCTTCCTCAGCAACAGTCACCTGTAAGTTGGGGGGTGTTAAAACACAAACCACCACTGCCACACAAGCCACTGACCCAACTGCAGACAGTCCCACCAGCCCAGCACCCTGGCTGTGATACCCTCGCTGGGAAAATCCAGGATACATGGACAGGGAGGAAGAGAGGCCTTGGCACAAGCTCCAAGCTCTCCTTTCCAACCCCTCCTCTGGCATGCTGAGCACTACTTACCATTGCAAAAGGGTTTCTGGAGGAGGAGCTTGGATGAGCTTTTTCCTAGTAAGGAGGCACCCATGAGTTCATTTTATTTTTTTTTTAAATATAGCTGGTTTACTCTAAGCCTGATCTCCTTTGATCTAGATACCACACAGACAAACAAAATACATTTCTTCACACTGCCCCTGTTAATAACTATTTCTCGAGGGAGCAGAACTCTAACGAGCTAACACCGTTTGTTTATTTGGAACTCACCAGCTGGACTTACTGAGAAAATAGCCCCGCCCAGCACTAGCTGGGGAAAAAAACGACAACAAAAAAAACCCGTAATAAAATGAAAAATTACATCAAGCTAAAGCAACATCCACTGCAATGCGACCAGCCGGACGCACGGTGCTTTGCCCGTTGCCTGCAGCCCAGGAGAAGCATCACCTCCAGCTCGAGAAGCCCGTCACGCTAACGACTCCTGCCCAGATACCGTGCTTCTGCCTCTTGATCCTTAGTGCCCACGGGGAGCTAACAAAGCCAGGCTTCTGGAACGGGCTCACAGGCAGCGCTGTAAAATTAACTGTGGACATCTGAAATCCAGTTCTGTGTGTTATGCAATGCTCTCCTCTCCACAGCTCCCGTTTGTAAACACCTCGGGCTGGATTAGCCCTGTCCCTCTTTGCCCCTGCAACCCAAGTCATCTCAAGTATGGTTTGTTGTCAGGTTCAGCTTTACAGTGACTTTTAAAAAAAAATAAAAAATTAAATTTAAAAAAGACCCGCAGAAGGCTACTCATTTTGGAAACTCACTTCCACAGGTTGTAAGCACCGCTATAAAACAGCGGAAACCCAGGCAGAGAAGCATCCCTCCCACCCCAGGGAATGCCTGCTACTAATGCTGCTGTGGCCCTTGGTGAAACCCCCCAGCCAGGCAACCGATGGAACCCAACACCCCAAGAGGTTCCTGCAGCCCCCGAGTCCAACTGCCACACTCAAGCAGAGATTCACACCAAGAGAAAGACCATCAGCCCCAACCCAGTACCTAGACTCCTCATCCTTTTACGGGCCTATGGGCCACAGCCAAGTTTCCTGGGTGGATCCCATATTTAATGTCCTCTCTGCTGGGAAAACTAAGGCACAGAATGAAAAAGGAGCATGTACCAACACTTCTTTAAGAGTACTGCTCTGCCCCAGAGGACAGCAAAAAATCTTGGGGTGGGGGGAAGTTTGAGAATACACATAATCTCTGGGACATCAACACAGAGGTCTATAGCTCAGCCCAGCCCAAGGTAGATGACCACTGGCAGAGTTCAGTGAGCCCCGGGACGTGCAGCACCAAGCACACAGGCAGGAATGCTCCACACCCACGGGCAAGCACTGAGCCCCACATCCCCACCAGTGTACAGGGAGAGGGGTGGCCACAGCACCTTGCCTTGCTCCTGGTACCACAACAGGACTCCTTGGACTGGATCACCACAGCTCATGCTGACAAAGGCTCAGGTTGCCCTGCATCCCTCTCCAGCTAATTGCAGTGCTGTCTGAAGCCCTAACTGACCTCCTTCTTGGCCACGCAAGGAGGCACGGGCTGATGGTCAAGAACAGCATGGTGGGGAAGTGGGGATGGAGTTGGGCTCCCAGTCACACACTTCCATGAGCAGTCGAACATAAGAATTTAGAGACCTAAACACACACAAAAATGTAAAGACCTAAACAAAAAAAACCCAAACAAAAAAAAATTTTGAAAAAATTGGGCCCATCTGCCATTCTTTTGCAAGGGGAGGGAAAAGCCCACAACATTTGGAAGCAGGCTGTGTTTGCTTGGCACTTTCCATCTTTAGGTAATTAGTGTAAAGGGCTTCCCAGGTAAACCTAAGAATAAACTGCAGATTTCAAGAGTCACACTTCTCTCTGCAGCAAGCCTTCAAAGCGTAACCAGGAGAAGATGCAGAGCTCCAACTGGCTCCCTGTAGACATCGCCTGCCTTCAAGTCTTCAGGGTTTGCCACAAGTCAAGCTGCATCAAAATTTGGAAGGAGATAAAAAATGACAAGCAAGAAACGTCTCTGAAGACAAACACTCTGGCATCTGTGAATGCCTTGAATACACAGCCTGGACCAACAATTCACAGGGTACTTCCCCTCCCATCCCCTTCTCTAAACCTTCCAAAAAAGTCCTTTCCTAGCTGAGTGGCACCTTCAGAGCTAGGAACAAAATACCTCCCAGCTCCAAAACCTACTTTTCAGGGCTTCCTTAGATTGCTTTGCGCGGCTGCCCTACTAATAGTACCTCCTGCTGTTCTTTGCTCCTCTGGGAACCAGCCTCACCCCCAACCTTTTGTTTCCAAAACACTGATGCAGGGGCACCTAGAACATCATCTGCTCATAGGTGGCTTTCCAATGCTGGCACCACCAAGCAGCTCCCAGCTCTGCCACCAGACTACCCCAGTGTCACCCAGTTTCTAGTTTTATGAGGAGAGGCGTGAAGATAGGGATGGGAAAGGAGAAGACAGGAGTCCATTTGGGAACATCACCAGAGAAGTCTGCAACAGCAGGGACAACCCGAGGCTTCCTGGCTCCAACTTACTAGACTAACCCAATACTCTTTAAATACAATAAAAAGTTAACCACAAAAATCAGTAGGTACCAGCATCTACTTAAAAATGCTCCTCACCTGCTGTCTTGCAGCCCAAAGTTACCTTTAGACCAATATATCCAAACAGCAAATGTTTTTTGTAGTCCACCAGAGCTTGACAGCATCCAGACCTCACCTGCTGGCCATGATCACACCCTTATAACATACTACACACTACTTTAAGATCCTACAGTGAGAAGAGCTATGAAGAAGCTATGAAATAGGACAAGAAGTTGCACCTCCCAAAAGGGAGAGTGATGCTTTCTCATGCAGTAACTTCAACTTTGAAAAGCTGGCTGTTTTCTAAATGACTCCCCCCACTCCCCCATCTCCCAGGTTCAGCAATGCAGATGGCAGCTGGATGCCCAGGTACATCACCATGAACAGACCCAAAGAGCCCAACCAAATCCAAGGGGCTTTGAGCAACCTCAAGAGCAGCTGCGCAAGTACAGATCATCCTGACAACTCACATGGACAAATTTCTTGTGGGGAACTTGAAGACCTCTAGGCAGAGTGTCTTCTCAGACCTCAGAATTAAATATAGCTACATGGATCCACATCTTCACCTTCCCAGACCATCCTGCTGCGGCTCCGCTTGCATAAAGCGTCCCACGCATCCAGCAGCACTGGCCCACAACCATGAAACCTATGGATACTGGGGCTGTACAGCCAACCAGTGAATTGGTCCACTCACAGAAGATGTGAGAAAAGAGGTCCAAGTTCCCAGTCCAGTCTTTCCTATGGGATAGAAGGTGGTGCTGGATATGTGCTTGGTCATGTCCTGGGCAGAGTTGGTGTTTGCAAGGAGCATTTTCTAATCCCCACAAGTCAAGGAGAGGGCTCTCCCTCCATCCCTCTGCTCCCTATCCAGGCCTGTCACCCACACAAACAGAGCTGCAAGACACCACCAAGTCCCCCATACCTTACAATATGCCATTGACTTGACTTATCTTCAAAGGTAGGTTTTTTCCCCCCCTATGCCACTGCAGATATTTCTTTTGTCCTGCAAAAGCGTATGGTCTTTACAGCAGCAAAGCTTCCAGCAGCACAAGGGAGAGTGGACAAGTGTCCCTCCAAAGGCATACCCATCTGCACCTGATCTCCACCATGCCCTTTCCCATCACAAACTCCAGATGGGGGGAAAATGGAAGAGATTAAAGGAGAGGCAACACAGGAACATTTGTAATCACCTTCTGTAACCTAAGTTCTATAGGACTGAAATGTAAAAAGCACCTTTCCCTTATATTATCCAGAAAGCAGCAAAGCTAATGTGACATATTGGTGCGTAGGTGTGTGTGGGCTGGTTTCTTGGGGGGAGGGAGGGAGGGCTGAGGGCTCTCTGTGTTTCAGAGAAATGAAGCAGCACAAGATGTACCAGTTGCTCTGGTAACAAAGCGCCTTTTTTTTTTTCCTTGCTCCCCTTTTTTTTTTTTTAAAAAAAAAAAAGGGGGGGAAGAAAAAAAGAGTGAAACATCATTGTAAGCATTTTCCAATTCAGACTTCCTTGCCTGCACGGCAAAACCAAGTCCCTGTTTCAGAAACACACACAACCCATTTGAGTCAGCAAGGAAACGACCTTCTCTTCTAGAGATATTTTAACATTGTAGGGAAGCTGATAAATTGAGGTTGCCCGTTTCCCTTCTGATAACGCTAGCATGTGTTATCACACACCAGTATGCCAGCCCAGCCCCTTCCTGCAACCCAGTAAGAGCTGACAACAGCCCTGCACCACCCATGAGCTGGTGCCTATGGGAGCAGCAGAGGCTCCCATCCTGGAGAGCATCCTGGCGCGGGGAGCCAGAGCCATTGCGGCGGAAACAATGGCTTAATGTTTAATACTGTGCTTTAATACCACGGAAGGATTATAAAGCAGCTGGTAAGTCTCGTAAATCCCTTCACACTCGCACGGCCCTTCGGTGACCTTGAAGATGCCAGGTGGCCGGTGCCCGCCCACGTAGGACGGGATCTGTTCGTGGATATGAGCGGTCCCAACCACCGCCAAAATCCTCCCAGCCGAAAGAGCAGCCCTGGATGGGGCAGGTCAGCTCAGTGATGGTGAGCAGCTCTGCTGTCCCACTGGGGCAGAGGTAAAGTCATTCCCTGGCTCAGTCCCATGGAGCGGGCTCTGAGTGCAGCACCAAATCCTTCCTGTAGCCTGGAGAAAGAAGACAGAGGGGATCTGATTCAATTCTGATCAACATCTAAAGGGCAGGGGCCAAGAGGATGGGGCCAAGACTCTTCAGTGGTGCCCTGTGACAGGACAAGGGGCAATGAGCACAAACTGGAACCCATGAAGTTTCATCTGAATGCGAGGAAAAAAGTTCTTTCCTGTGAGGGTGCCAGAGCCCGGCCCAGGCTGCCCAGAGAGGCTGTGGAATCCCCTTCTCTGGAGAGATTCCAAACCCACCTGAATACAATTCTGGGCAATCTGATCTGGGTGGCCCTGCTTTAGCAGCCCGATTGGACAATATGATCTCCAGAGGTCCCTTCCAACCCCTACCATGCTGCGATTTTGATGGGGAAAGCCAGGGAGCTACCCAAATCAGAGGGGACCAACCCCTCCCGTTTTTGCCTCGGTCTGCAGCAAGCACCAGACCGTGGCAGGGGATGGCTATATGCACACACGTCCGTGCAGCTACGCTCAGCCTGCCCCGGCATGCAGAAAAAGCAAGCTATGAAGAGGATGAAAATAAATTAAAAAAAAGGAGCCAAAGCCAAGGATATGACACTGGAACGAACTATCTGGCTCAAGTCACACATGACCTGACCTCACCACACCATAGTTCATTTTATAAACAAGAAGGTGGGAACATGGAAATTCTCACAGTGCACCTTGAAATGGAATAGCTGGCTGTCTAGGGCTAGACCTGTTTGTTTCAACTGCAAGACAGAGCTGTGAATTCCTTCAGTGGCCCATGAAAGCGAGCACCACGTGCCCTCAGCTTGCTCAGGACCACTGTATAGCAGCCATCACCTCAGGATGGGTGTTTGGTCAGGACTGGCCAGTCATACCACCCAGTCTGTAGGCCGTGTGCCTGGTCTGCATGCAGCCAGCCCAGTCTTTGGAGCGAGGCACAGCAGTCAGCCTGCAGCTACAAAAGTCGTGTATGTAAACTAAGATTAATTCTTTATAGCAACAATCCCCAGGAAATATTAATTGCGTGCAGCACGGCAACTTCTTCCACACAGCTCAAAGCAACGGTGATTAATCACCAAACTATTGATCATCAGCCTTTCAGCAAGAGAGACAATAAAACAACTGATTATTAAAAACAATTAATGTCATTCTTGATTCAGGATAATTATCTGAACTGCTAATAATGACCCAGGAACCTGCAGAGTCTCTGTTCTCACCAGGGCTGATGCAAGGGCCCAGCGCTCGATCAAGCGGCAGCGGGGCTGAGCCAGACCTTGTGCTGGCTAAACACAGCACAGACCACACAGTGGTTATTTAGTCATACCTCCCCCCCAAGAAAAAAAATAAAATAAATAATAATAATAAAAACAATCTTCTAAAAGCCTTTCTTTAGCATACTGACCTGCTACCACACCAGCCTGCAAGTGCCTGGGGATGCCAGAAGGAAAGATGCGGCCGTGCAGGGGAGCGCACATGCAGCACCCAGGAGGGCAGTACATGTGTTATCCCTCCTCCTGCGACCTCTGCAAACTCTAGGACAATGTTACCCACAGCAGGCTTGTGCCTGGGACATTCTCAAGGGTTTGGCTCAGGGACCAAAGCGTCCCAAGAGCCTGGCTGCTACCAGCTCTCCAGTGACAGGCCATGGATTTCAAATGTTTTCTCCTCCTGCTCATACCCACACACCTCAACATCTTCATCTCCTGAGTCAAACCTGGGGGTTTGCCTGCTAGTGGATCAGTCCTGGGTAATAAACAAACAAACCCTGACAAAAGCCCCTGGGATGCATTCCCTCATCCTTTTCCCCCCATGCATTGCACTCCAGAGAGACACAACACCGTGCAAAGAACAACTGCAAAAAAAAAAATAAATATGTCCTCTCCAAATGGCTGCCCAACTTGGGCTGGCAGGGGACAGGGACAGGTGCCCCACCTGGCTGTGGCTGGTGGCAGCCTGAGGTAGCTTCTGAGGGGTGACCCTTGCTCTGCTCCATCCCGAGATGGCAGTGGAGGTGCTCCCTGGGGAGCCACAGCCATGAAACGTGCGGCTCCCACACGCTCCAAATTAGAGCGCAGAATAAAGCGGCGTAATGGCTTAGCAATTATATGGCATTTACCAGCTAATTAAACAATCAATAGTTATTGTGCAGTTATGGAGTTAGCCCACAGTGCTGTATCTTGTACCCTGTAAAATAAAGCCTTTCTAAAGCTGTAAATGGAGAGCTGCATCCCCAGGGCACTCAGCAAAGCAGCACTTGGCATTAATGACTGTTGTCCTCCCGGTATGGTTAGGAAGAAGCACACGAGTATCTAATCTCAACATCATTTATTTTCCTGCTCAACGTTGTAAAACTACACAAGATGAGAGAGGCAAAGGTCACCATCTCACCTATTTCCTGATTTATTTTTTTTTCCCCACTATTGCAAAGACTTGCATCAAACCCCTGCCCTAGTGACGCTGCACACAGGCCAGCGTGTGAATGCCCAGGGCTAAGAAGGTCTGAAAACACCAGGGGATTGCGTTGGTCTGTAACATACCCAGTGCACAGCGAGGAGCCCACTGCATGTCTTCCCCAGCTTTGTAATGATCTGTTGGAAAGGTATTTCTAAATAACCTGGCATCCTTTTACTTTCAACTTGCCTATTTATTGGTGTCTGACACACCAGCAGTCGTAGCCCTGACACTGTGATTTACCCAGGCAATCTAAGCACACTCAGTATTTTAAGGACTTTTTGCTCACTCTCTAATGCAAAGTAGAGATAAGCAGTAAAAATAATGAACTGCGACATAAAAACAACATTTCCTCATGCTTTAGATAATATTCTGAATGGCCTGTGATTTCTGTGTTTACAGTTTTACTTTCAGCCAACAGCTGCCTGCTAAAAAACAGTGAGACAATGGCTCAATTCTCCAAGTCCAACTCAATGTACTCCTGCTAGCCATTTCTTTAACCACCTTAAATAGAGAAAAGGAAATCCAAGGACACAAAAAATCCACTACTGCAGCAACGTCTGGCACAGGAGCTAGCAAGCTCCCAGCCTTTTATCAAAACCAGTTTACAATCCGTAACATTAGATGCAGGATTATTAGAAAATAAAGAAAAGCTTCTGATTCAATTAGAGAGATAAACCATCACCGGTGCAGTCCCTCATTAAAATAAAAATCAAGCCCTTCAGAAGAGACTGTTAAGCAGTGAACAAGGACTGTTATTTCTCTCTGCCGTTATCCAAAGTGAAGAGCTTGTGGCTGTGGTTAGAGGAGGAGAGAGAGCAGAGCGAGTCACTGCTGAGGGCTCCTGCAGTGTTCAGGTATCCCCAGGTACGGCCAGAAGCACCAAAGTGGTGCTTTAACCTGCAGTCCTGAGCAAAAGAGGCTTTTCCTTGAAAATAGAGATCAATTTGAACAAGTTATCTTTGCCTCTGGAGTGCAAGCCTCAGATAACACAGCTTTGATTTACAGAAGCATTGTGTACCAGCTGAGAGGGACAGAAGCCTGGGCCAAAGCAACCTAGATGAAGCAGGGAGCTTCATCCCGGCACCCACACTTTGGCAGAGGGACGAAGCTCCTTCTGGGAGCTCTTAAGGTGCACCGGCCTCAGCCAATATGTCTTTTCTCCTATAAGCAAGGAGGAGGCATGTTCTGTGGCAGGGGCTCCCCAACACAGCACATCCTTAGGCTGGCTCCATGAACCTCTGCTCTCTGATGGCTCCAGTTCCTGTGGCACTACCAGACATTCTCATCACTGGAAGTGTTTAAGACCAGGCTGGATGAGGCTCTGAGTAACCTGGTCTAGTGGGAGGTGTCCATAACCATGGCAGAGAGGTTGGAACTAAGGTCCCTTCCAACTCAAGCCATTCTATCATTTCTCAGGCTCCCCACCATGTGAGGCTGCAATCATTTAGTCGTCAGAACAACACAGCCATGCACTGTAACCCATGGGATCAATGGGAGGTTTGCATCTTGCACGTGTCCCTTCAGGTCCTGGGCAGGCCAGCTGGTTACCACCAGGACACCTTCCGTCTCCAACACAAACATGGCAGTGTCAGCGCCAGTTGATAAGTCAGGCTTTCTAGGTGGAAACATCAGGGCTGCAGTCCTGTTTCAGCAGTCTGGCAGCACACAACCAAAAGATGCTCTCCTCTAACCTGGAAGAAGCATCTCACTTCTGCTTCTTCCCAATGGAAATGCTGCTCTGCTTGCTTCAGAGAGGGACCAGCCCTGTGAAGGGCAGGTGATGCTCACCAGGTAACCTGGCAGAGAGTGCAGGGGTTGGACCTGCAAAACTTGGGCTAGGAAGCCAGCACCAGAGTGGGCACCATAATGAATTATTCCTTCTACATCTGAAAATACAACTAGAGCCAGGCACAGCCTCTGAGAGGACAGCAATGGTGCACCTCAGGTAGCACCAGCACAGAGTGGTGGGAATAGCCCAGCCCCGCATGAGATAAGTTTGAAATGGCAGTGGAATAACCATCTAATTATAGAGGAGACTGCATCTAGGTATGGACCACTTCTAAAGGCTGTTTTAGAAGGGAGACAGAAGGTCTGTGTGTCTTGAAAGCTGATCCATTTGTTTTTCTGCAAGAGATAAATACAATGGTGGTATCTGAAGGAAAAGAATTGCAGAGATCTTATTTCCGTGCTGGGTTTTACGGTGGGACACCATAAACAGTTATGTGTGCTTTGTATCAAAGTCTCCTTTTGTTTATAGAGCGGGTGCTACTCCAAGACTTCAGTCTAAGGGAGCTCTGAAGCCAGTCTTAGCCTGAACTCATACCTCAATACTTACTAATTTGGATGGCAGCATTCCCCATTCCACCCCCAGCACCATCCTGTCTGGCACCGGTACCAAGTGAATCACACCAAGGACAATCCGATTACTCCAGCAAGTTACAAACAGTTAAGAGGAGGAGGTTTGGGGTTTTATTTTTCCTTCCTTGTACAGCAGGAGTAAAACGGAACACAGAAGTGTTCGCCTCCCGGAAAGCCTACACTTGGGATGTTTCTGGGTGGTTTTTCCCCCACTTTGAGGTCAGAGACACACCGAAAGAATCAAACACAGCAAGAGGAAACCTGATCAGCAGAGCCATGCAGCCATCAGCGCCAGCACCAGCTAGCTTATTTCCCTCCTCTGCTCTCCACAAAAACATGACGCTTTCAAAAGGCCGTTAAAGGCACATAGTTTCCACTGATTGTTAGAAATATGCACCAGTTAAAATTAGGTCACCCTCTACCATTATTTTAGCAGCTGCGAAGAAAAACATTTCAGAAGGGAGCTCCCATGGCGGGGAGCACATGGTGGAAAAACAACCAACACCAGAGGGGAAGGCTCACTGGAATATAACCTTTGTAAGAACAGTTTTGGTGTGGTGCTTTTGCTTCTTTCAGTTTGGGATTTTTTTTTACCTTTTTAAATGTGGGGTTTTTTTAAAAAAAACACCTTATTCCAGTTCAAACATTCATACATTTGAAACTCCAGAAGTTCCCATTCATCTTCTGCTCACTTCAATCCCTCTATCCATGTACTGATGAGAGTAGCCTACAGCAGAGGATGGGGAAAACCAGAATTCAGAAGGGATATTTCCTGGCAGGTAGCTTTTCAAGCACCCTTTTCTTCTCCTCTCCAGCTGGGACAGCTTGCTATCTCTTACTACATGACAGGCAAGAGCTGTGCCTCCAAAGACATGGAGTAAGAGCACGTGAAAATATTCCTTTTTTACAGTCAAAAGACAATATAGGCATGATGACTAGAGATTTCTGTGAGCACACACACACGCACAAGAGTACACGCACACAGAGAATGTGTGCCCAAGCACTCAGAAATTTCTGGAGAATGGGGCCCAGGGGAGCTACTGTCACCCAGCAGACCCGAAATATTTGGCGAATTCCTCATGCAACCGTGCCGAGAAACATCTCCCCATCAAAGAGATCACTAAAGATAAATCCACACTTTGAAATAATCCAATCCCTTCCCAACCCTGCAAGAATCATCCTTCAGAAAAAAAACCAACCCCACCAAGATGGCAAATTCTGGAAGTGCCCCAAGCTAAGAGGTGTTTGGGACAGATGATGTAATTTAGCAGCGGGTGGACATTTTAAACATTCTTATAAAGAAGTTCATGGGTTTAAAATTCTTGTTCTTCAAAGTCCCCCCACTAGCCTCATCTGGAGAGCTGCTTCCAGATGTTTATAGAAATCTAAAGCAAGCTTGTTGACCATTGTGTTCTTTCTCCCACAGGAGGTTGTGCCAGTGGAAGGGGCAGCAGCCAGCTCGCATACGAGCGGAGCACCAGACTGTGGCAAACTCATTTGGCAGCCTATAGCAGCTGTAAACTCAGCTCTTAGAAAAGATCGAGATTTATCTATTATAGCGCAGACTTTTTCCACTTCCTCCTCATCATATAATCAATAAAAAGCAACTGGGGAAAAAGAAGGAAAAAAAAAAAACCCATTATTTTTTAGTGTCAGTTTCAGAATTAATATGGATTGCTTATTACAAGAGCTCTGTGTGTGACACGGTACTTGCACACAAGACCAAACAGCCAGAGTCCAGCAAGGCTTCGTGTCAGGCCTGAAACAGGTCAAATCAAGCCAAGATGATGTGCTGGGATGCTCCGTGTTCAACGCATGGCTGAGGTAAATGGGATCACTTCAGGTGGAGCCCTTACCTTATAGACCTGCCCGTAGGTACCATTGCCAACAAGCTCCACCAGTTCAAAGATTCCTGCAGGATCCTAGGAGAAAAGGAAGGGGAAAAAAAAAAAAAGTATTTAATAAGCAATACTTCTGGATTTCTGCAAAACTAAATATTCAGCAAAGACAGATCAACATTTCACTGACATGTTTTGAGTGGTTTAAGCTTTTTAGGCAGCACTGGGATCAGCACTGCAGTGCCAACGAGCAGCAGCGCAGCACCACGCCGGTGACAGCCCTGCCAAGCCCTCCCGGCGTGGGCAGCCGCAGCACTGCTGGCAGCACAGCTCTGCCCAGCACTGCCCGCCATCTGGAGATGCTGGGAGGTACCGGGAGATACCTCTGGAGATACTGGGCTGGTGCCTGTGAGTGAGCATTGATCCGTCTGTCTGTCACCTGCTTGAAATGTGAACGGTCAGTGTATGTTTTAAATGCAATAGCAACCACGTGCTGTTCAAATCGAGATTTTTCTTTGCTTCTCTGCTTCTTAAAACAAGCTAACTGCCAGGATGTCACTTTTGGGCTCCAAACGGGGTTTTCCAGGTCTATTCCCAAGTTCCGCATCATTAGCCTTACTCGGCCGAAACGTCATTTTTGGTTTGGCACATCCTGGCCGTTGACATTCAGGTTTGTCAACTGAGATGAGCAGATCTAGGGCGGTGCAACGCGAGGACACGACGATTTGGAAGGTGGCACCGGAGCACGAAACCCCATCCCCAGACCCCCCTCCAGTCAGTGTGTGCCCAGTCGGGGGAAGGGCAGTCCCACAAACGTGCGGAAGCCGGAGCACACCCGCTGGCACAGTTACCAGATGATACAAGCCGAGAGGTACGAGGGAGGGTGGGGAAAGAATAACCCACTGCTGCTATTTTCTCCTCTCAGTGGGTTTTCCCCTTCCAGAAGCTTTATTTATACTCTTCCGCTCCTCCTCCTCCTCCCGTACTCATCACTCCACTTTGGGATAGTGTGCTCCCCCTGGAAGCCAGTGGGTGTGGAGGAGTCCCGGCACCCTGGGGGTCTCCACATCCCCCAGCCCATCTGTGGCACGGGTGACCCTGGCTCCCACACCACCACCCATCCTCCCTGCTGGATTTTGAGTCACTCGAGCTATCGAATGACTTGGCATCCCAACGAACAGAGGGCTGCCAGCTGCCACCCGAGAGGCTGCAGACAGGTCGGTTAACGGCTCTAACAGGCAAAGGAGGATCAGGCAGCAGCACCCCGTGGGAGACCGGAGAGGGACATCCACCCCCGGGCCGTGGACATAGAGGTTTCATTCATTACAAAGCCCGCATCAGCTTAAGATGACTTCTGGATCCAAAAGTCAAACACTGGGTCTTTGTGAGCAGCCGAGATGTGAGGTTCAACAGATTAATAAAGCCACGAGTAAATTAATCTAAGTCTTGACGTGACTGAGGCAGCTTTCCAGCCAGCCCCGAATGTGCACAGCCACGTACCTGCCGGGGTCCAGCACATCTCCACGGCAGGGTCACAGCAACCCCTCTGATCACCCCAGATGTTTAGAAATGCCACACCCCACTTCTGCCTGTTTCTCCATCACCCGCACAGCTTATGTATACCCAGGCTGCTGTCTGGGAAGCCACAGGGAGCTCCAAGGTGGAAGTCCCAGCTCAGCTTTCAGTGGTCCAATCTGCAGCAAATGGCAGAGAAGCTGTGCGGGAAGAAGGCTCAGAGACCACTGAGGACATTTCTACCCTGGTGCAGATGCACCCAAATGAACCTTCAACTGGACACTCGGGCACCATGGGTGAAGCTGTGACCCAACAGGTTTCTAGCACACAGCATCTCGGCTGGGTGTGGACATCCCATGTCTTCAGTGCCTTGGGACCAGGCAGGCAAATGCCACAGACAGGAAAGGGAACCAGTAGTGCCGCACTGGGTTTCCACAAACTGGGTGTGAAAGCAGGTGGGTGAGCAGGAAACATGGCAGCAGCTGCTGTTTATTTCTTGAGTTTCTTTCCTAAGGGGTTGTTTTCTGCAGTGCTGAAACAACTCTGAAAGAGGCTTTTCCAGTGCTACAAGTATATCTATTTCTGAATATTCTCTAGGCGATTAAGAGAGAAGAAAGCTGTGCCTAGGGCAGATGATCAGGAGGCTTGGAGACGCATCCAAAGATGCAGCTGGCCATTTCTGATAAAGAAAGCTGCTCTTCACAGTATGTTTTCCAATCTCTTTCCACCAATCCTCAAACCAAAGAGTACCCCTTCCCACCATCCCAGGTCACTTTTCACTCCTCAAACATGTGCAAACTTCAGACCAGGTTTATCCAAGTCCATCCATCAGTTGGTGGCAGAACCACCAGCCCTGTGCCCGCCTTCGCTGCCACCACCAGCCCACATTGGCCAGGGCAGCTTTCTGCTAGCCAGGGGCTGCTCCTGCCCCAGGAGGGCTTTCCCCCACTGCTCCCACCATATCCACATCATCCAGCTCCAGCTCCCACCCACCGAGCAATTTCTCTGCTGCATGTCCCCTTCCATCCCGCTTCCTTTCTGCATTTTTCCAGAAGCATCACCAAGGTAACTGGGCATCTGAGCAACACTTCTCCCCGGCTGCTGGCACAAGCAGCCCCATCTCAGCACAGCCACAGCAACACAGTGGGAATGCCAGCAACGTGCCCCAGTGAGCAGAGGGGCTGATGTCTCCTCCCAGCCACGCTGCCCTCCTCAGCCTCACTTACCCCTGTGCAGCAGGGAGTCAAATCACAGAACCATTTTGGTTGGAAGAGACCTTTAGGAAAATTAAGTCCAACCATTAACCCAGCACTGCCAAGTCTACCACTAAACCACATCCCTCAGGACCACATCTCCATGACTTTGAAACCCCTCCAGGGATGGGGACTCCACCACCTCCCTGGGCAGCCTGAGCCAGGGCTTCACAACCCTTTTGGGGAATAATTTTTTTCTAATGTCCAACCTAAGTCTCCCCTGGTGCAACTTGCAGCCATTTCCTCTTGTCCTATCAATTGTTCCTTGGGAGAGCCCAACCCCATCTGACTCCAACCTCCTGTCAAGGAGTTGTTGAGAGTGAGAAGGTCTCCCCTGAGCCTCCTCTTCTCCAGGCTCAACAACCCCAGGTCCCTCAGCCGCTCGTCACAAGACCCTTCCCCAGCTCTGTTGCCACTCTCTGGACAGGCAGAGAATTCCCTCTATGTCCTTGTAGGAGTGAGGGGCCCAAAACCAAACCCAGGATTTGCGATGCAGCCTCCCCAGTGCTCAGTACGGGGAGATGATCCCTGCCCTGGTCCTGCTGGCCACGCTGGTGCTGATAGGGATCACTGTGAAGGAAAAATGCTTCTCCCCAACAGCCACTGGTGATGCCCAGGAGTAATATGTTTTCAAAGGCCCTTCCAGAAAATACACAGCAGAGGACTGCGTGGTCAGGAATAAACAAATAAATAAATCAATAAATCCCCTCTTTCCACTGCCTCCCCTGCAGCAGTACCTACAAATAGAAGAGCTTTGCATCTAACAGCTGACGGGCAATAGGCTGGCCCGGGTACCAGGGGTGCATCCTGCACCTTGCACCCCACAAAACCCCAGCCAAGATGCTTCAGGAGGGTACCAGAGAGCAGCAGCAGCAGCTCAGGCGGGCTGGAATGGGCAGCGAGGGAGGTAAGTACAGAGATACGCTGCATGGGGGCTTCGATGTTAGCCAGGGGAAAAGACATCCACCCTGCAGAGCCCCGACGGGGACCAATCCAGGCCAAGCAGGGAGTAATCTCAGACCAAATATAGCCTGTGCCGCAGATCAGGGCTCGCAGCGGCGTGCTGGGTTGCACTCGGCTGGGGGTGGCCTCAAAGCTCATTAGAAGCAGCTGCTTCCAGCCCAGTGCCCACCACCTCCTGCTGAGGTTCTCTCCTCATCCAAGGGGGACCCCAGGTCCGTGAGGCTGCGCCCCTCCTGCTACAGCTGCCACCTCTTCCTGCATCCTGGACTGCCTGTAAAAACACTGGGGGTTTTTTTGTTGTTTTTCAGGTGTTTTTTTGTTTGTTTGGCTGGGTTTTTTGTGTTGTTTTTTTTTTTAAACTGAAAACCTCTGGACTAAATAATGAGCCAACAAATAAAAGGGGGGGGGAGGGGGAAACCAAAGTGATCTGTTAGTTTGGGAAGAGAAGATGCACTGTTTAAAATGGGGGAAAAGGAGCAGTACTTAAGATAAACTCACAAACAACTTCCAGCTCTACATTAGCTTCACACAGAAAAGGATTTGTATGGCTGTAATAGCACCAGGACTCTGCCAAGACCCCTTTACCAAGGTAGAGTCCCCCCCTCTTTCCTGTCAGCCCACTGAGCAAAGGAGGGGAGCAGAAAATGAGGGGCAGAGGCAAAAGCAACAGTGCCTGTTGGGGCTCTGCTCCAGAGAGCCCAACACCCATGCACTGCAACAAGGCAGGGCTGGTTTCAAAACAGGTTAATCTCATCCTGGGTCCGTAGCTGCCACCAGCACCCACCTGCCCCAACACCAGCTCCAGAGGGGATGAGCAGGGTAGAGGCAGCCGCACAAACCCGGGCAGGGCTTGCAGAGCTGCAGGGACACCCGTGGACATTTGCACATCAACCACCAGCTATTCCCATTTTAGACCTGCAGTGATGCACAGATCAACCACTTCCTGGTAAGGAAAGAAAGAGCTTATTTTCAGTTTCAAAAGGCATGCTTTCTGGGGTGGTGCAGACTCAGCACCCAGCTCCCAGAAGAACCCAGCTGTAGCGTTCCCCGTAGGAAGGTGCCACCAGCCCCGGCACAGTACACAAAGCCTCACTGAGGAGGAAGAGTTCCTTGGAATCTGTGCCAGAAGACACAAGAGCACACTCAGGCATGGGCCTCTTCATAAAGCAACGCAACACTCAACAAGAGGATCTTTCAGTTGCTCATGGGGTGGGAAATGTTTTACATAGCGGCACCCGTGGCAAGGGCTGTGCGGTCCCGGTGGTCCTCTGGCCAGGGACAGGCTGGCACCCGAGATCTCACATGCCAGGATCTGACTCTGCTTCCACAGCTGCAGCCAGGACAGGCTCAAATTCAAGTGGGAAATTGTTATGCTCCTTGTTCATCTCCCAGGAAAATTAGTGGTACCAAAGTCTCAGAGGCTAAAACCAGTCTGAGACGCACAACAAGGCAGGAGCATCATCTTTTCCAGCAGTATCACGGGGAAAATAAAAAAAAAGCCCACTTTATTCCAGTAAACATTGTATTTAAAACTGCTGCATTATCAGAAAAGGGACTTCTGTAAGTGGATGATAAAGCAGGATGCATCCAAATTTCAGCAACAAAACAGGCATCCCTTTTGCAGGGCTTATCGGTGCGGAGCACACAGCAGTGGGGCTCGCAGCAGGAACATGCTCCTGCTTAAAACCGCTCTGCTCAAAACCGCTCTGCTCTGCTCAACCCAGACCCCACAGAACTAGAGCTGAGAGGCATCCTTGCCTACATTGCAATGTCTCAACGAGTCCAAGGTGTCAAGGAGCCAACACTTCACTTGAGAGGGCTGTTCCGAGAGTAATATCCACATGCAGGGCTCAGCAACCTAAGGGTTGGGGGCTGCAGGTGGATGGGTGCTGACGACGGCAACCACTGAGTTAGGGGATCACCAGTTAGCTGTCCTTAAACATGGCCACAAACAGAAGCAGCATTTATACACATTCTGTACACCAAACTCGCTTGTTTTCCTTGAAGGAGCCTCATTTTTCTCCCTTCTAGCCCACACAAAAGGTATGTAACAGGGTTACAGGAGGCGGCAGTGGAGAGGTGCTCGGGGAGAACCGAGGGGCACACCAATTAAACCACGATTGCTGCAAATGCACGGGAGGGGAAATGAGAGATCAGAGCCTCTGTAATCACTGTGCACTTAGTCCACCAATTCCGAGCAGCTAATGACAACTTCCAGCCAAAAATCACGGAGATAACCAGTCATTAAGCAAATGTTATAACCCTAGAGAAGGAAAACACACTGCGTTAACTGGAGGCAGCAGGCAGTTATGGGTCAGTAACAGAGGAGCATCCCTGGGCACTAGTTAGCTGAAGCAATTCCATAGCGCTAGGAGAGGTTTTTTAATCTCCCCTAAGAATAAAGCCTGTGCAACGAATGTTCCCAAACATCAGGATTTTATGAGCCTCTGCCTTACAGCTCCATCATAAAACAGCCTTAACAGGAGATCCCATTAAACTGATCAGGCATCCTCAAGAACTTACAAAGCCATTTAGAATCATAGAATTGTCAGGGTTGGAAGCGACCTTAAAGATCATCTAGTTCCAACATCCCTGCCAGGGG
>WUAM01000160.1:12784251-12794325 GCA_024336885.1 Actenoides hombroni
CCCCCCCCCCCCCCCCCCCCCCCCCCCCCTTCTATTTTTAGGCAGCAAGATTAGCTTGGAGCAGTTTTACTCGTTTCTGATAATGAGAAGGGCTCTTGCCATCTTCTCTCGAGGACGCTTCCCCTGCACAGGCGCTTGGTGTTACACCAGCGGCAAGGAAGAGGTCACGTCAACCTGCGAAAGCCAAACCACAACTCATTGTGAAAGGGGCTTGAGAAAGCGACTCCAGCTTCGAACTGATGCCCCACCTCCCTTGACAACCACAATGCTTCAGTTTTCTAGGGGTATGGTCTGTTCACCTATAAGGTGTCCTAAAAGTGTAATTCTTCTCCTCCACTCACTTCTCAGAGGATGTGTGCTGGTACACCTTGGGAGGACAGGTCTCCACATAAAGGAGATTTGGCCTTCCCAGGCCTGAACATGTGCAAGAAGCCATGATGGAGAAGCAGCCCAGCCATCCTTCAGCCTGTAGTGGTCTACCTCAATGCAGCAACTCCAACTGCACTCACGGCAAAGAAATTGTGGACCTTTTCGGGCACTTCCACGTCTAAGGGCCAGTCTGCAAATCATCCCAGGAGGAACTGGCACCCAGGAACCAACTGTAGAGTGAAAACCAACAGCACTGGTTCACTTCACCAAAGAGCAAAGCGCCTCCTTACTATGGGTCTCCTCTGGTGTTGAAGCTGTCAAGGTTGGGAAGAGAGGTGTGATGAGAGCTCCCAAGAGCTGGCACAGCAGCAGAACCAGTACACTAATGGTGGCAACTTGCTAAAGAAAAGGATGATAATTATCAAAGGAGCAAGACAAAACAAAGATATATAGAAGATCTGGGTCCCACTGTGCTGGCAGTTTCTTTTCAGGAAGAGATGTTCCTCCACTTCTCAGAGACATGTATTCCTAAGGTACTACCCATCAGTTTTTTGCAACGCAACCACTCGTACATTCTATGTCCTCTGGTTGCTTCAGATTGCCTTGACAGCAACATCTGGGTGCAAAGCTTTTCTCCTTTAGGTCCACTCTTCATCTCCTCAAGCCTCAACCTTCCTCCACGGCCTCTCACAATCACCCTCCTATCTCCTTGAGGACCACACTGGTACTGCGTAAGACAGCAGATCTGGTAGTCTGGCCTGGACTGCAAACAGGCATGGTCTAGAGAGCAAAATACACCTTGAAGCAGGCGGCAGAGGTGAGGGATGGAGGAGGTAGACAGCTTCTCACCCAGAAAATGAAAATGTGGCAGAAGCATCCCTGGGATCTCCAGCTGTTGTGGTGCACCACTTGGGGAAGAAAGAAGGCAAGGTTTCACATATCTGTAGACATTTTTTTCTTCCGAGTTTTCCATAAAGTCCTCAGAGTCTTCTATTTGCCCTTTGAATTATGATCTTTAAGGAAGGCCTTTTTTCCATGCTTCTCTACAACTATAAGACCTTGGAGAAAAAGACTCCCCTCCCAGGTTAATACTTGGTGTTAGGACTTCACAGGATTTCACGACTGCAGACAAAATCATCAGGCTTTTGACAAGTTAGAAACCCCTTCCCAGGAGCAAGGTGCCCCTCCACCATACCTTCCTCTAATACATCTGCTCATACTTTCCTCTAATATTCTATGATTACCCCCTCTGTTACATGCATGAAAGGGCAGAGAAGAGCTTGCTTGGCTGAGGCCAGGAACTAGTCAACCCATCGCTCTTGGTGAGCTCCTGCCCCTTGGTCAAAAGTGCTTTCGCACCAGGCCCTTTCTTTCTTCTGTGGACTGCAAAACCTCCCTGACTGAAGAAGAACACTAGTTCAATACAAGGAAGTGTTTTAAGACAGCTGGTAGATGATTAACAAGTAAGTGCTCAAGTCAATTGCTATAGGAGCACCACAGGTTCCTTATAGCCATAAAAAACTTCTCATCCTGCACCCATCTGGCAGATGTCAGAGGCAAGTTGAGAAGAGAGATGGTGCCTGGCAAAGCCCTCGCTGCAGGGGACAGCAGGGCCACAGGCTGTTAGCTCTTTAACTCCCTCTCCCCAACCTCCAGGCTCCACTAACTGCAGGTCTGCAGCCCAGGGCTCCCCATCACTGGCACCCTAGGGGCCTTCCCACGGAGGATCTTGTTCCCAACTTCCCACTCTCCATCTCTGAGATCTCCCTCCCCACACTAAGCCCTTCTGTGGCAGCCTTTGCAGAAGTGGCTACGGCTTTCCACGCTCACTGCACAACTTAGCACTGACCCACCTCCCTCCCACCAGCAGGCACTTGGGCAGAGCTCTCAGGGTCCCCACCCTGAGCCAACATCACTTACTCAACACACACAGCGGGGGAGGAGAGGTGCAAAGCATTTTGCGTGGCTCTTTAAACCAAGGCCAAAGAAGTTGTGTTTCTGCTCAGGGCCTTTGCCTTTACATGCTAGAGTCCCCCAGAGCCAAGTTAAGGTGTTTGAGAACTCTTAAGTATCAGCTATTTTTAGGCAACAATATCCTGAACACCCTTCTTCATCCTGGCTTTTATACCGTACAACGAAGAAGTTACCAGGGTTTGGCACTTTCTCCTTAACAGGCCATCATTAACAAGTGACTCATATTATATTGCAGCATGAGTCATCTTGGCAGAGGTCATCATCATAAGCGACAACTAGTCTTCAATTATTTCCTTCAAGTTGAATTAAAGGTATATTGTTATGCTAATTCCACATCTGCTCCATCCCATCTTTCCATTCGCTGTCTCCAGAGCAACCTAAGATTTCACCTCACAGCCCAAACTGCCTCTGGAAGAGCTTTTCCACCACAGTGTAAGCTACAGGTTGTGGGGATGTCAATGGGGAGTCTTCTGGGTGGGTTTTCAGCTAAAGCATCTAATATCTAAAGCAGGTCTCTATCCCTCCTCTCACTGCTGCTCCATGGGGACAACAAGCTGCTGTTTCTGCCACCTTCCTGCTCTGCTCATACTTTACCATGACGATTTCCCAAGGATCCAGGGCTTGCCACCGCGGTGCTCAAACGCAACTACCTTCAGGCTGCCACACCACATCACTGCCTCCAAGGACGGGGGCAAAGCCCAACAAGCAAAATCACTTCGAACTATGCCCAGTGACACATGAATACTGAAGAAACTATTACGAGCCATGAGCAGGGCAGGTAGAGAAAAGGAGGCATTTTCAACCATTCTCCATTTTCTAGCCAAGCAGACTCACATTTCAACAGGACTCCAGCCTCTCCCCTCCATTCCCACTCCCTCCACTCACTTCCCACACAACGTACCCATCAGAGCTCCTCAACCTGAGAACCAGGAGAAGACAGCACCCCTGCCAGGGCAGTGCACAGTCACTGCAGGGCAGTTGGCTTGGGAAACACGGTTTTCCCCATTAGAAGACAGGGCTTTTACCAGCCCAGTCACCTGTGGAGCACTCTGTGTTTGTATTTATAGCAAACAGTCACACTGGCTGCGGGGTTCACTTTGGAGAGCATTTGTAAACTGCTCTCACTACTGGAATCCCATTTAGCTATTACAGCCTCTTCAGCCACACCAACACACCGACCCTCACGGAATAGCAATGGGAAGAGCAGAGTCATCACTCTACTTACTGAAGCTAATCAATACATAAAGGCTGAGGATTTATTGCAGGGAAGACAGCCTGTCTGCAGAGCCAGAAAACACACTCAAAGCCCTTTTAATTTGTTGCCTTGGCCTCTGGTTTTGCTCCAAGAATACAGTTTCCTCACACACCCATCTTTCTTTCCTCCCAGAATGGTGGCGTCTGCAGACACACAAAAGAACCCCCCAAGAACACCTACCATGAGTATTCAGGGGAAGGACAGAACACAAACCCCACAAGTTTAAAGGCAGCACCCCATTCTTCCCAGCCAGCCTTCACATCTGGTAACAGCTTTATGGCTAATTCAACGTCTCCCATCTGAGTGAGCAGCTCGGAAAACGTTGGCCAGTGTTTTGAAGAAGGTCTGTGTGCCAGGTAGAGGGGACTCGGGCTGTGCCATTCACAAGCACACTAGCCCACCATGCTGTGCTACTCCACTCAAGAAGGAACAATTAGATCCACACTTATTTTGATACGTATTTATACACATATATGTGGAGTATATATTATTTTTATATTTACATCTACTTGTAAATGCCCCCACAAAGAACACAGCCTCTCTCACTTGCTGTGTTTTGGGAGTGACCACCTGAGATACCTGAAAAAAAAAAAAAAGCTGAGATACCACCTGGGTATCACCAGTAGCGAGCCACAGCTGGGGAGATTCTATGAACTGCACATTCCAAGTTTGTTCTCTGGTTTCATCTTGGTTCATGCTTTGGGGAGCAGAAGCGTGGTAGCAAAAACCAGCAAGGTTAGCACTCCTGGCGCACCAGCATCAGAAGGACCACCAGCTACTGCATAAACACTGTTGTTTGGTCACTGTATGAGCGAGATGGCCCACACCATAATACATCTAAGAACGATGGCAGTGAAGGAGGGAGGAGATCTGCACCTTGGCTTTTGCCACCTTATCTCAAAACCATGCTAAGCTTTTATGGTTGTGCAAGAAAGAGAAAGGAAAAGGCAAATCTATTCTGATTTACAGGGAGATTTCTATTGTTGCCTGGACATCAAACAGCACCAAATTAGTCCTGCAAGGATCTGACCCACAAATTATGAAAATAAATGCCTCTGAAGCTTTGTTCTCTTGTATTTCTGTGGCATGCTACGGTGCTTATTAGACACATTTTATTAGATTCAAGCTGTGCGATCTCATCCTCAGCAAAGGCTCTACGGCCTCCAGTGTATCCTAAAGTCTCCATCCAGCAGATTAAGGGCATGGTCCCAAGCAGTCACTTCTGTGACGCACTAAACACATGATTCCGTTGGCAGTAGGCTTTTTTCCTGCTGAGTTTCAAAATTAGGAGCAAAGAGAATTTTTAAAAGAAAGAGGGGGAAGTGTCAGCCACTTAAATTACATTTTTGATTCTTTCTTAGATTATAGAGGAACATACAGCCCAGGCAACATCCCCGGCTTCTAAAAAGCACTGCTTTCAGAAGAGTTTTAGTTCGTTTCACACTCTGAACTGCTATTGCTGGAGGAAGCGAGCGAACACCGTTAACAAAAGGTTTCGGGCGCTCCGGAGCTGAAAACCACCCGCGCGCTCACGTGAAGAGAAGCACATCCACACACCCGCGCTGAGGTGACCATGCTCAAAACCAAGAGGATGTTAAACCCAAGGCTGCTAGGGCTCCACTCAGAAGAGCAACTCGTCGTTCACAGCCCGCTGCACCAACGAAGCGGGTACCGCGCTCACCAGAGCCCACGGCCGTTTTCAGCCCGAGCGGGTGTGTAGGAAGGATGGGACCACATCAACTGCTCTCAGGTCTCCCTGGCGAGAGGGTGGTGTTTGCACCGAGCCATTAATATCTAAGAAGGGTTTCTGCAGCAGAGGAGAGTTGGCAATCTGCAGCAGAGCAAAGGGCAAGGCTTCTGCGGCATGCGGGGTAACTCAGCAGCTGAGCACAGGGTAGTACTCGCTGTTTGCTCACTGAGTAGAGAAGGAAAAAATGTCGTTTCTCAGCTACACAAGACACATCTGGATACTCCAGAGCCGCCTGATTACAATCATCCATCATTTACTACCAACACACAACCTTGAACTTTTGGCAAGCGCTGCAGAAAGTTAACACAGAAAAGCAACATTCAAAGGGGAGGACGGTTTTCTGATTTGCCATTACAAAATAAAATCAGGCGTGCGGAGAGATATAACCAAGTTCCCACTAAACTTCTTATCAGTGTTTTCCAACCTTGGAGGCTTTTTCTCTCTTTTCACTAACAAGCCATTGCAAGAGCACTCCAGGGATGGGGCATCCTCGTCCCTCTGCGGGAAGGAAATGCTCAGCCCCTCATAGGGCTCATCTTGAAACCACTGTGGAGAAGGAATGTGGAGAGAGGAGGAGTCTCTTTCCCAAGGACTGCGTTCCTTAGACAATCCTCCTTTAGAAATCATAAGCCATTTACATGGAGAACATCAATCTCACTTGCATATACTGTTTTGCTGAGACAAGAGCAGGGAGCCCTTCGGTTCCCACGTGCAGCCATGGTTCAAAGTGACAACAGGGGACAGGAGGAGGGGACAAGGCGAGGGTGAGTGGAAAAAAAATCAAAGCTACTGGCTTTATAAGTGGGAAATACAAACCCTCATTTACTGGAGCTATCAATGACTTAGGCTAGTGGCTTTCAACCCACAGCCTGCTTTAATGGCTATGTGAAAGGTAATGAAGTTGCCTGAGCACCAGTAAATGGAAACCGCACATGAGGGAGGCTCTACACTTCCCAGGGGTCAGCAGGGCACCTGCAGAGCAGCCAGGGCTGAAACCACTCTTGATGGTGAGGAAGAGTCAGCTAAAGCTCTGGGAGACAGAACAGTGCTGACTCCCAACACAGCTCTGCACTTCGCCCCACAATGTTCCTGGTGTCTTCTGCAGCTGGCAGCAAGAAGAAAACTGCAGGTATGCACCCCAGGTACTCCTGAGTGAGAGTCCTGAACCCTCAACACCATCCTTCCCACCCCAAGACACAACTGCTTTTACTGATGCTGTTTCTCTAGGCTGTGCACCCTTTTGCCTGTTGGTAGCTTTTTACTGGAGGAAGCATGGGAAATCTTAACAGGGTTCTCCCCGTTTATATTTGAGGCATGAAGAAATGAGACAGGGATCAATACTCTGTCCTTGGTCTGTAGGTCAGAGGCAGAGAGCTCCTGCTGATGTCTATAATTACCCTCACAAAGTGACTGGGGCTGCGTTAGGAGGAATCAGGGAACGGTTTGCACAGAGCAGCTCGGAGCCCAAGCCCAGGAGGTGATTGCGGCTTTCATGTGACCTGGTCCTACAAGAATGATGACTTCCAAGGACACCTCTTCCTTAGCTGGGTGATTCATTTGTGAAGATTTACATACAGATCAAATGGAAACCGTTTCCCCCCCTCACCCCATACAAACTGTACCACTACCTCTACTAGAGCCTGGCAGATAAAAACTACCTTCATGTAGCAAGGATAAAAACCTCCTGTAACTGCTCTTTCTTGTGCGGATTAAAAACCAGACACTTTATTTTAAATACGTGCACCAATCAAAAACTCTTTGTCGTTTCAAATCTCAATTCAACAAACTGCTCGTGCTCAAACTTCAACCTGCCCCAGCATGTGTTTTGCTATAAATTCACTTCAAATTATTAATTTTTTTTTATACCTCACCAGCAGAGGAACACTAGTGAGAACTTCAAATTATTAATTTTTATTTTATACCTCACCAGCAGAGGAACACTAGTGAGAACAGAGAGACTCCGTATGCCTTTAAAAAAACCCTACTCTTCCATGTTGTGGAAGACCCCAAAAAGATGAAGAAGAGTAGCGACAGTGTCAGTGATGAAGGACACAGGGAGAACTACAGAAGGGCAGCATCTGGGCTGCACAACTCCAAAAGGTGAAAAAAACAATCAACAAAACCCAACCCAAAGTAATCAACCACACAGAAGGATTGTACAGAAGACAGCTCAGTTTCTTTTGTAACTTTTCTTGAGCACACACACAAGAATATGCTTGCGTGTGTAGAAGATAAACGTTTGCACCACTATTAGCACTCCAGGCCCAAGGAATGGAAGCAAGATGCAGAAAAAAGGCTTAAAGTTGGACACTGTCATCCCTTTGGGATGATTCAGAGATGAGTACAGTGCTGCCAAGGTTTTATGGTTTAAAAAAAAAAAAAAAAGGCTCAAAAATATAGAAAGTACATGGACACAAGTCATGGTCCATAGCCTACACATGCACTGAATTCCACTGGAAGAGGACAGATGAAGTCCCTGATGGAAGACTCCTGAGAGTGTCTATCCTCAAAGGACTGTGGCCATATATAGGTATGTGTTGAAGATATGTCCCCAATTTTGCATGTTCGGATATCATGCAAAACATGGCACAAATAAACAAGCTTCTAATGTCTTTTTTTGATCCTCATAAGTAATCTCTAGTCAAATTTGTTCCTCTTTCTATTTAGGAAGAAGGTGACCTTTACAAAAGCTGCCTTTATTCCGTTGAGCTACAGAGTGGTTTTTTTAAAGATGCTGGAAGAAGAAACCTAACAGACTGCTGCCAGGATAATGCTCCTGAGTGGTGGCTTGCAGTGCCTATCCCCCATTAGAACTTCTCCTAAATCTTTAATGATGCTGAAATATGCCATAAACTGACGAAGTTCTGGAAACAGGACAATGCCAGCATGTTTGTTTGGTTCTTGTGGGTTTTTTAATAGGAGAGCTTTTATCTTCATTGACAATGATCAACTAATGCAAACAAATGGCCCCTGAAACTCCACTCCTATACAAAGCAAAGCTAAAGGAAGAGTAGTGACATTTTTGGGTTTCATCCAATTCTTCCCAGCAACAGCTAATACCCACCAGCTCCTTAATTCTGTGCTGTCTCCTCTCCAAGCCTGAGCATTAAGGACCAGGCTTTTCCAAAACAACTAACGATTTTAGGATCCAGTTTCCAGAGAGTGCAGGGTCAGCACTTTGCTACAGTAAATAACAAAAGCTTGGGTTTTGTTAATGAGTTCAAAAACAAAAGCAACATCCAGGTACACAAAGAAAACAATTACTCCTGACCCAAAAAGGCTCTTTTAAAATTCCTAGTTTTGCAGGAAACCCTCAGCCAAGCCGTACAACCCAGGTGAGCCTTGCAAGCCCCAAGCCTCCAGCTGTGACCCAAGCCCTGGGCAAGCCCCTGGCCAAGCAGACATGGAGCAGCTGTGAGCAGGGGTGGGGGGAGTGCTTGCCCCAAACCAGTTCCACCCCAGGAGTGGGTATCAGCTCCCCTGAGGAAGGTTTTGCTCCCAGAGAGCTTTTATCACCTCCCACACATGTAACAAAGCAGCCCCAATGTACCCAGCTGTGGCAGCTACTGGAGAAAAGCCCATTGCCACCACTGGTACATCAGCTGGATGCAGCAGAAGAAAAGCTATTGACCTGAATACTTTAGAAGGATCAAGGCCACTGCCTTCAGCAAGAGATGACAGGCTCCTGCATTCACAGAGAGAAAAAAAGGGTGGAGAAAAAAAAAACCAAACCCACCCCAAACCCAGCCCCATCTTTCTGCTTGCTTCTCTTACTGGGATCAGCTGAGCATTTCCCGCTGGACCCTGGCCCACTGCATCCCTTCTCATGCTCTCTCCTTTTATTGCAAGAAACTGCTTCTGAAACACGCCTGTCAACAGCCTGTGCGAATCCCCATGTTAATCATTATTCTGCTAACAGCACTGCCAGGTCATTTGGCTATTAAACATGCTGAGTGGACTAGCAAAAATATCTCCCAGCCCGTACAAAAGAACATTACAATGTAGTTTATCTTATCCCCTTGTCAGTATAATACACAACACTACCTGTTCAATGGCCTCATCATTTTAAATTACAGTTTTCTGCAACATTAACAGTGCTCATTAGCTGCACCACCACCGGAAGATCTTTATTTTAGGAAGCCTTCCTGATGTCGAAGGCTTCACCCTGCCCTTCGTACACGCTCAGCCCTCTGCACCGACACGGGGCCACCCGGGTACCATGGCAATGAGCACGGTGATGGATAGAAACACGTTGCAAAGCAGGCAGGAGCGAGCCCGAAGCGCGCTTCGCTCGATGCGCCAGGCTGTGCATTTTAATCAGAATTCAGTGCTTTGTTCCTGGCCCAGCCGCCAGCGCGGCGAGCAGATGCTCTGCTGCGGTGGAGCTCGACCGCGCAGCCAAGACAAACTCTGGAGTGGCAAAACCAGAACTGTCTGCTATCTCCTGCGTTAGCTTTCAGCCCGGCTCTCCAAATCCTGCCCCGTGAGCTAGCGGGCTGAGGCGAGCTAAAAGGAACGACGGCGCGCGGGGCTCTGCTCGTGCCCAGCCGAGCTCTGAGAGCACGTTCCTGCCCTGCCAATCCACCCTCCTCCCCTGTGCCAGGAGCAGGAAAACCAATGCAGAGGACAAGGTGAACCGGCAGTCAAAGGTCCACCTTTATTTTTTTTTAATTTTTTTTTTTTTTTTTTAACACGTGTTTGCTTGTTGTTCATACAACTCAGCCTC